>SJYW01015901.1:403362-425030 GCA_006410735.1 Raphicerus campestris
GGAAACTGGTTTGAAAAATAGACCTTGAGTTGAATGGAATCTTGATTCACTTACTTTCTTTCTTTAGACTTAGTTCTCAAGTAGAAATGTTTGATTCCATTGTATTTTCTTAACATATGTGAGCACAATCTTACATTATAGGAAATACCCAAGGACCTGCCAGATCACAAGGTATACAGAAGCAGAGCAGAATGAGTTGAATCTTAAAGATGGAGCAATTCTGATGGAGAAGGGAGAATGAGCTGAGAAGGAGAGAATTTATAGCAAATATATATTATATACTCTGGGCAGACTTTTTATATTCCAGTACAATCCTGGGCCTCCTGGAGCAGAGATAGACTTCAATAGTGGGGCCAGAGACAGACACTAAACCAGTAAGCACATATATAATTTTAATTCACTAATTCTTGCCATGTACATCATTCTCCTTTTTCCTCTTAATCCTCTCCTCCCTACCTGTCTTCCTCTTCCCCATCCAGACACCTGTGAGCATAAGCAAGCGTGGGGTAGTTTGGGGCTCATTATAACCTAGCCTGTGCTCTAGCCATGGAGTGTAAAATCATTATGAGTGGGTTTGTTCCACTGGAGGAGCCAGAGTTGGTGTAAACCTAGTTAATGCTGACTGCTGGTGCCCTCTTCCTGAGAAAAATTATGTGTTTGAGGCCTTTGTGATCCCAATGGGCTGTGAATATTTTCAGGTTTCTTAGACCATCGCTTAGGCTTTGATTTTCCATTTCCCTCTTTGACTAATTCTGAGTCCCACTTCAGAAATGCCAGATTTTGGTTCTGTATAATGGAGGTTATTCTTTTCTTCTTTAGGTTTCATGTCTTTTCACAGAGATTTTTGTCTTAGACGTCTTGAGATGGGAACTGTGAAAGACATTATTTTTGAACATTACTTTTCATTTTCTCAAAGGAGTTTGCACATGATCGACAGACATATTAATCAAACCCACCTACGAGATGAGAAACTCAGACTCAAAGTTGAGGGGAGGGAGAGACCTGGGTGCTCTAGTGTGAGAACAAAGCATAGAAATTAAGCTCAAGTGTCTCATTCAGTGAATCCTGAATAATCCTTTTACATTCAAACATTTTGACAGTTTTTAGGCATGAAAGGGAATGAGGCGTTTACAGGAAGCCCAAATTATCTCCAAATTGTTTGTTTCCTATTAAAGGATAAAAGAAAACATAAAACAAAACTCCTGGCTTTTCACTATTAGACAAGAAGAAGTTCTGTTGCACAAAAACTTGGCTGTTTTGTCAGTGGAGAGTTACATGGCTGCCCAAAAATGTTGCTTGAACTGTTGCAGGAAGAGGGACCCCTTCCAGGGCCCAAAACTGGGCTCTTGTCTAACACTCAGAAATGAATTGTCCGAGGAGACACATGTGCTGACAAAGCAAGCGATTTTATTGGAAAAGGGCACCCGGGTGGCTCGCAGTAGGGTAAGGGAACCCAGGAGAACTCTCGGGTTTTATGGTGATGGGATTAGTTTCCGGGTGGTCTTTGGCCAATCATTCTAATTCAGAGTCTTTCCTGGTGGCACACATATCAATTAGTTAAGACGGATGCTAGCGAGAGGGATTCTGGGAAGTGGACGGACATGCGGTGTTTCCTTTAGACCTTTCCCCAAACTCTTCCGGTTGGTGGTGGCTTATTAGTTCCGTATTCCTTATCAGGATCTCCTGTCATAAAACAACTCATGCAAATGGTTACTATGGTGCCTGGCCAGGGTGGGTGGTTTCAATCAGTGTGCTTTGCCTAACAGAACCAGGAACTTTAGATCTGGTCTTGTGTAGAAATTAAGGATGGGAAGCAGAATATATTCTGGAGGCCTTGCAAAACTTCCTAGGTGGTGCAGACAGTTAGTTGCAGCCAGCATTGAAACAATGGCACTGCATATGTGCCCGGCTTTAGGCCTTTTAAAGCCCATTTGTATGTGTCAACCTGTAGAATTTTAACTCTCAAGAGTCTCGATTCAATGTGATTTTGCTATTAATTCAATAATTCAATTAGACATACCTACTAGGCTATCTCATCTCTGCTTGAATGTTTCTTGTGATGGAGAGCTTCTATTGGGCCAGATTTATTTTTGTGACTAGAGGGCTTTTATTGTTTGGAAATTAATCTCTATGTAGAATTCAAATCTATTTCATTGAAACTTCTATTTGCTGGCTTTATCCTAAAGCCCTACACAATGATTTTTCAGTCATTCAAAAGCAGTTATCAGGGCTCTCCTGAATCTTCCCATCTTCATGCTAAACATCTCATGTTCACAGCCAGCCCTTACATGATTTGGTCCCTAGTCTCTCCTCACTTCTGCTCACCTTTCCCTAGAATTCACTCTTCTGGTGTCTCCAGACTCTAAGCATAGTCCTCAGACTGTGACACAGCCCTAAGTGTGCCCTGAGCAGCGTGGTGTGAGTGTCAGCAGTGTCCCTTGAAATTTGCTGCTTCAACTTCTGCCATCTAGGATTATGACAGCTATTTTAGAAACCATTGCTGGCTCAAAAAGCGCTTGTGGTCAAATGACATCACCAGTCCTCTTCCCAGAACAACTTTGAGTCATTTCTCCCCATTTAATTTTTTCTCATCTCTTTAAAACAAACAAAAACCTAAGTGAAAGGTTTGGGTAGTTAGAACAGATGGTAATACCTCAGTTTTAAAAATATTAGATAACATTTACTGACTGCTTCCTAAAAGCCAGACATTGGCACTGTTCTACGCACTTTTTGTGTATTTAACTCATCAAATCCTCATCATCGCCCTTGAGGGTAGGTTCTCCGAAAGCTCCATTTGAAAGATAAGGAAACTAAAGCATGAAGAGGTTTAGTAATTTGCCCAAGTTCTGGTTTAGAGGGCAGAGAATCTACCTGCAATGTGGGACTTGGAGGTGCGATCCCTGGGTTAGGTAGATCCCCTGGAGAAGGAAGTGGTAACCCTCTCCAGTTTTCTTGCCCGGAGAATCCCATGGACAGAGGAGCCTGGCAGGCTATAGTCCATGGGGTCACAAAGAGTCGGATGCAAATGAGCAACTAACACACACTTTATAACCAGGAAAAGTGATATTCAGTTCAAAAATACAGTTGGTGGCCAACAAGAATAAACCCTCAGTCTCCTGGCTGCTAGATCAGTGTTCTTTCGTCATCCCTCTGTGGCTTCCTGTAGTGGCAAAAAGTCTTTCACTTTTGTTCTCTGTAGAAGATGTTTTGTTTTGTTTTCTGGGTTGAGACTCGTAATCCATTAGTAGATTCTGAATTCAATTTAGTGGATTACTACTAGCAAAAGGAGAGGAGAGGAGAGGAAGGGAGAGGAAGAAAAGGGAGGGATAAGAGAGGTAGAGAGAGGAGAGAAGGAAGGGAGGAGGGGGAAGGACTATAAAAATGCCTCTTACTTAGTAAGTGTAAATTTTGTTTCTTAAACTCTTGTGTGTGAAACATACACACACACACATATACACTGTGTATACAGTTACAGTGAAAAATGTATTTATTGTTTCTTATGATCAAAGCAGTTTGAGCATTACTGCCTAGTAAATTTTATATGTTAGACTTTGTTCATTTCTTTAAGGTTGAACAGGCATTGTAGGACACACCTAGATTTTAGATCTCCATTGTTGATCTGCACACAGTGAGAACATAACTTACAACTAACAAAATTTAAGCTAAGAACTTCAGAGAGAAAATAAGTGATTGAGGATTGAAGTAAAAAAAAAAAAATTTAAAATCTGTTCTAATTACAGTTGAGTTTCTATTCAGCAGCCTGATAGATTCGTAACTCATCACCTCAAGCAAATCACTTCCCCTCTCCCCAAGCTGTTTGCCAGAATCAGCCAGAGAATTCAGGAAATGGTACTCCCTTTTTCTTTGTGAAGCTTGGCAAAATGACTTCAATTTAGCCAGCCAAGCAGGAAGCAATTGTAAATATAAATTTGTTTTACATATGCCTCCTGGAGGAGACATGGAGTTTGCTTCCCTAGTAAAGGGAATCCCTAGACTTCCATTCTTTGTGATCTTGCTTGGATCACTTTTTTTTTCTTTTTACCCCTCAGTGTATCAGTGTCCTTAATTGAGATTGTAATGTTGAGCTTCTTGGATTGTCATGAAGTTTCATTTGCATGAAAGAATGGTACTCAATTAGAAATCATATTATAAGGAGAAAAATGAAATTATGATGTTGATTAATTATAGACACATAGGATTTCTGTTATGTCCACAATGATATATAGATTGTAGACTGAAAAATAGTAACTCTCCATGAGTATTTCCAGAGTCATCTTAGCCATTTGGAANCTCAATTAGAAATCATAATATAAGGAGAAAAATGAAATTATGATGTTGATTAATTATAGACACATAGGATTTCTGTTATGTCCACAATGATATATAGATTGTAGACTGAAAAATAGTAACTCTCCATGAGTATTTCCAGAGTCATCTTAGCCATTTGGAAAAATGCATTCTCCCATTTCATTCATTTAAATTATACCTAAGAATGACGCAAGTATAGGATAACAATCTCCAGGGATCAACAGAGGCCCACCAAGAGAATCTAAACAGTTTTTAGCCATTGAAAACAGAAGCCTGTTTAGGCCCAAGTCACTGTGGAAAACATAACTGAAAAACTATTTTTTCACATCAAATGCTATGGATAAAAGTATTTAACAAGTTATTGAGAATTTTGAAAAATTAAGATCAACAGGAAGTACCATGAATTTTGAAACTATTCTCTCTCTCTCTGCATGGTCCTCATAGATAAATCAGGTGGTGTTCAGTCTTCTGTGTTGGCTGATTATGGTTGGGCTACAAAATGGCAGTGACCTTTGACAGAGGAAGTGAAATAGCTGCCCAAGGTGCTCCACAGCAAGTTGTTGGAGGAGGTCATTGGGCTCACATGGAATTACTCTTTCCACAACTCCACGCTGCCTCCAAGTGGGAAGGTGGCAGTGGTGTTAGGATGCAATCTCTTCATAAATTACCATCTTTTCCTCTCAGTGGACAAGTGGCTAAGGATTTTAGGATGGCTTATAAACTGAACAACTTAGTGTTTAGTGTCTAATTTGAAGATTAAATGATTCCCTCAAGGGAAACTACAACATTTAGTTTTATTTATTTCAGCCAAAGGAAAAAAAAAAGACGTTGAATGCATTATAAGTTATTTGTCAGTATCAAGTGCCAGATCCAAAGGCCTTTTTAAAGGAAATTTAGTATAATACTTAATATAATGGTGGGGTAAAAATCAATTCCCCTTTCCTCCCTGCCCACCATTATGCTCCTGATATAGGCATTAATCACTCCATCAGTGGAAGGAGAGGAACATAGACTTGCTTTGTGGCTATTGCATACCTGTAACACTTGATCCATCGCTGATTGTTACTTACATCACTGACTACTCCTGCCAGGTGGGATGAGGAGGGAAGTGTGAGGAAGATGGGGACAGGCTCTCAGCTCATTTGTTGTTCAGTCACTCAGTCGTGTCTGACTCTTGGACCCCATAGACTGCAGCCCACCAGGATTCCCTGGCCTTCACTGTCTCCAGGAGCCTGCTCAAACTCATGTCCATTGAGTCAGTGATGCCATCCAGCCCTCACATCCTCTCGGCACGTAGAACCTTTGAATTGGAGTTGAGAGGTATCTGGGAGAGCCACTGTTCTGATTCTCCATCTAATGAAGACTCTACCAATGGACATTCTACCTCTTCTAAAATTTCCAGTAGTTCCTCCCATTTCTGAACAATTCTGATTTTTAGAAAAGCACTTTATGCTTAGCTAAAATCTATGTCCTAGTAACTTTCACCTATTAGCCTACTTCTACCCAGTTGAACAAATGTACGGTATTAATCTTCCATGTCATGATTTGAAGAGAACTGTCATCCTTGAATCTCCCCACTCTGCATCCAGGATTTGATTCTCCAGTCTAAATGCCCATGTTCTTCCTCCTGTTATGCCATACTGCTTTCATATCCATCCTTCTTTGTGTTTCTCTCGTCTGTTCTAGTTTGTCAGTGTCCTTACTCAGTACTCTTTGGCTGCAGACTATTTAAGCAGCTATCAATCCACCAAACTGTACTATCACACACACACAAGGTTCTATCAAAACTGTGAGTCTTTATCAGAAATGTTTACCCAGCTGTCGCCCAGAGTGTGTTGGCTCACTCCTGTTGGGACTTCGCTTCGCTTCTGGCTGGGCAGCTGTGCACTCCTAACTTTTTATTTTCTGCCTTGTTGCGGAAAAGCACTTTAGAGGTTGAGATTGTTTGAGCTCCAGAGTTACAGCATTTCTCTGCTTTTAAGTTTAACATGGTCTGTTTGGGGCTATTTAAAACCCCAAATGTTGAGTTATATCCCAGTTTGTGTCCATGAAACTCACTGTGGATAGCTTCCCTATCCCCAAACAGTAAGCTGAAGCTTCAGGGCATCACTGTGTTTGATAAAAACAATCTGGGATTTTCTGTATATTAGAAAGGGTGAGCAACTAAAGCTTTTGTGAAGGCAATATGGTGCTTCTATTGATCCATGTGAGCTGAACATATGGAGGCTCTGAGAAAAAGAGTCTGCCCTATTTAGCGACCCAGGGCTGATGAGAAGGTGTATTACAAATCTGTATTCCTCCCAGCATGTGGTCTGGGACACATCAGCTCATTTTACTGATAAGTTCCTCAAATCAAGCGGGGGCCATCATATCTTACCAGTTTATAGCATTAATTGAGTTGTGTGAGAAACACTGCAGGTGCCTCTGAGAGAGGAGAAAAGTAGGAAACACTGTTTTTGCTTTCAGAGAAGTGGTAAATAGAAAAGAGCGAGTAAAGCAGACATGTCACTGGCAGCAGCTGAACAAGAGCAGATGTGCAGGTGGTAAGACAAGGTCATCGTTTTCAATGAAAGTAATGTGGGAAGACAGTCTAGTCCTGAGCTTTGGGCTCATTCTCTGAGTTACGGTGGCCATGTTCACTGAAGAATAAATACAGACCCATGGCCTGAGAAATTATTTTAATACACTTCTGGGTATGTGGAATTTTTTTAGTGTAATTAGGGTATTAAAATGTTGAGTTTTTTTAGCATACACCAGGGTTAAATGGAGACAGAGGGCCAGAATATTGGAACTGCCGGCCGTTGCAGAAAAGTTTCACGGTGTGTGTCATAGTTATAATGCCCCGACCTCTGAGGAGTGGGTACCCTACTGTGAACCCAAGTGAGCCCACTTCACCTTCTTCCACATTCTTTCTGGATCCCAGAGCAATGACCCGTAGTGACCAAAGGCCTTTTTGGCTACATCATTTAATTGATCCTGTATATTTATAAATCAGAATTTTAAAACTGGGCTATAATATTAATAACTATGGAGTGAATAGAAAACAAATTTATGGTTACCAAAAGGGAAAAGGGATAAAGGGATAGGAGTTTGGGATTAACCTATCCATACTATAATATATAAAATAGGTAACCAACAAAGACCTACTGTATAGCACAGGGAGCCATACTCAATATTTTGTAATAATCTATAAGTGAAAAGAATCTGAATGTATGTTTATATATTATACATATATATATGTGTGTGTGTGTGTATATATGTAGATGTATAACTGAATCACTTTGCTGTATACCTGAAGCTAATACAGCATAGTAAATTAAATATACTTCAATTAAAAGAAAAAAGAAATACAGTGAATATACATTGAGGATGTGGATGGCTAGCCACTTGGTTCTCAATTTTTTATCCACATGATAATCACTTGGGGAAAAATTAAATATAGATAGAGAGGGCTTCCCAGGTGGCGCTCGTGGTAAAGAAACCTCCTGTCAATGCAGGGGACATAAGAGACACAGATTGAATCTCTGGGTTGGGAAGATCTCCTGGAGTAGGAAATGGCAACCCACTGTAGTATTCTTGTTTAGAGAATCCTATGGACAGAAGAACCTGGCAGGCTATAGTTCATAGGGTTGCAAAGAGTTGTACATGAACTGAAGCGACTTAGCATGCACTATCACTTGGGAAAAAATTAAATTTAGAAGCATAGTCAGATAGATAAGACAGATTTCCTGTCTTCAAATTCCAATTTCGTATGGCTAGAATGAGACCCAGAAAGTTAGAATTTTAACAAGCCCTCTAGGTAAATTTGATGCAGGCCTCCCAGATCATATCTTCAGAATCTTAGCTAGCAGAAGATTGTCTCCAGGGGCCCCAATTTCCTGAGCTTCCTGGAAGGAAGCCAAAAGCCTGCCTCCAGGATTTTCTTTCCCTTCTCAGACTTTGTGAAAGGGCTCCAGGTTCCGCTGTACAAGGTCTCGCCAAGTAGAGTTTGGAGGAGAGTAAATTCTTCTTGGGATTATAGGATTAGGAAACTGAAAGGTGATTCAAATTCTTGATTAAACAGAAAGAAGGAAACAGGAGGGGATGCTCCCGAGCATGCACATCACTCCAATGTGTTTTCTCTGTAATTAGAGGAAGTGATTGCAAAATATTTGAAAGGATTAAATGCTCAGAGAATATAGTGATCAAATAACATGAGATGCTGCATTCTTTAAGATGATCACTGACTTGGCTTTGCACGTGTTGTTGAATTGCTGTCACTTACACCTCAGTACTCAGAAGATGTCCATCAGTACTCTCTGCTACAAGTTTGGGAAAATAGCCCTGAGTCATATGGGCAGACACTGAGGTTCTATTGTGGTACCCACCATGAAATTTTGAGTGATGGCAAACTAAGGAATAATGTTTTTATTACTCCATATTCTCTTTTCGAGTTACAGTAATCTCTGCAGTGTCTTTCTTCACGTTACCCTTGTTGATATCTACTAATTCAGCAATAATTCATTGAAAAATTATTTTAAATCCTCTTTAGTATAAGGGGAGCACTTTTTTTATATAAAAGTTATATTTATTGACTGGTTTCTAGGTGCTAAGTATTTGGGGGAATGCAGAGATGTGTTTTTTCCCCAGGAGACTGTTCCTGGGGCTTGAGAAGGGGAGTCATACATAATACAAAGATGCTGAGAATACACTTAGAGTGGTTTCTCAGGAAAGAAGATCCTACTTCCAAGGAAAAAGTGCAGGAGTTCAGCATGACAATGCTTGTTGGTCATGGCATATGAGACTCCTGAGTCTGCCATGTGGGAGAGAGTTTCAGACCTCAGAGGCAGCCAGGCCAGGACTGGACACTCTGCTTAGATCATGAGCGTGTGGCCTCTCCAGTCACACTGGGCCCCATACTTGGTTAATGCTCTGTTTTCATCATCTTGAAATTCTTAATGTTTGAACAAGGAGACTTACAATTTCATTGTGCATGGGCACCACAGGCTATACAGAGGTCCTGATTTAGGTATTTCTTTATGCAAATTGGGCTTCCCTTATGGTTCAGCTGGTAAAGAATCCACCTGCAATGCTGGAGACCTGGGTTTGAACCCTGGGTTGGGAAGATCCCCTGGAGAAGGGAAAGGCTACCCACTCCAGTTTTCTGGCCTGGAGAATTCCATTAACTGTATAGTCCATGGGGTCGCAAAGAGTCAGACATGACTGAGCGACTTTCACTTTCACTTTATGCAAATTATTAGACCTTGTGATATAGGAAAGTGAAAATGAAGTCACTCAGTCATGTCCGACTCTTTGCAGTCCCATGGACTGTAGCCTACCAGGCTCCTCCATCCATGGGATTTTCCAGGCAAGAGTACTGGAATGGGTTGCCGTTTCCTTCTCCAGGGGATCTTCCCAACCCAGGGATCAAACACGGATCTCTCGCATTGAAGGCAGACACTTTACCGTCTGAGTCACCAGGGAAGCCAATTCCATTTATATTATTGTGAAGGTAAAATACAAATGTATTTATTAAGTGCCCTGTTTATAGAAGTTATTTAATAAATGTCATGTTTAAGGAGAAGAAAGTAAACTGGAAATGGACTTTTTCTATAAAGGGCCAAATAATAAATATTGTAGACTTATAGGCTACTAAGTCTCTGTTGAAACCACTCAACTCGGCTATTATAATTTAAGTAGCCACAGACAATACATAAATGAATGGGTGCAGATACATTTCATTAAAACAATTTGGGAAAACAGTTGATCACAGTTTGCTGGCCTTTGGAATACAGGCTAGAGATGTAGAAGATAAGGAAAGCTGAGACAAATAGACTTGTCATTTCAAGGTATGGTCCCAGGACAAGCAGTATCACTGTCACCTGTTAGAAATACCAGTTCTCAGGTCTTACCCCAGATGCTGTATCTCAGAGCGAGTAGGGCTCAGCTTTTCATCAATCTGTGTTTTAAAACCTCGAAGGCAACTTTATAAACTCACAAGTTTGAGAACCACTTCTCCTAAAACAGAAATTTGAGAATCAAAATATAAAGCAAAGAGTAAGCTTAAAATTCTATTAACTGGTGTTGAACATTACAGAACTTTTATCTTCATGCTGCATTGTAGATGTGAGGACACCTGAAGTCTTCTCTCCCCACTGATCCTCAAATCTTGCCTAGGTTCCATGATAGAATAAATACATTCTTACAGAAAAAAGATATGAGTTAGAGTTTTTTTCCCATTCTCCTGAAGATGATACATAGCTAGCACCGTTCCAAATGCACAGGAGAAAAATTAATGCACTATTACAGTGAATGCCATGGACATTTGTTTTCAAAGAGTGGTCCCCAGGCCAGCAGCATCAGCATGGGAATTTGTTAGAAATGCAAATTCCTGGGCTCTGTCTACTGGGATAAGTCTCTACTTCCTTGTTCTTTGTTCAGAAAGGAGCAATGATACTGAAAAGTTGAAAGAAAAAGTCAACAGGAGACAGACTTCTGAAAATCTAGCTTGTGAAACCAAACATATCCATTGAATGAGTTGAATATTTTCCTGACTGTGTTCTTAGCATCATCTTTCCTTGCAGCTCAATGATTTCTTCCCACTGGAGGAGATGCATTTCAGCCCCTTGTTATGAAGGAGGCATCCTTTACGTCTTGGCTGAAGTTTTGGGTAGAGAAGTAGATGACATGGGTATTTGATCCACTCAATGGGTATCTGAAAAGACACTGGTAACTTTATGTATCCCACCTCTTAGAAACTATCTTTCCTGTCATAATCAGTTCAGTTCAGTTGCTCAGTCGTGTCTGACTCTGCAACCCCATGGACTACAGCGCGCCAGGCTTCCCTGTCCATCATCAGCTCCCAGAGCTTGCTCAGACTCATATCCATCAAGTTGGTGATGCCATCTAACCATCTCATCCTCTGTCATCCCCTTCTTTTCCAATGAGTCAGTTTGCATCAGGTGGCCAAAGTATTGAGTTTCAGCTTCACCATCAGTCCTTCCAATGAATATTCAGGATTGATTTCTTTTAGGATTGACTGGTTTCATCTCCTTGCAGTCCAAGGGACTCTCAAGAGTCTTCTCCAATACCACAGTTCAAAAGCATCAATTCTTTGGTGCTCAGCTTTCTTTATGGTCAGCTCTCACATCCATACATGACCACAGGAAAAATTATAACTTCTCCTGTCATAATAACCCATCATTATACAAGAAATGATGCTCAAGCTGATACTCCAGTACTTTGGCCACCTCATGCAAAGAGTTGACTCATTGGAAAAGATTCTGATGCTGGGAGGGATTGGGGGCAGGAGGAGAAGGGGACGATAGAGGATGAGATGGCTGGATGGCATCACTGACTCGATGGACATGAATCTGAGTGAACTGTAGGAGTTAGTGATGGACAGGGAGGCTGGCGTGCTGCAATTCATGGGGTCGCAAAGAGTTGGACACGACTGAGCGACTTAACTGAACTGAACTGATACACTGAATGTATAAATATGCTGCATATATAAACTATANGTAGGAGTTAGTGATGGACAGGGAGGCCTGGCGTGCTGCAATTCATGGGGTCGCAAAGAGTTGGACATGACTGAGCGACTTAACTGAACTGAACTGATACACTGAATGTATAAATATGCTGCATATATAAACTATATAGAGAGATTTGGTAGTGGGCACATCTACTCTGCAATACTTTTGATTTGACCAATTAGAAATAATTACCCAGGGACAAGAAATCTTAGTAGAATATATGACCACTTTTTCTCTTTCACTCTTTCCCCGCAAATTATACATATTAAAATACCTTTTAATTCCCTTAGGAAATTTTAATTCTACAGTTACCAACTCACTTTTAGAAACTATAGTTTTCTGCCTCTCCAGGCTCATATCTCTCTAGAGCTTCATAGTTCAATATGATAGCCACCAGCCACAAGTGGCAATTTAAATTTTAATTAGTAATTAACATGAAATAAAATTAGTTCAGTTCTTTAATTACACTAGATACATCTCAAGGACCCAATAGTTAGATGTGGTGGTGGCTGCCGTATTGGTAGTGCAGATACAGAATATTTCATCATTATAGAAAGTTCTGCTGGACAAACACTGCTGTGGTGCACTGTTCCCACCCACCAAATCTTTCTCTGCCTCTCTTTCTATGTATATCCTTCTTAGGAGTCCCACGTAAATTCACATGTTCTTTAGGATTGACTGGTTTCATCTCCTTGCAGTCTAGCACCTGTATTATGTATTTATTTATGTATAATATAATCTAATTGCTAATACATAATAATACATGTATATGTACCATGTAAATACATACCTACATTTTAATATGAATAAAACCTTTTAGCTAAATTGGTTGAGGCTCTTGATGATCACAACTACTCAAAGAGAAAGTAAGACAGAGATGAAATGGGTTGGGTATGAGGGTGAGTGGGGAGCAGTCAGCCAGACCTTTGAGTTGCTCAAAACTATACATGGTAGACAAGTATTTTCTAACCAACTTGTTATTATGAAAAGGTTGAAATGTACAGAAAATTTGAAAGAATAATAATACAATAACATACACATACACTATACCTAGAGTCATTGACATTTGTCAAGTTAACCCAATCTGATGACCCATTTGAAAACTAGATTTCAGGCAGATGGCTATTTACTGCTCCCTACTTCAGTGTGTATCTCCCATTACCAAGGGCATTCCACCTTATTGTTATCATACACACAACATGAATGCTAATTCCACATCAGTTAAGCATTTACTCACACTAAATATTTCAATGGTATGCATTCTTTCCCAAGTGAAAAATAGATATTAGCTGAACAATGAGGATTCTGTTTCCCTTCAACTCTGTGCAGTACCTGTCATATACGTATAAACTCATTGTTCCACTCAAGGAGTCCAGAGTATTTCATCTTCCCTTCGTTGCCCTGAGATGTCAAGGAGTAGATCTAGAAATAGATCACTGTCTGATATTGTCAGCAAGGTGGATCTCTTTCACTTACCAGCCATCCTGTGAGAGAGTTGGTAGCTTAAGCTACAGGGAACCTAAGAGGACTTAAGGGGAATGACTCAGATGATGAGAGGGTAAAACAAAGAAATGTAAGGAGCAGCCCTTGATCTCAAAGACTTTATTTAAGAGTCAGTGCTTTTGAATTGGATAAATACCATTGCCATTTTCATTGTAACACCTATCCTATCTCCTATCTATATAGTCAACTTCTTGCAGCATCTTTAGCCCAATGCTTAGCATGGACCAGGCACAAAATAAATGTTTATTGAAATTAAAATCTCAAAACAGTCATCAGAACAGGTTCATCTGTCACATGCTAGGTGACAAGAAATGTGGAAACAAATTATAAAGTCTGCTGGGCCAGGAGCTATATCTTCTACTTCTTCTTATACTACATAAACCTGCTTCAGTGCTGAGTCTACAGCAGGCTTATTTGTTAAAGGGATGAATGAGTGAATAAATGAATGAATTAAGCAGAGTTGAATTTAATGAACAGAAAATATAATTTAGAAACTAGGTTTAGTGTGGATACATGCTATAAAGTCTGATAATACCTCATTATAAAAGATAAGGGAGATGTGAATGGCTTCCTTGTGACTACTTTTTGTTTGTTTATGCATAAGATATCTGGACTTTGGACAACACATATACATACACAAGACACAGCACCAACATGAAGATACTTATCAGCCTATTCCTGGGGATTGGTCCTTGCTTCTTCTTATTTTCTAGGTATATGGAGCCTCTGTTCATTTTGCCTTGAATACGTACTCTACTCTTGCAGAGGAAGAGTAGACATAACACTACTGGTTTAAATGCCTTCCTTGTAGAGTTTTCTCATGTTTAAAGACACTGAATTGAAATATAAATGAGGTTTGTATTACTGAAAAAAAATCCTCCAAAAATTTGAACTGATTTACGCAGACTTAATGAACAATGCAAAATCCTATGATTATTTGAAATTAGCTAAGTGTGCAATAGAGGTAGTAATTTATAACAGTTTATCTGGGACGGGGCCGGAGATGAGGTTAATTATTTTAATTAGGGTAGGCTAAACTGACTTCGCAAACATGTGACAAAGTATGGTAGCAGTTCAGGGCCAAATGTTTCTGGTCAGCGAGCAGTACTTCTCCAAGTGATTCAGGGACCCAGTCTCCTTCCATCTCAAGGCCCTGCTATCTGCCAGGGTCTTGTATTCTTGCATCAAGTTGGAAAAACAGGAAAACTCTGACCTAGAGCTTTAGGTGACTTCAAAATGAAAAAGATAAAAAGAAATGTAAGCCCCATGAACAAAAATATGAGGATCCACAGTGAGAGAGGAAGTAGTTTTAGGATTGTACACTAATTCAGCAGTGTCTGAACACCACGTTGTAAAGGGAACATTGAAAAACCAGAGCTAAATCAGAAAAGGACAGACTGAGAAGGCAATGGCACCCCACGCCAGTGCTCTTACCTGGAAAATCCCATGGATGGAGGAGCCTGGTGGGCTGCAGTCTGTGGGGTCGCTAGGAGTCAGACACAACTGAGCAACTTCACTTTAACTTTTCACTTTCATGCATTGGAGAAGGAAATGGCAACCCACTCCAGTGTTCTTGCCTGGAGAATCCAAGGGACGGAGGAGCCTGGTGGGCTGCTGTCTCTTGGGTCACACTGAGTTGGACACAACTGAAGTGACTTAGCAGCAGCAACAGCAGCAAAAGTAGTAAAGACAGACCCAGGAAGCATGTCTAGGAAGAAAGAAGAAGTAAAAATAGACAGATTTGTCCTGGGCAAGAGAATTATGGGACCATTCACTAATGGATAAAGGTCTGTTAGAGGAAGGAATGGAATCCTTTGGTGGGGAGGGTTCTGGAAGCCTGGACTTTTGACTCTTACACAATATAAGAGGGTAAGAAATATGTATTCCCTAGCTCCTAGCACTTTGCCTAACACATCTCAGTCAGTAAATATGTATGAATAGAATTTAGAACTAATTGTCATGACCCCATGTTTCTGTATTGCTGGATCCTACTGTGGTATTGGAGAAGACTCTTGAGAGTCCCTTGAACTGCAAGGAGATCCAACCACTCCACCCTGAAGGAGATCAGCCCTGGGATTTCTTTGGAAGGAATAGTGCTGAAGCTGAAACTCCAGTACTTTGGCCACCTCATGCAAAGAGTTGACTCATTGGAAAAGACTCTGATGCTGGGAGGGATTAGGGGCAGGAGGAGAAGGGGACGACTGAGGATGAGATGGCTGGATGGCATCACTGACTTGATGGACGTGAGTCTGAGTGAACTCTAGGAGTTGGTGATGGACAGGGAGGCCTGGCGTGCTGCGATTCATGGGGTCGCAAAGAGTCGGACACGACTGAGCGACTGAACTAAACTGAACTGAAGAGGGGGCTCTGATACCAAGAGTACAGAAGAACTGGCTGAATGTGCGAGGAATGTTGTAGCCACACCACATTGATGTTGCAACAAGTGGCAGCATTTGCACCATGCAGTATCCCCTTCTCAGTGGCTTTTTTCACCTCTGATTCAAGGGTTCATTAGCCCAGATCAAGCTTTCAAAAGTAGCCATGTCACAGCAAGTTTCAGCACAGTAGCCACCATCACCAGGAATCACACAAAAATTAATTGACCTAGTGATCCATCAGAAAAGTTATTTTCTCAGAATTGAAAGATTCCTTTGGAAATCTCTTCTTGGTCCCTGGCCTCCTGCCAGGGTTTTCCTGATGCTACTGTGGGTTTACGTTTAAGATTTTATTTCTACAGCCTTTTAGCCACACACCCCTCTGCATAGAAACACTCAGTCAGTGGTCAGAGCCACCCATTGGATACCTTTCCTTTTGTGAATGTCTTAACAGCATTCCTGCTGACTAGAGAGTTGTGGGGAGACAAAACCTCTGAATCCTACTTAAAAGATATTCAGGCTTTGTATAGAGGGGGTCACTAGCACTGAGATGCCAGGAAATACTGGAAATCTTCGTTGTCTATTTGAGTTTAGAAATTGGTTGTGATTCTTAGAGCTGATGTGTTTAAGAGGAGCTTGAAACACAAGAATCATAGCATTACATATTACTCCAGAAGCCTCCCAGAAGTAACTAAGGGTTACTTCCTCCCGCTTCGAAAAATGGCCTTAGACAACAAGTAAAATGACTAGCACTCAGTGTATCTTTTCTGAGTGCTCTGTGTGTTCTCAGAGACTTTTTTATGTAGTCAGTTCACCAAGTGACACTTCAAGGGAGAAAATGCTTTGGCAAAGATAAAATTTTAGACAAACTACTCTTTGTACCTCACTTTCATCAATAGAAGAACTGCCAGTGTACAGAAGGAAATGCTCCTCTCTCTTACAGAAAGTCTGAATTTGGCAATAAGGAGTTCATGATCTGAGCCACAGTCAGCTCCTGGTTTTGTTTTTGCTGACTGTATAGAGCTTCTCCATCTTTGGCTGAAAAGAATATAATCAATCTGATTTTGGTATTGAGCATCTGGTGATATCCCTGTGTAGAGTCTTCTCCTGTGTTGTTACAAGAGGGTGTTTGCTATAAACAGTGCGTTCTCTTGGCAAAACTTTTAGCCTTTGCCCTGCTTCGTTTTGTACTCCAAGGCCAATTTTTCTGTCACTCTAGGTAGCTCTTGACTTCCTACTTTTGCATTCCAGTCCTCTATAAAGAAGAGGACATCTTTTTTGGGTGTTCGTTCTAGAAGGTCTTGTAGATCTTCATAGAACTGTTCAACTTCAGCTTCTTCAGCATTACTGGTTGGGGCATAGACTTGGATTATTGTGATATTGAATGGTTTGCCTTGGAAATGAACAGAGATCATTCTGTCGATTTTGAAATTGTATCCAGGTATCTGTATGCAGGTCAGGAAGCAACAGTTAGAACTGGGCATGGAACAACAGACTGGTTCTAAATCAGAAAAGGAGTGCGTCAAGGCTGTATATTGTCACCCTGCTTATTTAACTTGTATGCAGAGTACGTCATGAGAAATGCTGGACTGGAAGAAACACAAGCTGGAATCAAGATTGTCGGGAGAAATATCAATAACCTCAGATATGCAGATGATACCACCCTTATGGCAGAAAGTGAAGAAAAACTAAAGAGCCTCTTGATGAAAGTGAAAGAGGAAAGCAGAAAAGTTGGTTTAAAGATCAACATTCAGAAAACAAAGATCATGGCATCTGGTCCCATCACTTCATAGGAAATAGGTGGAGAAACAGTGGAAACAGTGTCAGACTTTATTTTTGGGGGCTCCAAAATCACTGCAGATGGTGACTGCAGCCATCAAATTAAAAGACACCTGGTCCTTGGAAGAAAAGTTATGACCAACCTAGATAGTATATTCAAAAGCAGAGACATTACTTTGCCAACAAAGGTCCGTCTAGTCAAGGCTATGGTTTTTCCTGTGGTCATGTATGGATGTGAGAGTTGGACTGTGAAGAAGGCTGAGCGCCGAAGAATTGATGCCTTTGAACGGTGGTGTTGGAGAAGACTCTTGAGAGTCCCTTGGACTTCAAGGAGATCCAACCAGTCCATTCTGAAGGAGATCAGTCCTGGGATTTCTTTGGAAGGAATGATACTAAAGCTGAAACTCCAGTACTTTGGCCACCACATGTGAAGAGTTGACTCACTGGAAAAGACTCTGATGCTGGGAGGGATTGGGGGCAGGAGGAGAAGGGGACGACAGAGGATGAGATGGCTGGATGGCATCACTGACTTGATGAACGTGAGTCTGAGTGAACTCCGGGAGATGGTGATGGACAGGGAGGCCTGGCGTGCTGCAATTCATGGGGTCTCGAAGAGTTGGACACGACTGAGTGACTGAACTGAACTGAACTGTGTTTTGGACTCTTTTGTTGACTATGATGGCTACTCCATTTCTTCTAAGGGATTTTTGTCCACAATAGTAGATATAGTGGTCATCTGAGTTAAATTCACCCATTCCAGTCCATTTTAGTTCACTGATTCCTAAAATGTCAGTGTTCACTCTTTCCATTTCCTGTTTGACCACTTCCAATCTGCCTTGATTCATTGACCTAACATTTCAGGTTCCTATTGCAATATTGCTGTTTACAGCATTGGACTTTATTTCCATCCCCGTCACATCAACAGCTGTGTGTTGTTTCTGCTTCATCTCCATCTCTTCATTCTTTCTGGAGTTATTTCTCTGCTCTTCTCTAGTAGCATATTGGGCATCTACCAACCTGGGGAGTTCATCTTTCAATGTCATACCTTTTTGCCTTTTCATACTCTTCAAACATAGACATCACCAGAAGGTCAACACCGAAATCAGATTGATTATATTCTTTGCAGCAAAAGATGAAGAAGCTCTATAAAGTCAGCAAAAACAAGACCAGGAGCTGACTGTGGCTCAGATCATGATCTTCTTATTGCTAAATTCAGACTTAAATTGAAGAAAGTAGGGAAAGAAACAAAACCATTCAGTTCAGTTCAGTTCAGCTGCTCAGTCGAGTCCGACTCTTTGCGACCCCATGAATCGCAGCACGCCAGGACTCCCTAAACCATTCAGATATGACCTGAATCAAATCGTTTATGTTTATACAGTGGAAGTGACAAATAGATTCAAGGGATTGTATCTGATAGACAGAGTGCCTAAAGAACTATGGATGGGGTTCATGACATTGTACAGGAGGCAGTGATCAAGACCATCCTCAAGAAAAAGAAATCCAAAAAGCAAAATGGTTGCCCAAAGAGGCCTTTAAAAATAGCTGAGAAAAGAAAGAGAAGCTAAAGGCAAAGGAGAAAAGGAAAGACATACCCATTTGAATGCAGAGTTCCAAAGAATAGCAAGGAGAGATAAGAAAGCCTTCCTCAGTGATCAATGCAAGGAAATGGAGGAAAATAATAGAATGGGAAAGACTAGAGATCTCTGCAAGAAAATTAGAGATACCAAGGGAATGTTTCATGCAAAGATGAGCACAATAAAGGACAGAAATGGTATGAAGCTAACGGAAGCAGAAGATATTAAGAAGAAGAAGTGGCAAAAATACACAGAAGAACTATATAAAAAAGACCTTCATGATCCAGATAACCATGATGGTGTGATCACTCACCTAGAGCCAGACATGCTAGAATGTGAAGTCAAGTGGCCCCTAGGAAGCATCACTATGGACAAAGCTACTGGAAGTAATGGAATTCCAGTTAAGCTATTTCAAATCCTAAAAGATTATGCTGTGAAAGTGCTGCACTCAATGTGCCAGGAAATTTGGAAAGTTCAGCAGTGGCCACAGGACTGGAAAAGGGCAGTTTTCATTCCAATACCAAAGAAAGACAATGCCAAAGAATGTTCAAACTACCTCACAATTGCATTCATCTCATATGTTAGCAAAGTAATGCTCAAAATTCTCCAAGCCAGGCTTCAACAGTATATGGACCATGAATTTGCTGATGTTCAAGCAAGTATTAGAAAAGGTAGAGGAACCAGAGATCAAATTGTCAACATCTGCTAGATCATGGAAAAAGCAAGAGAGTTCCAGAAAAACATCTATTTATTCTTTATTGACTATGCCAAAGCCTTTGACTGTGTGGATCACAACAAAATGGAAAATTCTGAAAGAGATGGGAATACCAGACCACCTTACCTGCCTCCTGAGGAATCTGTATGCAGGTCAGAAAGCAGCAGTTAGAACTGGACATGGAACAACAGACTGGTTCCAAATAGGAAAAGGAGTACGTCAAAGCTGTATATTGTCACCCTGCTTATTTAACTTATATTTAGAGTATATCATGCGAAATGCCAGGCTGGATGAAGCACAAGCTGGCATCACGATTGCCAGGAGAAATATCAGTAACCTCATATATACAGATGATACCACCCTCATGGCAGAAAGCAAAGAGCTAAAGAGCTGCTTGATGAAAGCGAAAGAGGAGAGTGAAAAAGGTGGCTTAAAACTCAACATTCCAAAAACTAAGATCATGGCATCTGGTCCCATCGCTTCATGGCAAATAGATGGGGAAACAATGGAAACAGTGAGAGAGTTTATTTTGGGGGGCTCCAAAATCACTGCAGATGGTGACTGCAGTCATAAAAGATGCTTGCTCCTTGGAAGAAAAGTTATGACAAACCTAGATAGTATATTAAAAAGCAGAGACATTACTTCGCCAACAAAGGTCCGTCCAGTCCAGGCTATGCTTCTTTCCAGTAGTCATGTATGAATGTGAGAGTTGGATTATAAAGAAAGCTGAGCTCTGAAGAGTTGATGGTTTTGAACTATGGTGTTGGAGAAGACTCTTGAGAGTCCCTTGGACTGCAATGAGATCCAACTAGTCAGTCCTAAAGTAAATCAGTCCTTAATATTCACTGGAAGGACTGATGACGAACCTGAAACTCCAATACTTTGGCCACCTGATGTGAAGAACCGACTCATTGGAAAAGTCCCTGATGCCGGGAAAGATTGAAGGTGGGAGGAGAAGGGGACAACAGAGGATGAGATGGTTAGATGGCATCACAGATGCAATGGACAGGAGTTTGAACACACTCTGGGAGTTGGTGATGGACAGGGAGGCCTGGCGTGCTGTAGTCCTTCGGGTCACAAAGAGTCAGACATGACTGAGTGAATGAACTGAAACTTACAGAAATGAAGAAATGTAATATACTAGGAAGTGTCCTAAATTGAATCAGGTAGTAAAATTTGGCTAGGTTGATTTATGTGGTTATTTACTTATAGCAAATAAATAAAATTTATTTATATTGCTCTAAAATTGATTTTAACTGGAATAAAGATAGACAAAACTTAAGAAGAAAAGAAAAATGGAAACAGCAAAGAAGAAAACAAAAACAAGGATGTTAGGAAAGTGACAAATCTAACGAATCCTGTTTGTACTATCTGGTTGACCTTAGTAACCCTTTGACTCATTTTTTTTCTTCTTTTAATAACTACTTTAATGAGATATTATTCAGTTCAGTTCAGCGCTCAGTCATGTCCGACTATTTGCTACCCCATGAATCGCAGCACGCCAGGCCTCCCTGTCCATCACCAACTCCCAGAGTTCACTCAGACTCACGTTCATGGAGTCGGTGATGCCATCCATACATCTCGTCCTCTGTCGTCCCCTTCTCCTCCTGCCCCCAATCCCTCCCAGCATCAGAGTCTTTTCCAGTGAGTCAACTCTTCGCATAAGGTGGCCAAAGTACTGGAGTTTCAGTTTTAGCATCGGTCCTTCCAAAGAAATCCCAGTACTGATCTCCTTCAGAATGGACTGGTTGGATCTCCTTGCAGTCCAAGGGACTCTCAAGAGTCTTCTCCAACACCACAGTTCAGAAGCATCAATTCTTTGGCGTTAAGCCTTCTTCACAGTCCAACTCTCACATCCATACATGACCACAGGAAAAACCATAGCCTTGACTAGACGGACCTT
>SJYW01015901.1:426630-467973 GCA_006410735.1 Raphicerus campestris
CATGTGAAGAGTTGACTCACTGGAAAAGACTCTGATGCTGGGAGGGATTGGGGGCAGGAGGAGAAGGGGACGACAGAGGATGAGATGGCTGGATGGCATCACTGACTTGATGAACGTGAGTCTGAGTGAACTCCGGGAGATGGTGATGGACAGGGAGGCCTGGCGTGCTGCAATTCATGGGGTCTCGAAGAGTTGGACACGACTGAGCGACTGAACTGAACTGAACTGTGTTTTGGACTCTTTTGTTGACTATGATGGCTACTCCATTTCTTCTAAGGGATTTTTGTCCACAATAGTAGATATAGTGGTCATCTGAGTTAAATTCACCCATTCCAGTCCATTTTAGTTCACTGATTCCTAAAATGTCAGTGTTCACTCTTTCCATTTCCTGTTTGACCACTTCCAATCTGCCTTGATTCATTGACCTAACATTTCAGGTTCCGATTGCAATATTGCTGTTTACAGCATTGGACTTTATTTCCATCCCCGTCACATCAACAGCTGTGTGTTGTTTCTGCTTCATCTCCATCTCTTCATTCTTTCTGGAGTTATTTCTCTGCTCTTCTCTAGTAGCATATTGGGCATCTACCAACCTGGGGAGTTCATCTTTCAATGTCATACCTTTTTGCCTTTTCATACTCTTCAAACATAGACATCACCAGAAGGTCAACACCGAAATCAGATTGATTATATTCTTTGCAGCAAAAGATGAAGAAGCTCTATAAAGTCAGCAAAAACAAGACCAGGAGCTGACTGTGGCTCAGATCATGATCTTCTTATTGCTAAATTCAGACTTAAATTGAAGAAAGTAGGGAAAGAAACAAAACCATTCAGTTCAGTTCAGTTCAGCTGCTCAGTCGAGTCCGACTCTTTGCGACCCCATGAATCGCAGCACGCCAGGACTCCCTAAACCATTCAGATATGACCTGAATCAAATCGTTTATGTTTATACAGTGGAAGTGACAAATAGATTCAAGGGATTGTATCTGATAGACAGAGTGCCTAAAGAACTATGGATGGGGTTCATGACATTGTACAGGAGGCAGTGATCAAGACCATCCTCAAGAAAAAGAAATCCAAAAAGCAAAATGGTTGCCCAAAGAGGCCTTTAAAAATAGCTGAGAAAAGAAAGAGAAGCTAAAGGCAAAGGAGAAAAGGAAAGACATACCCATTTGAATGCAGAGTTCCAAAGAATAGCAAGGAGAGATAAGAAAGCCTTCCTCAGTGATCAATGCAAGGAAATGGAGGAAAATAATAGAATGGGAAAGACTAGAGATCTCTGCAAGAAAATTAGAGATACCAAGGGAATGTTTCATGCAAAGATGAGCACAATAAAGGACAGAAATGGTATGAAGCTAACGGAAGCAGAAGATATTAAGAAGAAGAAGTGGCAAAAATACACAGAAGAACTATATAAAAAAGACCTTCATGATCCAGATAACCATGATGGTGTGATCACTCACCTAGAGCCAGACATGCTAGAATGTGAAGTCAAGTGGCCCCTAGGAAGCATCACTATGGACAAAGCTACTGGAAGTAATGGAATTCCAGTTAAGCTATTTCAAATCCTAAAAGATTATGCTGTGAAAGTGCTGCACTCAATGTGCCAGGAAATTTGGAAAGTTCAGCAGTGGCCACAGGACTGGAAAAGGGCAGTTTTCATTCCAATACCAAAGAAAGACAATGCCAAAGAATGTTCAAACTACCTCACAATTGCATTCATCTCATATGTTAGCAAAGTAATGCTCAAAATTCTCCAAGCCAGGCTTCAACAGTATATGGACCATGAATTTGCTGATGTTCAAGCAAGTATTAGAAAAGGTAGAGGAACCAGAGATCAAATTGTCAACATCTGCTAGATCATGGAAAAAGCAAGAGAGTTCCAGAAAAACATCTATTTATTCTTTATTGACTATGCCAAAGCCTTTGACTGTGTGGATCACAACAAAATGGAAAATTCTGAAAGAGATGGGAATACCAGACCACCTTACCTGCCTCCTGAGGAATCTGTATGCAGGTCAGAAAGCAGCAGTTAGAACTGGACATGGAACAACAGACTGGTTCCAAATAGGAAAAGGAGTACGTCAAAGCTGTATATTGTCACCCTGCTTATTTAACTTATATTTAGAGTATATCATGCGAAATGCCAGGCTGGATGAAGCACAAGCTGGCATCACGATTGCCAGGAGAAATATCAGTAACCTCATATATACAGATGATACCACCCTCATGGCAGAAAGCAAAGAGCTNTTAGAGTATATCATGCGAAATGCCAGGCTGGATGAAGCACAAGCTGGCATCACGATTGCCAGGAGAAATATCAGTAACCTCATATATACAGATGATACCACCCTCATGGCAGAAAGCAAAGAGCTAAAGAGCTGCTTGATGAAAGCGAAAGAGGAGAGTGAAAAAGGTGGCTTAAAACTCAACATTCCAAAAACTAAGATCATGGCATCTGGTCCCATCGCTTCATGGCAAATAGATGGGGAAACAATGGAAACAGTGAGAGAGTTTATTTTGGGGGGCTCCAAAATCACTGCAGATGGTGACTGCAGTCATAAAAGATGCTTGCTCCTTGGAAGAAAAGTTATGACAAACCTAGATAGTATATTAAAAAGCAGAGACATTACTTCGCCAACAGAGGTCCGTCCAGTCCAGGCTATGCTTCTTTCCAGTAGTCATGTATGAATGTGAGAGTTGGATTATAAAGAAAGCTGAGCTCTGAAGAGTTGATGGTTTTGAACTATGGTGTTGGAGAAGACTCTTGAGAGTCCCTTGGACTGCAATGAGATCCAACTAGTCAGTCCTAAAGTAAATCAGTCCTTAATATTCACTGGAAGGACTGATGACGAACCTGAAACTCCAATACTTTGGCCACCTGATGTGAAGAACCGACTCATTGGAAAAGTCCCTGATGCCGGGAAAGATTGAAGGTGGGAGGAGAAGGGGACAACAGAGGATGAGATGCTTAGATGGCATCACAGATGCAATGGACAGGAGTTTGAACACACTCTGGGAGTTGGTGATGGACAGGGAGGCCTGGCGTGCTGTAGTCCTTCGGGTCACAAAGAGTCAGACATGACTGAGTGAATGAACTGAAACTTACAGAAATGAAGAAATGTAATATACTAGGAAGTGTCCTAAATTGAATCAGGTAGTAAAATTTGGCTAGGTTGATTTATGTGGTTATTTACTTATAGCAAATAAATAAAATTTATTTATATTGCTCTAAAATTGATTTTAACTGGAATAAAGATAGACAAAACTTAAGAAGAAAAGAAAAATGGAAACAGCAAAGAAGAAAACAAAAACAAGGATGTTAGGAAAGTGACAAATCTAACGAATCCTGTTTGTACTATCTGGTTGACCTTAGTAACCCTTTGACTCATTTTTTTTCTTCTTTTAATAACTACTTTAATGAGATATTATTCAGTTCAGTTCAGCGCTCAGTCATGTCCGACTATTTGCTACCCCATGAATCGCAGCACGCCAGGCCTCCCTGTCCATCACCAACTCCCAGAGTTCACTCAGACTCACGTTCATGGAGTCGGTGATGCCATCCATACATCTCGTCCTCTGTCGTCCCCTTCTCCTCCTGCCCCCAATCCCTCCCAGCATCAGAGTCTTTTCCAGTGAGTCAACTCTTCGCATAAGGTGGCCAAAGTACTGGAGTTTCAGTTTTAGCATCGGTCCTTCCAAAGAAATCCCAGTACTGATCTCCTTCAGAATGGACTGGTTGGATCTNGAGAAAAGAAAAGATATAAGCATCTGAATGCAGAGTTCCAGAGAATAGCAAGAAGAGATAAGGAAGCCTTCTTCAGTGAGATATGATTACTCATCGTAAAATTTACCCTTTTGGTGTCTTTAATTCAGTAATTTTTAGTATACTTGCAGATTTATGCCATCAATACTGCAATCTAATTCCAAAACATTTTCACTGTCCAAAAAGTATATCGGGCAGCCATAAGCAATCACACTCAATTATCTGTTCTCTGCAGTCTCTAGCAACTGCTAATTTACTTTCAGTCTCTATAGATTTTTATATTCTGAATAATTCATGAAAGTGGAATATTTTTTTCTTCTCTTGTTTAATACACTGTTTTTCAAGTCTTATCTCTTCTATAGTATGTAATAGTACTTCTTTTTATGGCTGAGTAATATTCCATTATATGGATATACTACTTTTTTTGTTCATTTACCAGTTGACATATGGATTATATTTTTACATTATGGCTATTAAAAAAAGTGATGCTGCTGTGAACATTCATGTACAGGGTTTTATGTAAACATATGTTTTCAAATTTCTTCGGTATATATCCAGAAGTGAAATTGGAGAAGGAAATGGCAGTCTAGTCCAGTATTCTTGCCTGGAGAATCCCAGGGACAGAGGAGCCTCATGGGCTTTTGTCTATGAGGTTGCACAGTCAGACACAATTGAAGTGACTTAGCAGCAGCAACATATCTAGAAGTAGAATACCTAGGTCACATGATAAGTCTATTTTGAACTTTTTAAAGATCTTTCAGACTGTTTCCTGAAGCAACCAAGCCACTGTACCGTCTCCCTAGTAATGTCTGTGTGTTAGTTACTCAATCATGTCTGACTCTTTCCACCCCATGGACTATAGCCCACCAAGCACCTCTGCCCATGGGATTCGCCAGGCAAGAATACTGGAGTAGGTTGCCATTCCCTTTATAGTAATCTATAAAGATTCCAACTTCTCCATATCCTCATCAGCATTGACTATTTTGCACCGTTTTTATTATAGCCATCCTGCTAGATAAGAAGTGGCATCTCATTGTGAGTTTGATTTGCATTTCCCTAAAGAGGAAAAGGAGTATGTTAAGGCTGTGTATTGTCACCCTGCTTATTTAACTTATATGCAGAGTAAATCATGAGAAATGCTGGGCTAGAAGATGCACAATCTGGAAGATTGACAGGAGAAATATCAATAACCTCAGATGACAAACCTAGATAGTATATTCAAAAGCAGAGACGTTACTTTGCCGACTAAGGTCCGTCTAGTCAAGGCTATGATTTTTCCAGTAGTCATGTATGGATGTGAGAATTGGACTGTGAAGAAGGCTTAATGCTGAAGAATTGATGCTTTTGAACTGTGGTGTTAGAGAAGACTCTTGAGAGTCCCTTAGACTGCAAGGAGATCCAGACTGCAAGGAGATGCAACCAGTCCATTCTAAAGGAGATCAGCCCTGGGATTTCTTTGGAAGGAATGATGCTAAAGCTGAAACTCCAGTACTTTGGGCACCTCATGCGAAAAGTTGACTCATTGGAAAGACTCTGATGCTGGGAGGGATTAGGGGCAGGAGGAGAAGGGGACGACAGAGGATGAGATGGCTGGATGGCATTATTGACTCGATGGACATGAGTCTGAGTGAACTCTGGGAGATGGTGATGGACAGGGAGTCCTGGTGTGCTGCGATTCATGGGGTCGGAAAGAGTCGGACACGACTGATCGACTGAACTGAACTGAACTGATGCACATGACACCACCCTTACATCAGAGAGTGAAGAGGAACTAAAAAGCCTCTTGATGAAAGTGAAAGAGGAGAGTGAAAAAGTTGGCTTAATGCTCAACATTCAGAAAACGAAGATCGTGACATCTGGTCCCATCACTTCATGAGAAACAGTGGAAACAGTGTGAGACTTTAATTTTGGGGGCTCCAAAATCACTGCCGATGGTTACTGCAGCCATGAAATTAAAAGACGCTTACTCCTTGGAAGAAAAGTTATGACCAACCTAGATAACATATTCAAAAGCAGAGACATTATTTTGCCAACAAAGGTCCATCTAGTCAAGGCTATGGTTTTTCCAGTGGTCATGTATGGATGTGAGAGTGGGACTGTGAAGAAAGCTGAGTGCCGAAGAATTGATGCTTTTGAACTGTGGTGTTGGAGAAGACTCTTGAGAGTCCCTTGAACTGCAAGGAAATCCAGCCAGTCCATCCTAAAGGAGATCAGTCCTGGGTGTTCTTTGGAAGGACTGATGCTAAAGCTGAAACTCCAATACTTTGGCCACCTCATGTGAAGAGTTGACTCATTGGAAAAGACAATGATGCTGGGAGGGACTGGAGGCGGGAGGAGAAGGGGACTACAGAGAATGAGATGGCTGGATGGCATCACCAACTCAATGGACGTGAGTTTGGGTGAACTCCGGGAGTTGGTGATGGACAGGGAGGCCTGGCATACTACAATTCATGGGGTCACAAAGAGTCGAACATGGCTGAGTTACTGAACTGAACTGAACTGAATGACTGGTAATGCTGAGCACCTTTTAATTTGCTTTGGCCACAGGCTTTTTTTGGGGGGGGGGGGGGTGGGTCAGAAATGTCTATTCACATCTTTGCCCATTTGAAAATTGAATTACTTGTCTTTTATTGTTTTGTTTTGTAAGAATTCTTTATACATTCAGGGTGCACATCACTTATCAAATAAATGAGTTGCAAATATATTCTCCCATTCTGTGGGTTGTCTTTTCATTTTCTTAATGGTGACCACACATAACTTTTTAATTCTGATGAAGTCCAATTTAAAATTTTTTCTCTTGTTTATATTTTGGTGTTCTGCCTAAGAAGACTTTGCCTAACCAAAGGGTCAAGAAATTTGCTTCTGTGTTTTCTTCTAAGAGGTTTATAGCTTTAGCTCTTATATTTCAACCTGTGGTCCATTTTGAGTTAATTTTTGTTCATGGTATGAAATAGGCATCCAACAACAATGTCTTCATTTTTTCCCCCTCTTCATTGTTCTCTTTCTCCTTCTTTTGTATATCTCATTGTCCAAGCAGTATTTATTGAAAACACTTTCTCTCCTCATTGTATTATCTTGGTGGTGATGGTTTAGCCACTAAGTTGTGATCCCATGGACTGTAGCCTACCAGGCTCTTTTGTCCATGGGATTGTCCAGGGAAGAATACTAGAGTGGGTTGCTATTTGCTTTTCTAGCAGATCTTCACGACCCAGGAATCGAACTTGAGTCTCCTGCATTGCAGGCAGATTCTTTACCAAATGAGCTATAAGGGAAGCAATGATATTAGCACCTATAAAAATTCAATGGACAATACATGTAAGGGTTTGTTTTTGAGCAGTCAACTTTATTCTGTTGCTATGTGTCTATTCTTATGCCAGTGCCACACTCTTGATCTTTATAGTACATTTTGAAATCAGGAAATGTATGTTCTCCCAGTTTGTTCTTTTTCAAGATTTATTTGGCTATTGTCCCTCACATTTCAATTTCTGCAAAAAAAGATTCTGCGATAGGTCCTTAAATTCATTTCAGTTCAGTCACTCAGTCATGTCCGACTCTTTGCGACTCCATGAACCGCAACACGCGAGGCCTCCCTGTCCATCACCAACTCTGGAGTCCACCCAAACCCATGTCCATCCAACCATATCCTCTGTTGTCCCCTTCTCCTCTTGCCCTCAATCTTTCCCAGCATCAGGATCTTTTCCAATGAGTCAGCTCTTCGCTTCAG
This sequence comes from Raphicerus campestris, assembly GCA_006410735.1. Taxonomy (NCBI): domain Eukaryota; kingdom Metazoa; phylum Chordata; class Mammalia; order Artiodactyla; family Bovidae; genus Raphicerus; species Raphicerus campestris. Next base: position 434,121 of record SJYW01015901.1, read on the forward strand.
GAGGCCAAAGTATTGGAGTTTCAGCTTCAACATCAGTCCTTCCAATGAACACCCTGGATTGATCTCATTTAGGGTGGACTGACTGGATTTCCTTGCAGTCCAAGGGACTCTCAAGAGTCTTCTCCAATACCATAGTTCATCAATTCTTCAGCACTCAGCTTTCTTTATAGTCCACCTCTCACATACATACATGACCACTGGAAAAACCATAGCTAGGTGGTTTGACTATTTGGACCTTTGTTGGCAAAGTAATATCTCCGCTTTCTAATATCCTGCCTAGGTTGGTCATAACTTTCCTTCCAAGGAGTAAGAGTCTTTTAATTTCGTGGCTGCAATCACCATCTGCAGTGATTTTGGACTCAGAAAAATTTAGTCCTCTGTTTTCTCAACTATTTAAAAATACTGATAATCTGCCTTCTATGGAGTTCTTGTGAGACCTCAAAGAACCTGAACCTGCTATAATGTTAAAAAATACTAGACCTTCATTTTGGGAAAAATCTGCTTTGCTCTTTTCGTTAACCTACCATTGCTAAGTCTTGACTAGCATTATCACTGTACTGCTTCTCGACTCAATGAACCATGATGTCTCCCAGTTTCAACAAGGACCATCATTATGCTGTGTCCTTCTGTTAGAAACACAAAATTCTGAGTCTATAAAGCAAAATGATCTCCCATCCATGAAGTTGTGATGAGGTTACTATCAGAAAAGAGAGAAGGAAGGATCAATTGGAAGGGAGGGAAAATAAGGGGAAATAGAGAACTTCTTTGGCTGCAGAAAGAGCATAGAGAGTTAAGCTAGAAATAGGTTTGTCTCTTGAGAGTTTAGTATCTGCAGGGCAGTGGTGAGGCCAGAATATTTTCCAACTTCCTCCAGACTTCACTTCACCTCTGGAGTGGGTTACCATTTCCTTCTCCAGGGAATCTTCCCAGCCCAGGGATTGAACCCACATCTTCTGCATTGGCAGGCAAATTCTTTACCACTGAGCCACCACTATTTTATTTGCCACTCTTTGAAGCTATGGGGAAAGTGGACTCTGGGTATACTGTGGGCATCAATACAGCACTTACAATTCCCTACGCCCTGCCTGTGCACTTGTGATACTTGCTTTGCAACACAAGACTGTCCATCCTAGGATATTTCTTTTGGAAACACAGGAGAAGTGAGAGATTCCATAAAATTAAATGGCTATTGGACCTGGCCCTGAATCTGAGATGATAGGGGATGGGCATGGATTCCTTATCCAGACACCTGTACCTGTGACATGAGGCATTTTTGTCTAATTTGATCATTCCCATTTTCTCCAGTGTATCTTTAACTCATTTAGGTTATAAAATACCACCAGCTTCTTAAGTCTTAGAATACAGAGCTGGCAGAGAATCGTTAGAGATCCATTACTCTGCCCTTTCCTCCTACAAATGATGTTCTGCAATGAGGAAAATTAAAGTAACCTTCAAAGACTCAACAGAATCTAGGTTAGTATCTGAAAGCTGCTTCTACTGCCCATGAGCCAACTGTGTGCAGAGCACCTGTAAGTTTTGCTTTGACTCTTGGCAAATTAGAAAACCTTCATTTAGGCTGAAGGTGGCTCCTGCCCCAAAGGGAACTTCCTACCTGCCCCTCTTCTTACTATGCTTAGGCTTATAAACAAAGAGTTTTATCTCCTCAGTGCTAAAACAAAACAATTGCATTGTTTAACTTGGAGAGTTGAACAGCCTCTCATCAAAGGTGAGGAAACAATACCACCCTCTGGGTCTCCCATCATTAGATAATAATACTCTTCCTACTCTGCTCTACCTGTTTAAATTCTACCAGCACAGTCAGACCTTACCGTAGAACCTCTCTGAGCTCTCCAGTGAGATTGTTCATCTTAAAGAACATGTTCAGCATTCCTTAACTCTTTGCTATTAGATAGGCAGCCAAGATTCACTAATGCCCAACTGTGTGCCAGGGACTGGAACAGACATCACGAAGGAGGCACAAATGAATAAGACTTAATGCTTATCATTAAGGAACCCAATATATTACTCAATATGTCAGCAAATTTGGAAAACTCAGCAGTCACCTTAGGACTGGAAAAGGTCAGTTTCCACTCCAGTCCCGAAGAAGGGCAATGCCAAAGAATGTTAAAACTATTGTGCAATTACATTCATTTCACATGCTTGCCAGGTAATGCTCAAAATCCTGCAAGCTAGGTTTCAGTTGTACATGTACCGAGAACTTCCAGATGTACAAGCTGGACTTAGAAAACGCAGAGGAACCAGAGATCAAATTGCCAACATCCACTGGATCATAGAGAAAGCAAGAGAATTCCAGAAAAAACATCTACTTCTGCTTCATTGACTGTGCTTAAGCCTTTAATTGTGTGGATCATAAACAAACTGTGGAAAATTCTTCAAGAGATGGAAATACCAGACCACGTTACCTGTTTCCTGAGAAACATGTATGCAGGTCAAGTTAGAACCAAACGTGGAACAATGGACTGGTTCAAAACTGGGAAAGGAGTATGTCAAGGTTGTATATTGTCACCCTGCTTGTTTCATTTATATGCAAAGTACATCATGTGAAGTTCCAGACTGGATGAATCACAAGTTTAATTAAAGATTTCAGGGAAGAAACATCAACAAGCTCAGATTTGCAGAAGATACCACTTTATTGGCCAAAAGTGAAGAGGAACCAAAGAGCCTCTTGATGAGAGTGAAAAAAGCTGGGTTAAACTCAACATTCAGAAAACTAAGATCATGGCATCTGGTCCCATCACTTTATGGCAAATAGATGGGGGAAAAGTGAAAACAATGACAAATTGTATTTCCTTGGGCTCCAAAATCACTGTGGACAGATGACTTCAGCCATGAAATTAAGACACTTGCTCCTTGGTAGGAAAGCTATAACAAACCTAGACAGTCTATTAAAAAGTAGAGACATCAGTTTGTCAACAAAGGTCTATATAGTCAGTCAAAGCTATGGTTTTTCCAGTGGTCATGTACGGATGTGAAGAAGGCTGAGCATAGAAGAATTGATGTTTTTACAACCATGGTGCTAGAGAAGACTTTTGAGAGTTCCTTGGACAGCAATGAGATCAAACCAGTTAATCCTAAAGGAAACCAATGCTGAATATTCACTGAAAGGACTGAAGCTGAGGCTTCAATATTTTGACTACCTGATGCAAAGAGCCAGCTTGTTGGAAAAGACCCTGATGCTGGGAAAGATTGAGGTCAGGTGGAGAAGGAGGCAAGATTGAGATGGTTGGATGGTATCACTGACTCAGTGGACATGAGTATGAGCAGACTCAGGGAGAGAGTGAAGGACAAAGAAGCCTTGCGTGATTCTAAAAGAGTTTAGAATGGGATTTCAAAGAGCTGGGCGTGACTTTGTGATGGAACAATAAGAAAAGGAACATAGGCAATGGTGGAGAGAACATAGGCACACAGACATACACACACAGACTTCAAGGCAGTATATGGCAGATTAAAAAAAAAAATGCAGAGGGTTTGGAGGGGTGTAAACACTTCCAGCAGGGGTAAAAAGAAGGCGTCTGTTTCTGATGGAAGTGGCATTAAAACTCCTGCTGTACAAGTCAGGTTTAGTCATCAAAGCTTTTTTTCTAGATAATGTACTTATTGCTTGATAAATGTTAGTCTTGACTTCTTACTAAATTTAAAACTTTTCAAGGACAGGAACTATGTTTATGACACATCGTGATAGCTTAGTAAATAGTTGTGGAAGTGCTGAGTTTTCTCCCTTGAACTTGTAGTAATATTACCCAAATAATGATGAACTTTAATTGACTTGAGTCTGTAGGGAAGCATATATGTTATCAAATGGATGCTACTGAGTGCCTTCCTTCCAGAAGCAAGTTTATTCCATGATGCTCATGAGGACATCTGTATACGATTTCTAAGATAACTTTTCCTACACTGTTCTCTGTAATTAGAAGATTCTCACCCTCTTCCTCTAGTCATGCTCATTTACACAGATCTCAGACAGTCATTCTCTTCTGCTTGCTTCCTTTCTTCCTCTTTCTTCTTCCCTGGTTCCTAAGCCTTTTCTCTTGGGTATAACCAATGAAGCAGTGAGCCCTGGCGGTATGTGCATTCCCAGTGCTCCTTGCTCCATTTCAGAGTCAGCAGCCATAAAACAAGAAGCTCCCTTGAGCTTGAGCTTTTAACCCAGAGGAGTTAAGAATTCTGGAGCTGGGGACTGAAGTGTTTCAAAGAGGAAGAATATACTTTCTGAAGAAACCTGCTCTAAGCCCACTGTCATTCAGGTCAAGGTATGGTTTGCCTGAATTCAGGTCACCGGGAATATTGTTGTTTAGTCACTAACTCGTGTCCAACTCTTTGTGACTCCTCTTCAAATACAACTTGATGGGTTTCCATAACAAGGAAAGTTAAGTTCAGCTTCCTGTAACAGAAAACTCACAGAACAAATCTCAGACAAGATAGAAGTTGAGTTTTCTCATGACTAAAGAAGTCTAGAGGTAAGAATGCCGGGGCTGGTAAGGCTGCTTCACGGGTCCCCAGGACCTGACTCCGCTTTGTCTCTCCACTGTCATCAGGGCTCGTGGTTAGACTCAAGCATAAACTCTTATTGAAACTGCTGATGCTGTAGGCGTCCTGAGAAAAGAGGGAAATGGATGGAGTATGCAGGGTCATCTTCACAGAAGATCAAGGATAGAAGTGGGTTAGGACTGAAAGGTGGATGTGACTGGGACATGTAGAGAACAGGCCTGGGAAACTCTGTGGAAAGGGCAAGAGTGGGAAGGAAAGTAGTTCCCTGTCATTCCATCCAGGGCAAGAGCTGGATCACAGGCCCGCCCTGGCTGTCCCGCCTCTCCAGGGAGCCTCTTTCTTCATGCTGCTGGAGCAGTTAGAGTGCGTGCATCCCTGCTGTGGTCAGCTCAGCACTCTGTGTGCTGGCTTTCCAGCACTCTCTCTCAGACATCTTTGAGTGGCCCACAGAGACCATAGCTGATTGTGTAATGGTCAGGGTGACACCATACTATGGTTAGGCCCTTTCCATTTTTAGTTACTAAGGAGGCTTGGTTTCATCAGTTTATTTTCTGTGTGCACCCTCCTTCCACTGTTTTCTCAGCCTTTTACAATACAGGAACTGTATTTGGAGTGTTTGGAGCTTCAGAANTAGCACTCTCTCTCAGACATCTTTGAGTGGCCCACAGAGACCATAGCTGATTGTGTAATGGTCAGGGTGACCCCATACTATGGTTAGGCCCTTTCCATTTTTAGTTACTAAGGAGGCTTGGTTTCATCAGTTCTGTGTGCACCCTCCTTCCACTGTTTTCTCAGCCTTTTACAATACAGGAACTGTATTTGGAGTGTTTGGAGCTTCAGAAGCCACCCTGTGTTCCCTTCCCCAGCCCAAGACATGGTTTTATGTTCTTTCTATGTGATTTCCCTCTCCACCTTGTACATGATTTGCACAGATGTCACTGTCAAAGNAAGCCACCCTGTGTTCCCTTCCCCAGCCCAAGACATGGTTTTATGTTCTTTCTATGTGATTTCCCTCTCCACCTTGTACATGATTTGCACAGATGTCACTGTCAAAGTGAATTGCAGTATAATGAGTTACCTAGGATGAAGATATTTGTCATTAGCCTGGTGATTGGTATTAATTGTTGATTATGAACACACTGGCCTAGGACAGGGTTTGACTAATGAGGCAAGGCCCTACCGTCTATGGAATACTCTGCTCCTAGGAAACACAGTATCCTTGTGTGACTGGGAAAAACGTGTCATATTTTGTTTTGCCTTTTCAACACCAAGGTCTGAAGTTTGAGTTTTCATTTATTTTTTCTGGGCAGGACCAGTGTCACAGTTTCTCTATATGACAGGCAGAGACTGGCAATAATTGAATAGATTTGGCAGTGACTTACAGTGACTCTTGCCTTCTGATTTCAGATAGAAGAAGAGACGGTTCTTTCATGGGTCTGCATAATCAAATGATAGTAGGAAGTAATAGGGAGAGATAAAAATGGATGCCATCAAATGTTATTGTTCAGGACAGGTTTGGGACTGAGGTAAAGTGATTTTTTTTTTTCCCAATAACATCAAGATCTAGAATAAGCCGAAAAGTTTATCTTGACCAATCCCTTCATGTTACAAGCAAAGTAATTTGGTAACAGAAACTGAACTTGAANAGGAATCTCTGCAGGAATGCTTTTTATTTAGTTATAGATAGACACAAATAGAAAAACTTCTGGATGACCCAGTTGTGTGTGGGGGACCCTCGAGACTTCGTCTTCTTTCAACTTACAGTAAGAGGGTCACTGCCATCTAGTTAATATATGATGCCAGGTTAGAGGTTAGGCACTTCTGAACTTCCAGTTCCCCAGGCTCCTGTCACTCTGTCCTTCCCACTGATAAATAGGCTTTGGGATCAGGGAATTTTTTATAGAAGCAGCTCAGGCAAACCCTATGAGAAATAACTGAGGAGAGAGAACTACCTCAGCTGTATTTAGGGCTTTTAAGAATGAGGTTCCAGGGCTTCCATGGGGCCTCAGATTGTAAAGAATCCACCTGCCATGCTACAGACACAGGTTCGATCCCTGGGTCAGGAAGGTCCCCTGGAGAAGGAAATGGCAACCCACTCCAGTACTGTCTGGAGAATCCCATGGATGGAGGATCCTGGAGGGTTACAGCCCCTGGGCTTGCAAAGAGCCACTCAGACATGCCTGAGTGACTGACACTTTTCCTTTCACCTGTTTGATACTCAATAAAGGATAGCTGCACTTTATAGTTTACAGTGGTTGAGCCAGAAGAGCCCTGGACATCCTCTGTCACACTAGCCATTTTGTTTTACGAATGGGAAAACAGGCCTAGAGGAGCAGTGCACGCTCTAGAAATCAAGCTTCCTGATGCTCACCCTGATGCTTTACCCTTCGAACGCCAGGAGCCAGCTTTGCCCACTTGACAGGACATGAGCTCATTCAGAAGACACCTTGACATACACCGTTAGTCCCAGACGTCTCCGTGCTAACTCCTCTGCTTGTTTGGTGAAAACAGACCGAAGTGCATTGCTGGCTCCTTGTGAGGAGAAGTGATTCATTTAAGCACATAGTCAGGAAATTACCTCGTGTAGGGCATCAAGTATTTTGCCAGGTAATCAGAGAAGCACAGTTAGCTCCCTAAGCCCAGAAGAGCTTGGTAGGTGCAGAGATAAGTGGAACCTACTTTCTTGAGCTGTGTTGAACTTTTTATTTCCAGAATGACCTAAAATTTCCAAGGTCTGTTTAAAGACCTTAACTTTTCTGGCTAGAAAAGTTGGCAACAGTCTCACCTGAATTTCTTTCTTTTTTTTTTTTTTTGAAACCACAGTGCCCAAGATGTCTGGAACAGACCCATGAGGCAGTCACCATAAAATAAAGGGACAATTAAATCTTAGTTCCATCTCCAAAAACATATATGTTTTTCCCCTGTAAATTCACACATAATAAAATACTTTAAAATTGCCTTTTATTTCTCAATATATGCAGGACTGTGAGGGAGGAGGCATAGGATTGAGGAGGAAGGGCAGCCTGCTCCAGAAATAGGGCCACTCAATCCACAGACTTACTGCAGAAAAACGAGACTGAGTAGTCAGGCTTCTTTTATGATGGGAGAAATGACTGTTTTTATGGCACACTAAATAAAACCTGCTTTGGAGCTAGAAGTTTATTGCCAGAGTGGGGAGGGCTGTTGTTAGCGTTTTCTGTTCCTCTTCCATACTCTCCCTTCCCTCGCCTTCAGCCGAGACACTGAAAGATGGATGGTAAGATTTTAGAAGTCCTTAGAAAGTGTATATAAATGGTTTTTTTAATTTACTAAAATTTATCCTAAGTTTTCCCTGAATATCATGCTGATGTTACAGGGAGTATGGTCAGCATTCTTGGCTTTCTGAAATTATTAGATGAGTTTTCAACCAAGCAATAACAAACAACTGCAATAACCCACATTTATATAGTGCTTTACGGTTTTCAAAATGTTTTCACATCTCTTAGATCCTCAGGGTAACCTGGAGAGGCAAGCAGGTGATCATTTCTGTATTACAAAGAGAAGGATGGATGCCCAGTGGGTCAGGTTACTTCCCAAGGTTATACCAATAGTTAAGGGGTCAAGCAAAAGCTGAAACCCAGAGAAACTCAGATTAATTAAAAAGGTAATGAAATTAAGATCCTTACATAGGAAATGGGCAGTTTGGGTGGGGAGGCATTAGAAAGAGGGAGAAGCAAGGCTAAGACATGTTAGTCTGAATGTAAATGTCTGAATGTAAATGTCATCAAAGATAAATTTCTGTTGACCTGCAGCTACACAGGGGAAGTGTTTCAGCCCCTGTCTCTTCTTGCATATGGGGAATTGCTGAAAACCAGTCCAGAGTTACCTGACCTGAGACATGGTTAAGCCAGTGGACCAAAGAAGGAGATCCACAGGTGATCCACAGGAGATTTAGCCAGGAGATCCACAAGGTGACTGCTACTAAAGCATTATTGGCAAGGCGGGTGTCTGAGAACAGGCATACTGAATGAGCAAGTGTAATTATTCAGGCCAAGCTTTCTGACCAAACTTGACAAGGAGCTGAAGGAAAGGTGGGAACAGATCATGAGATAGTCCAGTAACCAAACTGGAACAGAAGCTTCAAGTTGGCTTCACCTTGGAGGCAGGTTCAAGAATCAGACCTATGGGACTAGGTCCAATAGGTACAGGGATCAGCAAAGTGCATCAGCTTGCAGGTCCCAGAGAATAACATCGAGACAGAGGGTGTCTTCCCAGTGCCTTGCACCTAGTCTCCTAAATGGAGGAGGTTCTCGCAAGGGAATAGGAGGAGCAATAGGAGATTGGAATTAGGATACTCTGAACCAACTCTGACCCTGACTATCTGTGTGAGTTTAAGCAATCCATCAGTCTTCCAATTCAGTGTCTTCATCTGTAATAGAAGAGGGTCTAGGATTGTGAGAGCACTGTACCTCATTTGTGTTGTGCTCAAATATACCTTTGCTTCATGAATGACTCCAGATGAATTGAGGCAGATATACCAGACTCTGACCTAATGGAGGCAGACACAGATTTTCAACCTACATCCAAACTCCCCTGTTAACCTTTCAGTGATGCCAACTGCCCACAGACAGGTACCAGCATTCATCAGAGTAAGTAGTACATTTTGTCTTCATGACTTTATAACACGGCAGCACCCAACCCCAAAGCACTCCAACAGAAACTCCATATAATGCTCTGCTTTCTATGTTTTGATGCAGAAAAATCCTAAATCGTAGCAAAAGACAATGGGGAGAATGTGTGTCCAGTTTATAACTTCTAGACAACTGATTGACACTCTAAGATATTTGTACTGCAGGAAGGCACCAGGTACATTTGGAGAGATAAAGGCCAAGCCATATGGCCCAGAGTAACTGCAGAATCATGGCCAGGGAGTGTGCTTGGGCTGGATTCTCCTTCATATTAGTTCTTATCCTTCTGGTTATCAGAAACCTCCTCCCAGACCTGTCATCACACCCAGAAATGTGAGTTGGAACTCATACCAGGAGGATAGCTAGAAGTAAAGGGGGCATGTATCCTGACCCCTCTTGTGAGAGACCTGAGTTTCTGATGGAGGGGAAGGGTGACAGCAATAATTAATAATCATAAAATTATAATGTTAGTAAGAACTGGAATTTGTTGAACCTGTACAGTGTGTTCTATGACAGTATTTTTACCAATATTCTCTTGTTTAGTTTTCAAAACAACACTGTTAGACAGCTGTGTTACTTCTCCCGTTTTAGAAGAAGAGAAGATAAGAAACAAGTCTCAGGTCACACAGGCTGTATGAGGTGAAGCTGGGATTTGAACTGAGTTCCTTCTGATGCCTGAGCCTGAGCATGCCCTTGGGATTCTCCACTACAGAGCGAGCACTGGAGTAGCCTTGACTGTGCCCTTGACGCTGGATGAGCTGCCTAACACAGGTTGACATATGTGATTCAGCTATTCACCNAAAAAAAAAAATTGATTTCAGCTCATTGCCATTTGTATGGCATTAACTCCTTTTCTCCAACACAAGATGGCTAAGCACTGGATAGGCAGGGACAATATTCCTACTTAACTGGTGAATAAACTGGGTTTAGAGAGCATACGCAAGACCATTAAGAATTTAGCATTGCATTGTGTACCAGCAGGCAGGGCTCCTAATGCCATTGAGTCTTTGCATCGACTTACAGTCATCTAGTCATTTACCAGGGATAAATTTATCCTGAGCCAACCATGTCCTTTAAGTTAATTATTCTTATGTGTATTTTTGAGCCAGCTAACAAGTCAGGGTTACTACATTTGAAAGTAGAATTGAGTGGAGATAACTGATTGACAGACTGCTGAGCATGGAGCCCTCAGCACTGAACACTAGTTTTATTGATATGCTTTTACTACTTTTCCATCTATGAACATGACTGAATTCTTAGTCTCCTTAATTAGCCAGAGCTTTGAGAACTTTTTCACTTGAGAATTTATTATTGAAGGTGAGATAGCCAGTCAGTTAAAACCCATAATACCTCTCCACCACGATCTAATTCTGCTTGGAAGAACTAATACAATGAAATATCTTTGATATCCTTAAGGAGATAAGCCAGCAGAATAATGGTTTGAAGGTTAAGAAACTAGGGTGTTGGGATGCTTTTGTAGAAGCTCCGTGTCTGCCAGGGAGACCCACTCTCCAAGCCTTTTTTCCTTCTCCTGCCGGGTATTCTACTTTTTAGGAATCTCTGCAGGAATGCTTTTTATTTAGTTATAGATAGACACAAATAGAAAAACTTCTGGATGACCCAGTTGTGTGTGGGGGACCCTCGAGACTTCGTCTTCTTTCAACTTACAGTAAGAGGGTCACTGCCATCTAGTTAATATATGATGCCAGGTTAGAGGTTAGGCACTTCTGAACTTCCAGTTCCCCAGGCTCCTGTCACTCTGTCCTTCCCACTGATAAATAGGCTTTGGGATCAGGGAATTTTTTATAGAAGCAGCTCAGGCAAACCCTATGAGAAATAACTGAGGAGAGAGAACTACCTCAGCTGTATTTAGGGCTTTTAAGAATGAGGTTCCAGGGCTTCCATGGGGCCTCAGATTGTAAAGAATCCACCTGCCATGCTACAGACACAGGTTCGATCCCTGGGTCAGGAAGGTCCCCTGGAGAAGGAAATGGCAACCCACTCCAGTACTGTCTGGAGAATCCCATGGATGGAGGATCCTGGAGGGTTACAGCCCCTGGGCTTGCAAAGAGCCACTCAGACATGCCTGAGTGACTGACACTTTTCCTTTCACCTGTTTGATACTCAATAAAGGATAGCTGCACTTTATAGTTTACAGTGGTTGAGCCAGAAGAGCCCTGGACATCCTCTGTCACACTAGCCATTTTGTTTTACGAATGGGAAAACAGGCCTAGAGGAGCAGTGCACGCTCTAGAAATCAAGCTTCCTGATGCTCACCCTGATGCTTTACCCTTCGAACGCCAGGAGCCAGCTTTGCCCACTTGACAGGACATGAGCTCATTCAGAAGACACCTTGACATACACCGTTAGTCCCAGACGTCTCCGTGCTAACTCCTCTGCTTGTTTGGTGAAAACAGACCGAAGTGCATTGCTGGCTCCTTGTGAGGAGAAGTGATTCATTTAAGCACATAGTCAGGAAATTACCTCGTGTAGGGCATCAAGTATTTTGCCAGGTAATCAGAGAAGCACAGTTAGCTCCCTAAGCCCAGAAGAGCTTGGTAGGTGCAGAGATAAGTGGAACCTACTTTCTTGAGCTGTGTTGAACTTTTTATTTCCAGAATGACCTAAAATTTCCAAGGTCTGTTTAAAGACCTTAACTTTTCTGGCTAGAAAAGTTGGCAACAGTCTCACCTGAATTTCTTTCTTTTTTTTTTTTTTTGAAACCACAGTGCCCAAGATGTCTGGAACAGACCCATGAGGCAGTCACCATAAAATAGAGGGACAATTAAATCTTAGTTCCATCTCCAAAAACATATATGTTTTTCCCCTGTAAATTCACACATAATAAAATACTTTAAAATTGCCTTTTATTTCTCAATATATGCAGGACTATGAGGGAGGAGGCATAGGATTGAGGAGGAAGGGCAGCCTGCTCCAGAAATAGGGCCACTCAATCCACAGACTTACTGCAGAAAAACGAGACTGAGTAGTCAGGCTTCTTTTATGATGGGAGAAATGACTGTTTTTATGGCACACTAAATAAAACCTGCTTTGGAGCTAGAAGTTTATTGCCAGAGTGGGGAGGGCTGTTGTTAGCGTTTTCTGTTCCTCTTCCATACTCTCCCTTCCCTCGCCTTCAGCCGAGACACTGAAAGATGGATGGTAAGATTTTAGAAGTCCTTAGAAAGTGTATATAAATGGTTTTTTTAATTTACTAAAATTTATCCTAAGTTTTCCCTGAATATCATGCTGATGTTACAGGGAGTATGGTCAGCATTCTTGGCTTTCTGAAATTATTAGATGAGTTTTCAACCAAGCAATAACAAACAACTGCAATAACCCACATTTATATAGTGCTTTACGGTTTTCAAAATGTTTTCACATCTCTTAGATCCTCAGGGTAACCTGGAGAGGCAAGCAGGTGATCATTTCTGTATTACAAAGAGAAGGATGGATGCCCAGTGGGTCAGGTTACTTCCCAAGGTTATACCAATAGTTAAGGGGTCAAGCAAAAGCTGAAACCCAGAGAAACTCAGATTAATTAAAAAGGTAATGAAATTAAGATCCTTACATAGGAAATGGGCAGTTTGGGTGGGGAGGCATTAGAAAGAGGGAGAAGCAAGGCTAAGACATGTTAGTCTGAATGTAAATGTCTGAATGTAAATGTCATCAAAGATAAATTTCTGTTGACCTGCAGCTACACAGGGGAAGTGTTTCAGCCCGTCTCTTCTTGCATATGGGGAATTGCTGAAAACCAGTCCAGAGTTACCTGACCTGAGACATGGTTAAGCCAGTGGACCAAAGAAGGAGATCCACAGGTGATCCACAGGAGATTTAGCCAGGAGATCCACAAGGTGACTGCTACTAAAGCATTATTGGCAAGGCGGGTGTCTGAGAACAGGCATACTGAATGAGCAAGTGTAATTATTCAGGCCAAGCTTTCTGACCAAACTTGACAAGGAGCTGAAGGAAAGGTGGGAACAGATCATGAGATAGTCCAGTAACCAAACTGGAACAGAAGCTTCAGGTTGGCTTCACCTTGGAGGCAGGTTCAAGAATCAGACCTATGGGACTAGGTCCAATAGGTACAGGGATCAGCAAAGTGCATCAGCTTGCAGGTCCCAGAGAATAACATCGAGACAGAGGGTGTCTTCCCAGTGCCTTGCACCTAGTCTCCTAAATGGAGGAGGTTCTCGCAAGGGAATAGGAGGAGCAGTAGGAGATTGGAATTAGGATACTCTGAACCAACTCTGACCCTGACTATCTGTGTGAGTTTAAGCAGTCCATCAGTCTTCCAATTCAGTGTCTTCATCTGTAATAGAAGAGGGTCTAGGATTGTGAGAGCACTGTACCTCATTTGTGTTGTGCTCAAATATACCTTTGCTTCATGAATGACTCCAGATGAATTGAGGCAGATATACCAGACTCTGACCTAATGGAGGCAGACATAGATTTTCAACCTACATCCAAACTCCCCTGTTAACCTTTCAGTGATGCCAACTGCCTGCAGACAGGTACCAGCATTCATCAGAGTAAGTAGTACATTTTGTCTTCATGACTTTATAACACGGCAGCACCCAACCCCAAAGCACTCCAACAGAAACTCCATATAATGCTCTGCTTTCTATGTTTTGATGCAGAAAAATCCTAAATCGTAGCAAAAGACAATGGGGAGAATGTGTGTCCAGTTTATAACTTCTAGACAACTGATTGACACTCTAAGATATTTGTACTGCAGGAAGGCACCAGGTACATTTGGAGAGATAAAGGCCAAGCCATATGGCCCAGAGTAACTGCAGAATCATGGCCAGGGAGTGTGCTTGGGCTGGATTCTCCTTCATATTAGTTCTTATCCTTCTGGTTATCAGAAACCTCCTCCCAGACCTGTCATCACACCCAGAAATGTGAGTTGGAACTCATACCAGGAGGATAGCTAGAAGTAAAGGGGGCATGTATCCTGACCCCTCTTGTGAGAGACCTGAGTTTCTGATGGAGAGGAAGGGTGACAGCAATAATTAATAATCATAAAATTATAATGTTAGTAAGAACTGGAATTTGTTGAACCTGTACAGTGTGTTCTATGACAATATTTTTACCAATATTCTCTTGTTTAGTTTTCAAAACAACACTGTTAGACAGCTGTGTTACTTCTCCCGTTTTAGAAGAAGAGAAGATAAGAAACAAGTCTCAGGTCACACAGGCTGTATGAGGTGAAGCTGGGATTTGAACTGAGTTCCTTCTGATGCCTGAGCCTGAGCATGCCCTTGGGATTCTCCACTACAGAGCGAGCACTGGAGTAGCCTTGACTGTGCCCTTGACGCTGGATGAGCTGCCTAACACAGGTTGACATATGTGATTCAGCTATTCACCTTACTCGATAAATGTGTTATCATCCCTGCTCTGCAGCTAAGGAAATTGGGACACAGACAGGTGAAGCAACTTGCCCAATGTCATACAGAGAGTAAGACTGGAACCCAGTCATTTTAAATCAAGAGTCTGTGTTCCTCACTGCTACACAGTTCTGCTCCGCTATCTCTCAGAGAAAGAGAGAAGACAGTCCACAAGTGACAGATGCCATTACTTCCTCAACAGGAAGCCTCCTAGAGAAAGCTGAGGAGCATGAATTGAGTTGGAGATTCCAAGTGTGGTCAATATTGGTTGACATAGGGACCACATAANAAGAGAGAAGACAGTCCACAAGTGACAGATGCCGTACTTCCTCAACAGGAAGCCTCCTAGAGAAAGCTGAGGAGCATGAATTGAATTGGAGATTCCAAGTGTGGTCAATATTGGTTGACATAGGGACCCACATGATTGCCACACCAGGGACATCACTGTGGGCAACCACCTAGGACACGGTCACACTCCAGGGGCAAGAATTCTGGGCCTCAGCCCTCACCCACAAAGCTAGCCCCTTGCCTTCACTCTGCCTCCCTTGCTATCTAAATGATACTTGTGCAAAATGAAAGATGTGCCAAATGCTTGCAATTTGCAGTGTTTATGGGAAACTTTAAAAGTGGATCTGCAGGCTAATTCAGCATCTTTGTGACATTTTTTACTTGATTTATCATCAATGGTTATTTTTGCTCTAATGGTAAAAAGCACCAGTTTTGCCGTAAAATGGATTTATAAAAAGGAAAGCATGAGGTAAAGAGGGGAAAAATACTTCTTTTCCTCTGCCCTCTTCCATCTTTTTTTTTTTTTGTCTTTTAACAAGCAAAACTAGATATAATCTTTGGGCTGAATCTTTGGGCCCTTTCCTGCCTAGTCTCTGCTATTCCTCTACCCTGGAGGACAGTTCTTAACCTCTTCCCTGTAAAAACCCTTAGGTTACCAGTGTTTACTACACTTGACTGAAGTAAAGCTCTCTGTTCTCTAGCCCAGAATTGTGACCCCAGACTTGCAGGAGAGAGGCTTGGTGAAATGTGGATTTAGCGGAGACCACTGGTAGTTCTTATTGGTGAAGAATCTACCTACCAATGCAGGAGATGCAAGAGACATAGGTTCAGGCCTTGCGTTAGGAAGACCCCCTGGAGTAGGAAATGGCAACCCACTCTAGAATTCTTACCTGGAAAATCCCATGGACGGGGAAGCTTGGAGGGCTACAGTCCATGAGGTCCTAAAAAGCTGGATACGACTTAGCAACTGAACACACCCCCACATACATTCAATAGATGCAACAATGTATTTTGTACAGAAGTAAGCTCACTGTGACCCTGTATGTCAGGTAATCATGAGGGAGGCTGTGAAGGAAGACTCTGAACTCTGAACATCAGGTCAATTTGGAGGAGGGGTGGCAACAGACTTCCAGAATGAGTGATTCTAAGACTCCACCATCTGAGACTAAATGAAGCTAAGCATATTCAAAAGCAGAGACATTATTTTGCCAACAAAGGTCCATCTAGTCAAGGCTATAGTTTTTCCAATAGTCATGTATGGATGTGAGAGTTGGACTGTGAAGAAGGCTGAGCGCCAAAGAATTGATGCTTTTGAGCTGTGGTGTTGGAGAAGCTCAAACACCTTGAGAGTCCCTTGGACTGCAAGGAGATCCAACCAGTCCATTCTGAAGGAGATCAGCCCTGGGATTTCTTTGGAAAAAATGATGCTGAAGCTGAAACTCCAGTACTTTGGCCACCTCATGTGAAGAGTTGACTCACTGGAAAAGACTGATACTGGGAAGGATTGGGGGCAGGAGGAGAAGGGGATGACAGAGGATGAGATGGCTGGATGTCATCACTGACTCGATGGATGTGAGTCTGAGTGAACTCCGAGAGTTGGTGATGGACAGGGAGGCCTGGCGTGCTGTGATTCATGGGGTCGCAGAGTTAGACACGACTGAGCGACTGAACTGAACTGAACTCCCTGGTTAATGTCTCTACCCTATCCCAAATTTCTGCTGGATGTTACTTTTCAGAAAAGCAGTTTATTGAAAATATGTTAAGTGCAATAGCTATATTAACATAGCACCTACTAAGGGCCAGGCACTATTAAATACTTGATGCTCACT
This sequence comes from Raphicerus campestris, assembly GCA_006410735.1. NCBI lineage: Eukaryota > Metazoa > Chordata > Mammalia > Artiodactyla > Bovidae > Raphicerus > Raphicerus campestris. Next base: position 450,804 of record SJYW01015901.1, read on the forward strand.
AACTTCTAATCCTGTCAGCTCCTCTTTGACATGAATACTGCTATTAATTTCGAGATAAGGAAGCTAAGATAGGAGAGGCCACAGGACTTGTGAGCCTTGGATTTAGACTCCTGTGTAGACCTCAAGCCTCCCCCCACACACTGTGGCCTCTCAGCTGTCCCTTGGATCTCAGGAATAGTGATCTCACACGTAGACTTGAGAAAAGAGAGTCTGGACCAGGACAACTCCAGGTGGGTACCACCTGAGACCTTGTTAGAAATATAGAATCTTCTATTTATATCAGGCTCTTCATTTTAACCAGACCCCCAGGTGAATCATGTGCAGTTTAAACCCTGAATTTGAGAAGTTCAGGGTTCCAGTGTCTCTCTTCTATATGGTTCAGGTCTTTCATAGGGGAGGGGAGAACAATGAGTGGACTTTATGAGATCATCTGTCATGCTCTTATTGTTTTAACAAATCATTCTCACCTTCAGCTATTGTGTTCAGTCTTTATCATTGTCCTGGGCTTCCCTGATAGCTCAGTTGGTAAAGAATCTGCCCGCAATTCTGGAGAACCTTGTTTGATTCCTGGGTTGGAAAGATCTGCTGGAAAAGGGATAGACTACCGCTCCAGTATTCTTGGACTTCCCTTGTAGCTCAACTGGTAAAGAATCCACCTGCAGTGTGGAAGACCTGGGTTCCATCCCTGGGTTGGGAAGATCCCCTGGAGAAGGGAAAGGCTACCCACTCCAATATTCTGGCCTGGAGAATCCCATGGACTGTATATAGTCCATGGAGTCACAAAGAGTCGGACACAAATGGGCGACTTTCACTTTCACTTTCTTTAACTTATCAGAGTCCTGATTAGTGCTGACAGGGAAAGGGACTCAGCCTAATTGAAGTGGGGTGGTACAGCAGGGAGGAAGACGGTGGAGACAGCGGCCGCGTCCACTGGGGACAGGCCTGTCCGTTGCCCTGCCGCCCTTGCTGCCACTCTCTGCTCTCCTGCCCCTTGCCCTGTTGGCTTCTTTCCTCTTTGGAGCATAACAAAGGGTGGCTCCCAGATCAGTAGAGTCCTGGTATGTCCCTGAACGTGACAGTCCCTCCAGCCACTGCTGATGTTATTAATTTTTAAAACAAACTTCCTGATTGAGGTTCTGGCTGCCTCTAAATTGTCTCTACAAGGAGACTGTGTACTAATTAACCCATAGAAACAATCAATGATGTACCTTTTTCAAGTTTCAGGGTGATTAGAATATGAAAATGAAGAGCACAATGGTGCAGATGTTTTAAAATCACAGCAGACAGCAATTAGTGACACGGAAACCAGCTGCTTATCTCTCCAGATAAAGCCTCTTAATAGGGAATTACACTGGAGGAGTCATTACCCAGATGGATCTCACATGATTTACAGAGGAGGCGGGGCAGCTCTAACTTTGATTTGTTAGCAGGTCCTTGTCAAGCTTCCTTCTTACCTCAAAAAAGGTGGATTTGTGGCTGGGATGGAGGCAGGCTTCATCTTTCTACCGGTTGGCCCAGGTCAGGGAATCCAGCACGGATGAGGAAAGGAGAGAATGTGGCCTGCAGAAGCCACAGGCACCTGTCTGCTTAATTCAGGCTCCATTGTTTGGGTTCGGCTCATTCAGCTGTCCCTGAGCAAAGAGAGCGTGATAGGGCACTCTGTGGTAGGGCAGTACTACCTACTGGCAGCCTAGGTGTTCACTGAAAAGAAAGTGTCCCTAAATTCCCCTGAGTGGCTTTGGGTGTATGTGTGTGTGTGTGAGTGAGTGACAGAGAGCTCTTTGTAATTCTTTGTTTGATGCATTTTCTTTTATATAATTGAGGTAAATTTTACATATACTGAAATATATACATCTTAAGTATACAGTTGAAAAAGTTTTGACAAATGCACACAGCTGTGTAACTCACACTCTTATCATGATATAAAATATGTATATTATCCCTAGAAACTTTCCTCCTGTCCTTGCCCAATCCCACCCAGCTTCAAGCATCCACTGTTCTCATTTCTGTCATAATAGATTAGTTTTACCTGTTCTAGAACTTTACACAAATGAAATCATACAGTATGTACTTTTTTGGAGTCCAGCTTTTTTCACTCAGCGTAATTCATGTGTGTGACTTATCCATATTGTGGAATATATCCAAACTTCATTCTTTGCATTGATGAGTTTGTGTGTTCTGCTGATTGACACCCAGGCTGTTTCCAGGTGTTTGCTACTCTGAATAAGCTGCTGTAAAGTTTTTGTAAAAGTCTGTTTATGGACACATGTTTTCACATCTTGGGTAAATGCACAGGAGTGGAGTTGCTCAGTCATAGAGTATATTCTTGTCTTGAGAACCCCATGAACAGTATGAAAAGGCAAAAAGATACAACGTTAAAGGATGAAAACCCCAAGGTTGGTAGGTGTCCAATATGCTACTAGGGAAGAGTGGAGATATAGCTACAGAAATAGTGAAGAGTCTGAGCCAAAATGGAAACTCTACCCAGTCGTGGATATGTCTGGTGATGAGAGTAAAGTCCGATGCTATAAAGAACAGTGTTGCATAGGAACATGGAAGGTTTAGTCCATGAATCAGGGTAAAAGGATGTGGTCAGACAGCAGTTGGCAAGAGTGAACATTGACATTTTTAGGAAACAGTGAACTAAAATGGACGAGAATGGGCGAATTTAACTCAGATGACCATTTTATCTACTACTGTGGGCAAGAATCTCTCGGAAGATATGGAGTAGGCCTCATATTCAACAGAAGAGTCCAAAGTGCAGTACTTGGGGTCAATCTCAAAAATGACAGAATGATCTCAATTTGCTCCCAAGGCGAATTATTCTTTATCAAGTAATCCAAGTCTATGCCCCAATCACTAATGCTGAAATTGAATGATTCTATGAAGACCAGCAAGACCTTCTAGAACTAACAAAAAATGATGTCCTTTTCATCATAGGGGACTGGAATGCAAGAGTAAGAAGTCAGGAGATACCTGGAGTAACAGACAAGCTAGACCTTGGAGTACAAAATGAATCAGTGCAAAGGCTAACAGAGTTTTGCCAAGAGAACGTCATAGCAAACACCCTCTTCCAAAACTCTACCCGGAGATATAACCAGATGGCCAATACCAAAATCAGATTGATTTTATTCTGTGCAATTGAAGATGGAGAAACTGCATACAGTCAGCAAAACAAGACTAGGAGCTGACTGTGGCTCAAATCATGAGTTCCTTATTGCAAAATTCAGACTTATATTGAAGAAAGTAGGGAAAACCACTAGGCCGTTCAGGTATGACCTAAATCAATTCCCTTATGATTATATAGTGGGAGTGACAAATAGATTCAAGGGATTAGATCTGATAGACAGAGAACCTGAAGAACTATGGACAGATTTTCTTAACACTGTATAGGGGGCTAGGGGGCAGTGACCAAAACCATCCCTAAGAAAAAGAAATGAAAGAAGGCAAAGTGGTTGTCTGAGGAGGGCTTACAAATAGCTGAGAAAAGAAGAGAAGGGAAAAAGCAAAGGAGAAAGGGGAAGATATACACAACTAAAAACAGAGTTCCAAAGAATAGCAAGGAGAGATAAGAAATTCTCCTGAAGTGAGCAGCACAAAGAAGTAGAAGAAAACAATAGAATGGGAAAGACTAGAGATCCCTTCAAGAAAATCAGAGATACCAAGGGAACATTTCATGTGAAGATGGGCACAATAAAGGACAGAAATGTTAAGGACCTAACAGAAGCAGAAGANTCTCACCTTCAGCTATTGTGTTCAGTCTTTATCATTGTCCTGGGCTTCCCTGATAGCTCAGTTGGTAAAGAATCTGCCCGCAATTCTGGAGAACCTTGTTTGATTCCTGGGTTGGAAAGATCTGCTGGAAAAGGGATAGACTACCGCTCCAGTATTCTTGGACTTCCCTTGTAGCTCAACTGGTAAAGAATCCACCTGCAGTGTGGAAGACCTGGGTTCCATCCCTGGGTTGGGAAGATCCCCTGGAGAAGGGAAAGGCTACCCACTCCAATATTCTGGCCTGGAGAATCCCATGGACTGTATATAGTCCATGGAGTCACAAAGAGTCGGACACAAATGGGCGACTTTCACTTTCACTTTCTTTAACTTATCAGAGTCCTGATTAGTGCTGACAGGGAAAGGGACTCAGCCTAATTGAAGTGGGGTGGTACAGCAGGGAGGAAGACGGTGGAGACAGCGGCCGCGTCCACTGGGGACAGGCCTGTCCGTTGCCCTGCCGCCCTTGCTGCCACTCTCTGCTCTCCTGCCCCTTGCCCTGTTGGCTTCTTTCCTCTTTGGAGCATAACAAAGGGTGGCTCCCAGATCAGTAGAGTCCTGGTATGTCCCTGAACGTGACAGTCCCTCCAGCCACTGCTGATGTTATTAATTTTTAAAACAAACTTCCTGATTGAGGTTCTGGCTGCCTCTAAATTGTCTCTACAAGGAGACTGTGTACTAATTAACCCATAGAAACAATCAATGATGTACCTTTTTCAAGTTTCAGGGTGATTAGAATATGAAAATGAAGAGCACAATGGTGCAGATGTTTTAAAATCACAGCAGACAGCAATTAGTGACACGGAAACCAGCTGCTTATCTCTCCAGATAAAGCCTCTTAATAGGGAATTACACTGGAGGAGTCATTACCCAGATGGATCTCACATGATTTACAGAGGAGGCGGGGCAGCTTTAACTTTGATTTGTTAGCAGGTCCTTGTCAAGCTTCCTTCTTACCTCAAAAAAGGTGGATTTGTGGCTGGGATGGAGGCAGGCTTCATCTTTCTACCGGTTGGCCCAGGTCAGGGAATCCAGCACGGATGAGGAAAGGAGAGAATGTGGCCTGCAGAAGCCACAGGCACCTGTCTGCTTAATTCAGGCTCCATTGTTTGGGTTCGGCTCATTCAGCTGTCCCTGAGCAAAGAGAGCGTGATAGGGCACTCTGTGGTAGGGCAGTACTACCTACTGGCAGCCTAGGTGTTCACTGAAAAGAAAGTGTCCCTAAATTCCCCTGAGTGGCTTTGGGTGTATGTGTGTGTGTGTGAGTGAGTGACAGAGAGCTCTTTGTAATTCTTTGTTTGATGCATTTTCTTTTATATAATTGAGGTAAATTTTACATATACTGAAATATATACATCTTAAGTATACAGTTGAAAAAGTTTTGACAAATGCACACAGCTGTGTAACTCACACTCTTATCATGATATAAAATATGTATATTATCCCTAGAAACTTTCCTCCTGTCCTTGCCCAATCCCACCCAGCTTCAAGCATCCACTGTTCTCATTTCTGTCATAATAGATTAGTTTTACCTGTTCTAGAACTTTACACAAATGAAATCATACAGTATGTACTTTTTTGGAGTCCAGCTTTTTTCACTCAGCGTAATTCATGTGTGTGACTTATCCATATTGTGGAATATATCCAAACTTCATTCTTTGCATTGATGAGTTTGTGTGTTCTGCTGATTGACACCCAGGCTGTTTCCAGGTGTTTGCTACTCTGAATAAGCTGCTGTAAAGTTTTTGTAAAAGTCTGTTTATGGACACATGTTTTCACATCTTGGGTAAATGCACAGGAGTGGAGTTGCTCAGTCATAGAGTATATTCTTGTCTTGAGAACCCCATGAACAGTATGAAAAGGCAAAAAGATACAACGTTAAAGGATGAAAACCCCAAGGTTGGTAGGTGTCCAATATGCTACTAGGGAAGAGTGGAGATATAGCTACAGAAATAGTGAAGAGTCTGAGCCAAAATGGAAACTCTACCCAGTCGTGGATATGTCTGGTGATGAGAGTAAAGTCCGATGCTATAAAGAACAGTGTTGCATAGGAACATGGAAGGTTTAGTCCATGAATCAGGGTAAAAGGATGTGGTCAGACAGCAGTTGGCAAGAGTGAACATTGACATTTTTAGGAAACAGTGAACTAAAATGGACGAGAATGGGCGAATTTAACTCAGATGACCATTTTATCTACTACTGTGGGCAAGAATCTCTCGGAAGATATGGAGTAGGCCTCATATTCAACAGAAGAGTCCAAAGTGCAGTACTTGGGGTCAATCTCAAAAATGACAGAATGATCTCAATTTGCTCCCAAGGCGAATTATTCTTTATCAAGTAATCCAAGTCTATGCCCCAATCACTAATGCTGAAATTGAATGATTCTATGAAGACCAGCAAGACCTTCTAGAACTAACAAAAAATGATGTCCTTTTCATCATAGGGGACTGGAATGCAAGAGTAAGAAGTCAGGAGATACCTGGAGTAACAGACAAGCTAGACCTTGGAGTACAAAATGAATCAGTGCAAAGGCTAACAGAGTTTTGCCAAGAGAACGTCATAGCAAACACCCTCTTCCAACAACGAGATAACTCTACCCGGAGATATAACCAGATGGCCAATACCAAAATCAGATTGATTTTATTCTGTGCAATTGAAGATGGAGAAACTGCATACAGTCAGCAAAACAAGACTAGGAGCTGACTGTGGCTCAAATCATGAGTTCCTTATTGCAAAATTCAGACTTATATTGAAGAAAGTAGGGAAAACCACTAGGCCGTTCAGGTATGACCTAAATCAATTCCCTTATGATTATATAGTGGGAGTGACAAATAGATTCAAGGGATTAGATCTGATAGACAGAGAACCTGAAGAACTATGGACAGATTTTCTTAACACTGTATAGGGGGCTAGGGGGCAGTGACCAAAACCATCCCTAAGAAAAAGAAATGAAAGAAGGCAAAGTGGTTGTCTGAGGAGGGCTTACAAATAGCTGAGAAAAGAAGAGAAGGGAAAAAGCAAAGGAGAAAGGGGAAGATATACACAACTAAAAACAGAGTTCCAAAGAATAGCAAGGAGAGATAAGAAATTCTCCTGAAGTGAGCAGCACAAAGAAGTAGAAGAAAACAATAGAATGGGAAAGACTAGAGATCCCTTCAAGAAAATCAGAGATACCAAGGGAACATTTCATGCGAAGATGGGCACAATAAAGGACAGAAATGTTAAGGACCTAACAGAAGCAGAAGAGATTAAGAAGCGGTGGCAAGATTACACAGAACTATACAAAAGGGGTCTTAATGGCTTGGATAACCATGATGGTGTGGTCACTCATCTAGAGTCAGACATTCTAGAATGTAAAGTTAAGTGGCCTTAGGAAGCATTAGTAAGAACAAAGCTAGTGGAGGTGACAGAATCCCAGCTGAGCTACTTAAAATTATAGAAGATGATGCTGTGAAAGTGCTGCACTCAATATGCCAGTAAATTTGGAAAACTCAGCAGTGGCCACAGGAGTAGAAAAGGTCAGTTATCGTTCCAATTCTAAAGAAAGTGAAAAGTGTTAGTCGTTCAGTCATGTGCAACCCTTTGCAACACTATGGATCGTAGCCTGCCAGGCCCCTCTGTCCATGGGATTTTCCAGGCAAGAATATTGGAGTAGACGTCCATATCCTTCTTCAGGGCATCTTTCTGACCCAAGGACTGAACCCAGTTCTCTCATGTTGAATCCCAAAGGAGGGTAGTGCCAAAGAGTATTCAAACTACCACACAATGTATTCATTTCACATGCTCTCAAGGTAATGCTCAAAATCCTTCAAGCTAAGCTTCAATAGTGCATGAACTGAGAACTTGCAGATGTACAAGCTGGATTTAGAAAAGTCAGAGGAACCAAAGAACAAATTGCTAATTTCCATTGGACCATAGAAAAAGCAAAGGAATTCCAGAAAAAAACATCTCCTTCTGCTTCATCGACTATGCTGAAGCCTTTGACTGTGTGGGTCATAGCAAACTGTGGAAAATTCTTAAAGAGATGGGAATACCAGACCACCTTACTTGTCTCCTGAGAAACCTGTATACAAGTCAAGAACCAACAGTTGGAACCAGACATGTAACAGTGGACTGATTTTAAATGGGGAAAGGAGTATGTCAAGGCTGTATATTGTCACCCTGTTTATTTAACTTATATGCAGAGTACATATGAAATGCCAGGCTGGACGAATCACAAGCTGGAATCAAGATTGCAAGGAGAAATATCAGTAACCTCAGATATGCAGATGACACCACCCTAATGGCAGGAAACTTAGAGGAACTAAAGAGCCTCTTGATGAAGGCAAAAGAGGAGAGTGAAAAAGCAGGCTTAAAACTAAACATTTGAAAAACTAAGATCATGGCATCTGGGCCCATTTTCATGGCAAATAGATGGGGAAACAATGAAAACTGTGACAGAGTTTATTTTCTTGAGCTCCAAAATCACTGCAGATAGTGATTGCAGCCATGAAATTAGACGCTCACTCCTTAGAAGAAAATCTGTGACAAACCTAGACAGTGTATTAAAAGACATCACTTTGCCGACAAAGGTCAGTTTAGTCAAAGTTATGGTTTTTTCAGTAGTCACTTGCAGATGTGAGATTTGGACCATAAAGAAGGCTGAGCACTGAATAATTGATGCTTTCACACTGTAGTACTGGAGAAGACTCTTGAGAATCCTTTGGACAACAACAAGATCAAACCAGTCAATCCTAAACGAAATCAACCCCAAATATCATTGGAAGGACTGATGCTGAAACTGGAGCTCCAATCCTTTGGCCACCTGATGCAAAGAGCCAGCTTACTGAAAAAGACCCTGATGCTGGGAAAGAGTGAGAGCGTGAGAAGGTGGTGACAGAGAATGAGATGGCTGGATGGATCACCTACTCAATGGACATGAGTGTGAGCAAAGTCCAGGAGACTGTGAAGTACAGGGAAGCCTGGTATGCTGCAGTCCATGGGGATGCAAAGAGTTGCACATGACTGAGCAACTATACAACAACAGCAAGGGTAGAGTATTTTTACTCTACCCTTTCTTTAAAAGGCATGACCAAAACAGCTTCCAAAGTGGTATCATTTTGCATTCTCTCCAGCAATGGATGAGCATTTCAGGTGTCCATACCCTTATCAGTGCTGGTCATCTTCAGTATTTTTGTTAGCTGTCCTACTTGGAATTTATCATTTTGGGCTCCAAAATCACTGAAGATGGTGACTGCAGCCATGGAATAAAAAGACGCTTGTTCCTTGAAAGAAAAGTTTTGACCAAACTAGACAGCTTTTTAAAAAGCAGAGACATTACTTTGCCAACAAAGGTCTGTCTAGTCAAAGCTATGATTTTTCCAGTAGTCATGTATGGATGTGAGAGTTGGACTATAAAGAAAGCTGAGTGCCGAAGAATGGATGGTTTTGAACTGTGGTGTTGGAGAAGACTCTTGAGAGTCCCTTGGACTGCAAGGAGATCCAGCCAGTCCATCCTAAAAGAGATCAGTCCTGAATATTCATTGGAAGGACTGATGCTGAAGCTGAAACTCTTTGGCCACGTGATGCAAAGAACTGACTCATTTGAAAAGACCCTGATGCTGGGAAAGACTGAGGCAGGAGGAGAAGGGGATGACAGAGGATGAGATGGTTGGATGGCATCCCTGACTCAATGGTATGAGTCTGAGTAAACTCCAGGAGTTGGTGATGGACAGGGAGGCCTTGCATGCAGCAGTCCTTGGGGCTGCAAAGAGTCGGACACAACTGAGCGACTGCACTGAACTGAACTGATTCTACTTGGGGTTTAGTCGTATCTCGTTGTGGTTTTAATTGACATTTTCTTACTTCAAATGATGTTTGAGGACATTCGTATGTGCTCCCTGTCCATTCCTACTCGTTTTGTGATCCAGTGTATTTGGCTGAAGATATTTTGCAGTTGTGTGAGGTTAAGTTGGTTGAGAGCATTGATCAAATCTTCTGGATTTTTTTTTTCATTTTTTTTTTTTAAGTCAGTTTGCTCTAGCAATTACTGAAAGAAGAGTGTTAAATTCTTTTAATTATGTTAGTCTATTTCTTCCTTTAATTCTCTTAATTTTCATTTCCAGTATTTGATTCACGTATATCTGTACGAGGTGTAAACAAATTTAGGATTATTGTTTAATCTTGATGAATTGACTTTCTTATTTTGAAATGTGCCTAATTATCTCTGGTAATACTCTCTGTTCTGAAGGCTGTTTTGCACTATATTAATTGAGTCACTCCAGCATTCTAAAATTTGATGTTTGTGTGGTGTGTCTCGTTCCATCTTTTTAAGCTGTATCTTTGTATTTAATGTGTATTTCTTCAAATATAAGTACCTTACAAGTGTATACTTCTATATACCCTTCTCTTGCCCTTTGTTTTATTGTTTTACATTTTATTTCTATGAAAGTCATAAACTTCACAATACATTGTTAATACCTCCACTTTAAGCAGGCCTTTTGAAAATTTTAAGACCAAGAATAAGTATTAAATTATATGCCCTCATATATACTATTTCCATGTTCCTCATTCATTCACGTAGATCTGAGTTTCTATCTGCTGTTATTTTGCTTTACCCTAAAGAACTTCCTTTTACATTTGTTATAATTCAGATCTGGGCTTCCCTGGTGGCTCAGTGGTAAAGAATCCGCCTGCCAATGCAGGAGACGTATGTTCCATCCCTGCCTGGGTCAGGAGGAGTCCCTGGAGAAGGAAGTGGCAAACCACGCTAGTAATCTTGCCTGGGAAATCCCATGGACAAGGGAACCTGGTGGATTATAGTCTGTTGGCTCATAAAAGAGTTGGATGCAGTTTAGCAACTAAATGACAAAAACAATTCAAGTCTACCAGCAGTGAATTTCCTCTCTTTATTTATCTGAAAATGTCTTCATTTTGGCTTCATATATGAAGAATATTTTCTTGGGACAGAAAAATTTAAGTTGACTTTATTTTCGTTTTAATACTTTAAAGGTATTCATTGTCTTCTGGCTTGATCTTTATTGATAAAATATCAGACATTATTTTTGTCACTATTTCCCTGTATAATGTGTCTTTTTTCTTGGTTGCTTTTAACATTTTCTCTTTGGTCTTCATCAATTTGTTTACAATGTACTTAGGTGTAGTTTTTTTGTGTGTGCTTACTCTGCTTGGGGTTTGTTGAACTTCTTACCTCTATGAACCCACATGCGTTATTCTCTATCTGCTGGGATTCTAATTTTATGTATGTTAGACTACTTGATACTGTTCTATAGGTCAGTGGAGTGTTGTTTGTTTGTTGTTTTATTTAAATCTCCCTCCCTCACTTGGTACACCTTTCAATTTAGATAATTTCTGCTGTCTTTTCTTCATGGTCCCTGAGGTTCTCTTCTACTATGTCCTGTAAGTTGTTAAGCCCATAGAGAATTTTTCATTTCAGATATTGTATTTTTCCGATTTATAATTTCATTGTTATTTTGGTATAGTTGCCATCTCTATGCTGAGACTTCCCATATATTTATCAGTTGTTCCAGTCTTTTCCTTAATATTAAGCCATCTGCATAATGGCTGTTTTGAGGACCTTGGATCTATAGCTACCCTCCTGGTTACAGGTCATATTTATCTGCCTCATTGCCTGTCTAATAGTTTTTATTGTGTCCTGGATATTGTAGATAGTACATTGTAAAAATTCTAGATTTTATAATTTTCCTGTAAACAGTTTGACTTTTGTTTTGCTTGATAGTTAATTTCCTGGAAGATTAGCTTTATCTTCTTAAGGATTCTTTTTAGACTTTGCCAGCTTTTATTCTAGGGCTCAAGTAACCCTACTCTTAAGGAGAACTATTCCTGGGATATCAGCTGCCTGTCTGGGATATTCATTAAAGTCTCCCCATTCTGACTAGTCAGAAATGCAAGATTGCCTAATATTATGTGACCTTAGAACTCTAGCTACACTCAGTCCCCGATAGCATATATTTACTGTGCTTCATGGAGTCTTGCCCTCGAGTGCAAGTTAAAGTTTGGCCAAAGACGTAGGGTATTTCTATTAAGGTTTCCAGGGTTACTTTTCTACATGGTTCCCTCTTCTCAGGTACCCTGACCCCAGATTCTAGTCCCCTCAAGAGTCTCAAACTATGATCTCTATTTCCTCTTCCCATAGTGCTCTGGGTTCCACTTCCCTGTGCCTAGGTTTAGAAAGTTCTTCTTGGCAAAAAACTAGGGATATGGCAGAGCTTCTTAAGTTTCCCTTCTATCTAGAATCACAGCTTATATTGCCTGTTGCCCAATGTCTAAAAATAGTTGTTTCATGTATTTTATAGTTTTATGTTTATTTCCATAGCAAAGTCAAGTCTAATACCTATTAATGCCATTATGGTTGGAAACAAGTCAGCAATCATTTTTAATTACATGGAATTACTGTGTACTCAAGGAAACATGTGATAGTGGCCTCTATATTTGTGTAAGCTGTTACCACCCCCAATAAATGGAGTACTTCAGTATCATTCACGGCCCCCAAATAGCAAATCAAGAATGGTTCCTATGGGAACCACATGAAGGTAACTTCCGAGGGCAATTCATGTGGCAGGAAATGAGAAATGTTCCATTGTCTTAGTTTGTTTGCACTGCTATAACAGAATACCATAGGTGGAGTGGCTTGTAAAAACAGAAATTTATTTCACACAGTTCTGGAAGCTGGGAATTCCAAGAGCAAAGTGTTGGCAGATTCGGTGTGTGGAGAGAGCCCGTTTCCTGATTCATAGATGGCCCTCTTCCCTCTGTGTGCTCCCATGGTGAAAGACAGGTGAACCCTCTGGGGTCTCTTTTATTATAACAGCATTAATCCCTTTCATGAAGTCTCCACTCTCATGACCTAATCCCACACTGTGCTCCCAAAGGCCCCACTTTCTGATACCATGACATTGGGAGTTAGGATGTTAACACAGGAATTTTGAAGGGACACAGAGAATTCATGGAATTCTCTGAATTCAGAGGATCATAAAGCCGTGGTTTAAATCAAGTACTTAGTTGACATTCTTCTCTACCTACCATTCGCAAATGCAGAACAGACTGGGCTTAGGAGAGATGCTTTGAGAGCAAGTTCAGTGGAAGCTGGCATGTGCATTCCTCCTATTCATGTGCCAAAATGGTAATTCTCAGTCTTTTCTTAAATGACAGAACCATCTCTCTCCACGTCCTTTCTCTTAAATGAAATCCTTTGCACCGCTGCTCTGTTCAATTGGGGGTTAAAAGAATGGTCTGGAGCCTCTCTGTTGCCCAATTCACTGGCTACAATTCAGAAATGTCTTTACAAAATCCCGGGACTCTGTGGAACACATTTGAAAACCACTGAGCTGGAACATCTCCTGATAATATCAGAGCCTCTTTAGTCCCTAACCCAGACCCCTGTCTTTGATATAATCTGGTAGTTCTCAACTCTGTCTGCGCATTGGGATAGCTGAGAGCTTTGAAAAATGCACTACTGTTCAGGTCCCACCTCTAGAATGTTGACTTAATTGGCCTGGGTCAAATCCGAGCTGTGGTGTTCTTTACAAAGCTTCCTGGATGATTCTAACATGCAGCCAGGTTAAGAACCTTGAATCAGACAGCATGGGGTTGCATTCCTTTTCTCCCACACTCACCTCCTGCTCAGGCTTGAGCACTCGCTTTAAGCCTCAGGGGTGGAATGCTGGGATTCCCAGAGCGCTGGGGTTGGCTTGGATGAGATGGGGAAATAGAAATTTCAGGGTGGGAGGTCATGAACCTCTGCATGCCCGGTTCTTTCTGGGAGGACAGGATTCTCACCCACCCATATAATTGACTCTTCTGCTCACTGTGTAGTATACTTGGAAAACCTAAACAGAGAATGGACTATGTTAAGAGTTTCTAACTGTGTGAATTACAAAGAGCTCAGAGAGCAATCAGGAATGCTCAGTGGTGCCAAACTGCATATCCTAACAGGCCTGTGGTAGCTCTGCATATTTACCACCAAAAAGTGCTGTGAATGTCATAGCAACCACATAAGAGCCCCACCCCAGAGGAATTATGGTGTTAAAACATTAGATGAGTGGTTTTACAACTCAATTATGTTTCAGAATTATCTGAGGAGCATGTTAAAATGCACGTTCCTTACTCCCACCCTGGGAGATGGCCAATGAGTATATCTGCAGCAGGGCCCAGGAATTTGTATTAATAACCAGAACCTTAACTGGCTGTGATGCAGGGATCCAGGACCACATCTTGGGAAGTACCAAGTGCCAAAATAAGAGATAAAGCTCCCCTCATTCCCTTATACCTAGGCACATCTTCCTGTTCATGTAANTTGTATTAATAACCAGAACCTTAACTGGCTGTGATGCAGGGATCCAGGACCACATCTTGGGAAGTACCAAGTGCCAAAATAAGAGATAAAGCTCCCCTCATTCCCTTATACTTAGGCACATCTTCCTGTTCATGTAAAAGCAAAATATCTCACAAACAGCACATTAAAATTACTGGTGTCAGCAAAACGTAGCACAAACACAGCTAACCCAAAAGTGTTGTTTGTCATCCACAAAGTCATGCTTCATTTTTGATGAGTTGTATGATTTTCCTCAGGCCGGAATCATCATGTTGTCCTCTTATTGGGACAAAAATTGGGACTTGCTTTAGATAACCCTGAGATAAGGCTCCTTTATTCCATTTTCATAGACTTTAAAGTTTTTATGCAGTGATTTAATGCTTGTTTTTTAAATTATGTAAAAAAATAAAATGCCCTTTAAAAAGAAATCTGACTTGTACAAAATTTAAATTTATATGTTAATTTATACATTGGTTGTGGGGGAGGGTATAGTTATCTACTTTATAAAGTAATTTTTCGCATGACAGACATGCTTCCATAAACATATCCTGTAGGAGAGAAATCTGTCTAGTGTTTTCAAAATGGTATTTCCCTGATGAACATTTGGCCTAGGCTCAATGTGCGTGGAAAACACATATATAAAGGAAGCCAGACATTCAGAATGACTGTGAATTCCACAGTCAATTTGTGGGGATGGGGAAGCAACCAAGAGTCATGCTGAACTTGATTGTATTAAAAGTTTTCCATAAAAATAATCCAGCCCAATATAGAATATCATCAGCTCTTCCCTTATTTGCTAACCATTTCAGAGATAGCCTTGCTGGGGACTGAGGGTGGTATAAAGTCCATAAAAGATTCAGGTCTGATCCTCCAGAAAAAAATCTATAGTCTAAAGGGGAAATGGAAACATGTGCTATGTGGGTTAATAAAGGCCCCAGTCAAAGCCCTCTATATGGGATAATATCCCCCAGACAGCTGGGGAAGGATGGGAGGAGAGCTTGCACCCCTGCAACTGAGCTCAGAGCCCATTTTGCCATGTCCATCTCTGTCTCAATGGAGTAAGTGCTCAATTCTCAGTGAAGGACATATTGGAACTGACAGCCTCACCATTGTATATATAATCTGTCATGGCTGACAGATGAAGAAATGGGATTTTATGAAATGCAACTGGATATAGCCATCAGCCACTGCTGGAAGGAAAGCCTTGTTCTCCTGAACCCCTTAGAAAGCACTCCTCCTCAGCCCTCTTGCCCCTTCACTGCAGCCATCTGAGCACCAGGTTTAAAGCACCATTTCCCCCATTACTGCTGATCCTTTGTTGTGCTTCCCTTTTGTCCACCCTGCCCTTTGATTGCCAAGCTCTCCCAGCAGGGCAAATTGCAGCTGAAATGGTAGAAACAATGGGATCCGGCAGTGTCCAGATGGAGGCACTGGGAACCAGGCATGCTTAACTGCTTACTTTCAGCTGGTCTGCCCTGAGTGTAAGTGAGCAGGCCTCACCTTTCAACTGCCAGAGTGAAATCCACCCTCCTGACAGTCACATGGGTTTCCCCAAAGGCAGAGTTAATTGGAAAGTGAAACAATTAATGGGAGATGGAAGAGAGCTAACAGTAAAAATTGCTTTGAGGGGGAGTTACCATTCAAGTATCTTTAGTCCTTAAGTATTTGGGAAGGATCTTTTGTTCAACATTTAATGCATCTGAGCACTCCAGTTTCATTATGAGCCATTATGAAATGAATGATTGGTGGCTTATTGTCTTTTGTGTGTGGCCATGTATTTTGTCATGGTAATAGGCATCTTAAATATCATTTTGTTTGTTCATTCAACAAACATTTATTGAGAACTTTCTGGGTGGCTTGCTTTGTAGTAGATACTGGGGATAAAAGGATAAATGAGAGCATCTCTGACCTCAAAATACTTCCAATCTAGGGGAAGACTGAAAAGTACACAAAAAATAACACATTGCATTATAAGGATAGTGATAGATGTCTTCATGAGAGACAATGGTGCATGCAGAATGAATGGCTTAAGAAATAGGGTGGAGAGGGTAACTGTGTCTGCAGACAATACGTTGCAATCTACAGGTCACTAATCTCACCAATGACAAAATGGATTACCCATAGTGAAATGGGTCTTCCTTCACTTATTCAATAAATGTTTATTCAGTGCCTACTGTTTTCCAGGTACTGTGCTTGGTATCTCTGTGACGGTATATACAGGCTAGAAAGGAAAATGGGCATTAAAAAATTAGCACAAAAAT
The DNA here is from genome assembly GCA_006410735.1 of Raphicerus campestris. Lineage (NCBI taxonomy): Eukaryota > Metazoa > Chordata > Mammalia > Artiodactyla > Bovidae > Raphicerus > Raphicerus campestris. The sequence continues at coordinate 467,169 of SJYW01015901.1, forward strand.
CAAATGTAAATTTAAAACTATGATAAGTACAACAAAGATGAGATACATTGTTTCATGAAAACATGAGAACATCTGACAGGCCCCTTTGCTCCATGCAGTTGCAGTCATCAAACTTCCCCTCTTTTCTCTTTTTGTTGGAAGAAAATTAAGTCTTATTTATTTTTAAAACCAAACCACTAGGAAAATGTATCACAGTTTTGAAACAACAAAAAGACAATATTATCATTTCAAGTAATAAGTTGGTAAAAAGACAAGGTCCTTATCAAAATGATAAGGTGCCAGAATTGGGATGAGAACAACGCATGTAGCCAAGGCCGAAGCTAAAGTGGTATTTGGTGATGGAGGACAGTCCTTTTACCACTCTAAAGGAGTCACAGTTCACCCCTGTGTTGCTTACTTTTCCTCCCTTGACTTTTGTGTTGCCAGAGGATTGTCTCAATAAAGCTCTGTCATTTCTGGGGGCAATGCAATACTGGGTTTAGACTTTCATTCTGTTTCATGAAAACCAGATTTTTCCAAACCCCATACTTCACAACAAACTTCCTCTCTTAATTTCCTCAGCTTGAGCTGTTTCTCCTTCTTTGTTCCTAATGAGCTGCTTGTCTGAGTGCAGAGATGCCGTACTCCAGGATAAACCCCAGACAGACACGAACTGCAATAGGGAACCATGTGTGTTTGAGGAGAAGCTGGGGCAGAAATAAGCTGCAGCTGGAGTGATGGAAATGAGCACAGGTTGCTGAGAAGTTAAGATGCTCTCCTGAACTCTGCCACCTTAGGCAGGACTCTCTATGGTTGAAGTTTTGGC
>SJYW01015901.1:468253-568671 GCA_006410735.1 Raphicerus campestris
TTATTCAATAAATGTTTATTCAGTGCCTACTGTTTTCCAGGTACTGTGCTTGGTATCTCTGTGACGGTATATACAGGCTAGAAAGGAAAATGGGCATTAAAAAATTAGCACAAAAATCAAATGTAAATTTAAAACTATGATAAGTACAACAAAGATGAGATACATTGTTTCATGAAAACATGAGAACATCTGACAGGCCCCTTTGCTCCATGCAGTTGCAGTCATCAAACTTCCCCTCTTTTCTCTTTTTGTTGGAAGAAAATTAAGTCTTATTTATTTTTAAAACCAAACCACTAGGAAAATGTATCACAGTTTTGAAACAACAAAAAGACAATATTATCATTTCAAGTAATAAGTTGGTAAAAAGACAAGGTCCTTATCAAAATGATAAGGTGCCAGAATTGGGATGAGAACAACGCATGTAGCCAAGGCTGAAGCTAAAGTGGTATTTGGTGATGGAGGACAGTCCTTTTACCACTCTAAAGGAGCCGCAGTTCACCCCTGTGTTGCTTACTTTTCCTCCCTTGACTTTTGTGTTGCCAGAGGATTGTCTCAATAAAGCTCTGTCATTTCTGGGGGCAATGCAATACTGGGTTTAGACTTTCATTCTGTTTCATGAAAACCAGATTTTTCCAAACCCCATACTTCACAACAAACTTCCTCTCTTAATTTCCTCAGCTTGAGCTGTTTCTCCTTCTTTGTTCCTAATGAGCTGCTTGTCTGAGTGCAGAGATGCCGTACTCCAGGATAAACCCCAGACAGACACGAACTGCAATAGGGAACCATGTGTGTTTGAGGAGAAGCTGGGGCAGAAATAAGCTGCAGCTGGAGTGATGGAAATGAGCACAGGTTGCTGAGAAGTTAAGATGCTCTCCTGAACTCTGCCACCTTAGGCAGGACTCTCTATGGTTGAAGTTTTGGCCTCTTCATTTGAAAAATGGAAGCATTGGACTGTGGGACCTTTAGAGGACCTCCCAGCTCTAAATAGTTCTCATTCTTGAGATTGCATTAAACCAAGATAGATCCTGTTATTTAAGGTGAGAAAGGCAACGATTAAAGCATCCTTATTAATGTTCAAAAATCAATGCAACATATTTTTACTAAAGAAACTGAAAAATATACCTCCACAAAGCATTCTGGTGTTAAAGGTGGCTATTTCCAACTTATAAATAATTAAGACTTTTGATAAGAAATATTAAATAGTTTCAACATGCTCATTTTTGTTTCTCTCTCTCTCCTTCTCCATTCCACCCACCCTTAGGCTTATGAGCGGCCACAGAAACACTCAGCTCTCCACTATGACCCAGGCCTCCCACAGGATTTCACCAGTGACACCTTAAAACCAAAGCACCAGCAAAAAAGCAGCAGCCAGAACCACATGGACTGGTCCACCAACTCTGACAATGGACCTGCCACTCAGAATTGCTTCATCAGTCCAGAGTCTGGCAGAGAAACTATAAGCACCAGCAAGATCCCAGCTCTTGAGCCCATGGCTTCTTTTGCAAAGGCCCAGGGTAAGAAAGGCAGTGCAGGGAGCACATGGAATCAGTTGTCCAACAGTAACAAAGATCTGCTCTTGGGAGGTGTGGTTCCATCTCCAAGCAACCACAGCTCACCAGCCCCACCCAGCAGCTCTGCTGAGTGCAGTGGGATTCAGCCCTTGGTAGATCAAGATGGAGGAAGTTCAAAGGAGCCCCTTGAACCACCTACTATTAGCAGCAAGAAAAAGTCCAGTAAAAAAGATGTGATAAGTCAAACCATACCAAACTCAGACCTAGACTGGGTCAAGAATGCTCAGAAAGCATTTGACAGTACAGAAGGGAAAAGGGAAGGATACTCTGCAGATAATGCCCAAGAGGCCTCACCAGCCAGGCAAAATGTGAGTTCCGTCAGTAATCCTGAAAATGACTCAAGCCATGTCCGGATTACCATCCCTATCAAGGCACCTTGCCTCGATCCAAGCAGCCATAAGAGGAAAAAGAGACAGTCCATCAAAGCAGTGGTGGAAAAGATCATGCCAGAGAAAGCCTTGACTTCGGGAATCACTATGAGCAGTCAAGTAGTTAATAGGATATTTTCCAACCCTGAGGGTAATAAGAAAGATCCCTGTGTTCCTAAGTTGGGTAAAATGATGGAGAACGAGTCCCCCTCAGCTGGCCTTGAAACTGGTGTAAATGCTGAGAAAGTTGTCCCAGGAGGTGTACCTAAGCAGAGAAAGCCACCCATGGTCATCACATCTCCAACATGCACAGATCACTCTCCAAGAAAGCTGCCAGAAATCCAGCACCCCAAATTTGCCGCCAAACGGAGGTGGACGTGCAGCAAACCGAAACCCACCAGTCTGCTTCGGGAGGCAGTCATGGCCACCTCCGATAAATTAATGGTGGAACCGCCGTCTGCTTATCCCATCACTCCATCCAGCCCTCTCTACACCAACACAGACAGTCTTACTGTGATCACGCCAGTCAAAAAGAAGCGAGGGCGACCAAAGAAGCAGCCTTTGCTCACGGTTGAGACAATTCACGAGGGGACATCCACCAGTCCAGTCAGTCCCATCAGCCGGGAGTTTCCTGGCACCAAGAAGAGAAAGAGACGACGTAGTTTAGCTAAGTTGGCCCAACTAGTGCCAGGAGAGGACAAACCCATGAGCGAGATGAAATTTCACAAAAAAGTTGGAAAGCTTGGGGTATTGGATAAGAAGACCATCAAAACTATTAATAAGATGAAAACACTCAAGAGGAAAAATATATTGAACCAGATCTTGTCCTGCTCCAGCAGCATAGCACTGAAGGCCAAAGCTCCCCCAGAGACCAGCCCTGGGGCAGCAGCGATCGAGAGCAAACTGGGCAAGCAGATTAATGTCAGCAAGAGGGGCACCATCTACATCGGCAAGAAAAGGGGCAGGAAGCCGAGGGCAGAGCTGCCACCCCCATCCGAAGAACCCAAAACAGCCATCAAGCACCCGAGGCCTGTTTCTAGCCAGCCGGATGTTTCCGCCGTGCCTTCCAACTTTCAGTCACTTGTGGCGTCTTCACCAGCAGCTATGCACCCACTTTCGACACAGTTGGGTGGGTCCAATGGCAACCTGAGCCCCGCCAGCACTGAAACCAATTTTTCAGAGTTGAAAACTATGCCAAATCTCCAGCCCATCAGTGCTCTTCCAACCAAAACCCAAAAGGGAATCCATAGTGGGACCTGGAAGCTGTCTCCACCCAGGCTGATGGCCAACTCCCCTTCACACCTTTGCGAGATCGGGTCACTCAAGGAGATAACACTGTCCCCTGTGAGCGAGTCCCACAGTGAAGAGACGATCCCGAGTGACAGTGGCATTGGGACAGACAACAACAGCACGTCTGACCAGGCAGAGAAGAGTTCTGAATCCCGACGGAGGTACTCTTTTGATTTCTGCTCCCTGGACAACCCGGAGGCCATCCCATCTGACACCAGCACAAAGAACCGGCATGGCCACCGGCAGAAGCATCTCATCGTGGACAACTTTCTGGCCCACGAAAGCCTCAAGAAGCCAAAGCACAAGAGGAAACGGAAAAGCCTGCAAAACCGTGATGATCTCCAGTTTCTGGCAGACCTAGAAGAGCTCATCACTAAGTTCCAGGTGTTCAGGATCTCCCACCGGAGTTATACCTTTTACCACGAGAATCCATATCCCAGCATTTTTCGGATTAATTTTGATCACTATTACCCGGTGCCATATATCCAGTATGACCCGTTGCTCTATCTTCGTAGGACTTCAGACTTAAAGTCAAAGAAGAAGCGTGGTAGGCCTGCAAAAACCAATGACACCATGACAAAGGTGCCTTTTTTACAAGGGTTCAGCTACCCTATTCCCAGTGGAAGTTACTATGCACCCTATGGAATGCCTTACACATCAATGCCTATGATGAACCTTGGTTATTACAGTCAGTACCCAGCTCCTCTGTACCTGTCACACACGCTCGGAGCAGCGTCCCCGTTCATGCGGCCCACAGTGCCACCACCTCAGTTCCACACGAGCTCCCACGTGAAGATGTCTGGTACAGCTAAGCATAAAGCAAAGCACGGAGTGCACCTGCAGGGGCCCGTGGGCATGGGCCTTGGTGACAGGCAGCCATCCCTGAATCCTCCCAAGGTGGGCAGCGCCAGTCTGTCCAGCGGTCGGCTCCACAAGAGGAAACACAAACACAAGCATAAGCACAAGGAAGACCGGCTCCTGGGGACCCACGACAACTTGAGTGGTCTCTTCGCAGGCAAAGCCACTGGCTTCTCCAGCCACATCCTGAGCGAGCGGCTGAGCAGCGCAGACAAAGAGCTCTCCTTGGTGAGTGAGAAAAACAAGCATAAGGAGAAGCAGAAGCACCAGCACAGTGAAGCCGGCCACAAAGCGTCCAAGAACAACTTTGAGGTGGACACCTTGTCTACACTGTCACTTTCGGATGCCCAGCATTGGACGCAGGCCAAGGACAAAGGTGACTTGAGCAGCGAGCCTGCAGACTCCTGTGCGAGAAGGTACTCTAGCAATGGTGGGGACGGGGGCAGCGCAAGACCAGAGAGCCTGGACGTGTTCAGCGAGATAAACCCTCCAAACGACAAGTGGGACAGTGATGTGAGTGTGAGTAAAAGGAGGAGCTACGAAGGCTTTGGAACGTACAGGGAAAAGGACATCCAAGCCTTCAAGATGAACCGCAAGGAGAGAAGCTCCTACGACTCCTCCGTATCTCCAGGTAAGGCCAAATCTTCTTCACACTTGGACTCTCCTGCGGCTTGGTTGCTGGCCCTGCCATTCGGCAGTCTGCTGTCTTTGGCACATTATGGCACTCCCTAGTTTGCAGAGAGGTAGAAACCATGTGACAGTGGGTCTTCTGGTACATTTGAGTCCGCTATACCTTTTTCGCCCTGTTTACTCAGTATTTACTGTCTTGCCTCTTTTGGAGCCATTGCCTGAGGACTGTGGTCCCAGAGGCAGCCCCAGTAGCTGCCTAGACTACATCCATACCCACTACCTTTATGCTTTTAATGAAAAATATGGTGCCTAGGTCCTCATCTGATCTGATGGTGAATTTGCGAGTTGGGTAAATCCTGTAAAACTCACTAGGAATACCAACAAGATCCCAGGAACATCAGAGCTGGATGCAAATGAATATCTGATTTATCTGACATGCTAGCTCTGGATGTCACACAGCCTAGGTTGAAACACCTATAGCAGAGCCATTGGAAGCTAATGCCCAGTGACTCTTGAAGGCTATGTGGTAAGAAAGCCACAGACCAAGGCCGTGCTTTCCTCTTTTTGTCCATGGGCATTTGATAAGCAGCCCTTTGTAGACCCCTCAAGTGCAGCCTTGACCTGTCATTTCCCTGCATAAAGGTGGGGCCAGGCGGAACCTGCCTGTCAGCACCGAGTTTCCTGCCTCCGCGGGTCTTTACCACCGTGTCTCTTGGCACATCCACCGGGGTTGGGATTTGCCCACTAATCTCTAAACTGAAGTGCTGGTTTCTAATTTCCTTGTTAATGTGCCCACCCACGTAAACCTTCCTTGCCACAGAAGCCTCACACTTCTACACATATATCCCTTTGTCCCTGTCCATATATCACACAGATGGTAAGACTCCTGTAGAACAGAGTAGTTATTTACTAGGAAAAGAGTTGAAACTCCTTAGGCCAGACAAACTCTCTGACCAAAGCCTGGTTTCAAGCACTGAGCATTCCTGATAAGATTTGAGTGTGGTGTGTGACCTTTGTGTATGGTGCATATCCCTTGCTCATCCTCCCCCTTCACAGGGAGTCAAATTAGTGAAAGTGAAGACAGTCTATTCCTGATTAGAGACATTTTCCAGGCCAGCAGATTTCAGGAGGAAATATAGCTATGAGTTAGAAGCCACTTAAAGATTGCCCTGAATTGCCACTAGCTTGTGAGTTGCTCTTGTGGTAGATGTTGTCCTTGCTTAATAAAGAGACTAATTAGCAGTCATGTCTCCTGTACTTGCAAAGGTGCCCACACTTAATGTCTGCCCAGACAGATGTCCTCTTCTGGGTTTCCCCATTTCAGATCATCAGACTTTACTGAAGGTGCTTATTTTTTGTGCAAAGCCTAATTTAAGCCCATCCAAACAGGAGTTGGTCTTCCCTAGTAGCTCAGATGCTAAAGCATCCGCCTGCAATATAGGAGACCCAGGTTCAATCCCTGGGTCAGGAAGGTCCCCTGAAAAAGGAAATGGCAACCCACCCCAGCATTCCTGCCTGGAGAATTCCATGGACAGTGGAGCCTGGCAGGCTACAGTCCATGGGGTCACAAAGAGTTGGACACAACTGATCAGCTAACACACACAGACAAGAGTTGCTAAAAGATTAAATTTTCACATGAGACGTATTGTTACTTTCTCTTACTATGTGGTGGAATTGAACTTGCTGTGAGCAAAGGGCTTTCTTATTTCTATTTTCTTAGCATTGCTTAGTTAGGAAACAATAATGGTATGTTATTGCTGAGAACCTGCAAGCAAGAATCCTAACTAAACAGACCTGAGAAACAAGGTCTCAAAATCTAAAACCAGCCGCTGTTACATCAGGGTTCTCAGCAGTCTCATGGGGACTTTTGCGTGTTTCAACTGTGTTACAGGTGGGCTCTGGCTTAAGTTTGCCAGCTAGAGGTTTATCTCAGGGCCCTGCGTCTGAGGGTGGCCACACTGTAGCCATACGCAACTCCTTGTATTTGTATTCACAAGGTGGTTGCTACTTCATTTAAAATTCTCCCTCTCCTTCTGCGANGAAACAAGGTCTCAAAAGCTAAAACCAGCCGCTGTTACATCAGGGTTCTCAGCAGTCTCACGGGGACTTTTGCGTGTTTCAACTGTGTTACAGGTGGGCTTTGGCTTAAGTTTGCCAGCTAGAGGTTTATCTCATGGCCCTGCGTCTGAGGGTAGCGACACTGTAGCCATACGCAACTCCTTGTATTTGTATTCACAAGGTGGTTGTTACTTCATTTAAAATTCTCCCTCTCCTTCTGCGACTTCTTATTGTTTTGCAGCTAGCCACAGAAAGCTGGATTCAGCCTAGAAATTGAGTTCTGCACCCAACTCTGTTATGACCTTAGGCATGATATCCTACCTCTTTGGGGGTACTATCTGCCAACCTGTAACTCAAAGAATTGGGCCAGATCTCTTTTGTATGGCATATTTCAATTCTTAAAGCCATTTTACATGTATTTCTTAGAGTACCCTTCCTGCAATCTTAGAAGACAAGTACTTTCATTTCCATTTTATGAAACAGGACACTGAGGCTCAGAGATCAAGTGATCTGGTCAGGTTCAGAAAAATTGTCACTTTTAATTCTAGGGCTTTGCCCTCTGCATTGCAACTCAGCTGCATGCCACCCAGCTAGTTAAGGCCAAGTCTAGAACACAGGTCCTGATCCCCAGTCAGTGTCCCTATATCTCACCACCACCCTTCCTCTCAGAGTCTCATCTATCCTCTGATTACATGCTTTCCCCTAGGGCATCTGCACAGTGATTATGTGATGAGTGCATAAGAGAGTAATTAAAACAAGAAGACATCCCTTGATTTAGCTCCCAGCCAATGAAGGAGGATTTCTTATGCCCTAAACTTGACTACATATCAGCCTGGAAACATGTATGCTGACAAGGTTTCCACTTCTGTCCTTGCTAAAATCCAGTTCCCTGAGTTATTTTTGCCACTGCTTGTGCTTAGTTTTGTGTTGTATGAGCCTTTTTTCTGAACATTATCATGAATCTTAATTGTCGGTGGCTTCTGTGTCTGTATAGTTATACCTGTTGTCCCTACACATCTTCATGAATACCTTATTGGAACAGACCAGATTCCCTATCATTCCCTTTCTTTCTAAACCATGGCCTCTCCTTGATATTTTAAATGCCCCTTCTATTCCTGAACTCCTGAAACATCAGGGGAAAAAATGTCCTTAGCACTTAGAACCCAAAGCATTCACCTTAATGTAATACACTCTAAAGAGTGCCAAGTCCCACTAAAAGCTGGGAGACCGATGAGATGAGACTGAAGCATTAAGATTTTCAGAGACTTTATCCGAATCGAGGTGTCTGTTTGGCTAGATGGTACTGAAGGTCATGTTTAGACAATAAGCATCTGTCCTTCCACACCTTCTCTTCTTCCCCCTCTTCCTTCTCCATGTGGCTCATTTCCATAGCATCTTAATGTCCAATTTCACACAATCTAGTCTTCTCCATAATTGATATGGCATAAATATAAATGCCATTCTTTACCCTGTTGAGGACCAAATTTAGGAGCAAAGTGAAAAGAGGACCCTGAGATCAGAACTGATATACATGAAAGTAGCTCAGTCATGTCTGACTGTTTGCAACCCCATGGACTATACAGTCCTTGGCATTCTCCAGGCCAGAATACTGGAGTGGGTAGCCTTTCTTTTCTCCAGGGTATCTTCCCAACCCAAGGATTGAACCCAGGTCTCCCACGCTGTGGCACATTCTTTACCAGCTGAGCCACAAGGGAAGCCCAAGAAAACTGGAGTGGGTAGCCTATCCCTTCTCCAAGGGGGTCTTTCCAACCCAGGAATCGAAGTGGGGTCTCCTGCATTGCAGGCGGATTCTTTACCAACTGAGCTATGAGAGAAGCCCAAATGGAAGTCGTTACCATTATGGAGAGAGGAATTAGAGGCCCTACTTAGCAATAGCAGCAGTTGCACACTTCATTTCCTCTTTTTTGCTTGGAAAGTCATTCGTTCTCCATCCCCCTGCCCCCAGTATATAGATGTGTTGTCGTGTTAGCCCCCTTACCACATACCTAGAGCTGTAAAGTTACAGACTCTTCACCTTTGTTAGCCCCCTTACCACATACCTAGAGCTGTAAAGTTACACAGACTCTTCACCTTTTTCCTCTATTTTACTCCTGTCCTGCTGCTTNCCACTAAAAAACTGGTCACAACCTGAAAGTAGGGTTATTTTATTTGGTGGTAATGTTAGGGACTCTGAGCCCAGGAGGCAGGAGAGGCAGTCAAACTATACACAAGTTGGCAACAAAGGGAGCAGGCATTGTGAACGTAAAAGATTATTGTTAAGTAGTAAGGGAAAGGGCTTCCCAGGTGGCGCTAGTGGTGAGGAGCACACCTGCCAATGCAGGAGACAGGAGATGAGGCTTGGACCCCTGGGTCGGGAAGGTCCCCTGGAGGAGGGCATGGCAACCCGCTCCAGGATTCTTGCCTGAAGAATCCCCGTGGACAGAGGAGCCTGGCGGGCAACAGTCCATAGGGTCACACAGAGTTAGGCACAACTGCAGCAGCTCACCACATAGCACGCACAGTAGTGTGTTAATTGCTCAGTCGTGTCCGACTATGTGACCCCATGGGCTGTCACCCGCCAGGCTCCTCTGCCCATGGGGATTCCCCAGGCAAGAATACCGGAGTGGGTTGCCATGCACTTCTCCAGGGGCTCTTCCCAATCCAGGGATCGAACCCAGGTCTCCGGCATCGCGGGCATACTCTTTACCATTTGAGCTACCAGCTCACACAATAAGGAAATCCAAATGTCAAGCTAAGGAATTTAGCATTCCTCTGTGTTTGGGCAGATGCAAGCCTCTGGGCTCACTGATTTCATTCCTTACATATGCACCTCAGCTATCTGGGGCCAAATTCTGTTTTGTTTTGTTTTTTACTTCTCACACCTGCTCCACCACCCCACCCCACCCCCAGCTCTTTGCAGTCACCATGGGGGTGGTGGCATGCTGGATCTCAGGCATTGTGCTCCCGCTCCAAAGCCCTCATTCACTTTTGGAAGCTTGAAATCACTGATGACTGTTACATCCTTGTTTATTGATATGGCTGGAGCTATTCCATTTCACATGGGCAAAGACCTGGAGCTGGGCATATGTGGCGGATACAGGAAGGTACTTAGCTAGGTTGAAGTTAGCAGTTGAGCTGGGATGGACGTTTAAGAGGGCTTCCCTGGTGGCTCAGATGGTAAAGAATCTGCCTGCAATGCAGGAGACCCGGTTCGATCCCTGGGTTGGGATGGTCCCTAGGAAAAGGGAATGGCAATCCACTCCAATATTCTCGTCTGGGAAATCCCACGGGCAGAGGAGCCTGACAGGCTACAGTCCATGGGTTCAGTTGGACTTTTAAGAAGGCAGAGTCGCACACAGAGAATATGAAACTGTATCCTGGAGGGATGAAATACACATGAAGGACATCCTGGCCCAGCATGAAGGGTGGTGAGCTTGGTGCTTGGTGAAATGATGAAGTCCCAGGAAACATGCCTCCCTCAAAGACCTTGTAAAGCTCGCAGGAGACAAGAAATGGATATATACACATGTGGAAAGCAACTAGAGAGAATAATGACAGACCACCCATTAATGACTGGAAATAAACACCAGGTCTACAGGAAAATAACTTTTAGAATAGTAAGTTGCATGTTGTAAAAGCAAGTTGATGTGAGTGTTTACTTTATTACATGAAGATTCAGAACAAATTAGATAAAAAGAAGAAAGTAAGAGGGGGAGATTCACAAAGTAGAGCAAGCAGGTCCAAGAGCTGCCTCTGCTGGGGTTTTCCCATTCTTCTCTAGAGGGCCTGGAAGCTTGAGAAGGTGGGCAGGAATGTGTTGGGAGGTGGGGCTTCTGTATTGATGGAGGATCTGAGGACACAAAGAGACGAAAAGCTTTCCCTGGGGCTATATCCCAGTGCCACCTTCAGAATGCCATCTGAAGAGGGCGTTCTGCTTCTCAAAGCACATTTTCTAACTTTTATTTGATCTTCCTGCTCCACTGAGATTTGCAGATAAGTGTTGCTCTCCCACTTGCCAGGCAAGGAAATCAAAACCCAGAGGGTTGAAGTCTTTGTCCAAAGTCACTAAACCAGTTTTGCAGAGAGAAAGTGCTAGGTTCCAGGTTTCCTGACTTTTCCTGTCACTTCCATTTTTCCCACATTATTTCCAGAGTCTTTGCAAGGTCAGTAGCATGACTCAGCTTTTGAGTTATCGAAAGAACCCTCAAGAGGCCTTGTCTGTGGGTTAAATATTGGAGTTCAGAATAAGGAACTGGCCAATAAGCAATTTAATCTTTGCTACAAATTTCCAGTGGAGTATAGTTGCTTTATAACGTGTCAGTTTCTGCTGTACAGCAAAGTGAACCAGCCACACATCCCGTCTATTTTGTATTTCCTTGCCATTTAGGTCACCACAGAGCAATCAGTAGAGTTTTCTGTGCTACAGTGTAGGTTCTCATTGGTGCGGTGGTTTAGTGACTAAGTTGTGTCCAACTCTTGCAACACCATGGACTGTAGCCCGCCAGGCTCCTCTGTCCATGAGATTCTCCAGGCAAGAATACTGGAGTGGGTTGCCATTTCCTTCTCCAGGGCATCTTCCCCACCCAGGAATCGAACCTGGGTCTCCTGCACTGCAGGCAGATTTTTTTTATACATAGTATCAGTAGTGTATCTGTGTCAGTCCCAACCTCCCAGTTCATCCCCCTGCCCCCTTGGACCCATAGATTTTATTCTTTACATCTGTGTCTCTATTTCTGCTTTGGAAATAAGTTCATCTATACCACTTTTGTAGATTCCACATATATGTGTTAATATTCGATGTTTGTTTTTCTCTTTCTGACTTATTTCACTCAGTTTGATGGTCTCTAGATCCATCCACATCTCTACAAATGACCCAATTTCATTCCTTTTTATGGCTGAGTAATATTCTGTTGTATATATGTACCATACCTTCTTTATCCATCTCTGTTGATGGACATTTAGGGTGTTTCCATGTCCTGGCTGTTGTAAATAATGCTGGAATGAATATTGGGGTACATATGTCTTTTGGAATTATTGTTTTCTCTGGGTTTATACCCAGTAGTGGGATTACTTGGTCACATAATAATTCTATTTTTAGCNGATTCAGAACAAATTAGATAAAAAGAAGAAAGTAAGAGGGGGAGATTCACAAAGTAGAGCAAGCAGGTCCAAGAGCTGCCTCTGCTGGGGTTTTCCCATTCTTCTCTAGAGGGCCTGGAAGCTTGAGAAGGTGGGCAGGAATGTGTTGGGAGGTGGGGCTTCTGTATTGATGGAGGATCTGAGGACACAAAGAGACGAAAAGCTTTCCCTGGGGCTATATCCCAGTGCCACCTTCAGAATGCCATCTGAAGAGGGCGTTCTGCTTCTCAAAGCACATTTTCTAACTTTTATTTGATCTTCCTGCTCCACTGAGATTTGCAGATAAGTGTTGCTCTCCCACTTGCCAGGCAAGGAAATCAAAACCCAGAGGGTTGAAGTCTTTGTCCAAAGTCACTAAACCAGTTTTGCAGAGAGAAAGTGCTAGGTTCCAGGTTTCCTGACTTTTCCTGTCACTTCCATTTTTCCCACACTATTTCCAGAGTCTTTGCAAGGTCAGTAGCATGACTCAGCTTTTGAGTTATCGAAAGAACCCTCAAGAGGCCTTGTCTGTGGGTTAAATATTGGAGTTCAGAATAAGGAACTGGCCAATAAGCAATTTAATCTTTGCTACAAATTTCCAGTGGAGTATAGTTGCTTTATAACGTGTCAGTTTCTGCTGTACAGCAAAGTGAACCAGCCACACATCCCGTCTATTTTGTATTTCCTTGCCATTTAGGTCACCACAGAGCAATCAGTAGAGTTTTCTGTGCTACAGTGTAGGTTCTCATTGGTGCGGTGGTTTAGTCACTAAGTCGTGTCCAACTCTTGCAACACCATGGACTGTAGCCCGCCAGGCTCCTCTGTCCATGAGATTCTCCAGGCAAGAATACTGGAGTGGGTTGCCATTTCCTTCTCCAGGGCATCTTCCCCACCCAGGAATCGAACCTGGGTCTCCTGCACTGCAGGCAGATTTTTTTTATACATAGTATCAGTAGTGTATCTGTGTCAGTCCCAACCTCCCAGTTCATCCCCCTGCCCCCTTGGACCCATAGATTTTATTCTTTACATCTGTGTCTCTATTTCTGCTTTGGAAATAAGTTCATCTATACCACTTTTGTAGATTCCACATATATGTGTTAATATTCGATGTTTGTTTTTCTCTTTCTGACTTATTTCACTCAGTTTGATGGTCTCTAGATCCATCCACATCTCTACAAATGACCCAATTTCATTCCTTTTTATGGCTGAGTAATATTCCGTTGTATATATGTACCATACCTTCTTTATCCATCTCTGTTGATGGACATTTAGGGTGTTTCCATGTCCTGGCTGTTGTAAATAATGCTGGAATGAATATTGGGGTACATATGTCTTTTGGAATTATTGTTTTCTCTGGGTTTATACCCAGTAGTGGGATTACTTGGTCACATAATAATTCTATTTTTAGCTTTTTAAGAATTTCTATGCTCTTCTTACAGTTTTTTTTTTTTTTTTAATTTGAAAGGATATCTTTGGAGCCAGCTAGCCGGACCCAGGGTATGATACCAATTCTATGTACAAAGCTTTCGTCTCATCTGGTGAACAGAGAGTCAGTGGAGGTTGGACATTCTGAAAAATCACCAAGGAGATTCAAAGGGAAAGCAAAAATGGTCTTATTCACTAAATCACAAAACACTAAACCTAATACTTAAAACTGTTATTTTTTAAAGAAAAGTTTGAGGGATTTTACATACCTCAGTTCAGTTCGGTTCAGTCACTCAGTCGTGTCTGACTCTTTGCGACCCCATGAACCACAGCACGCCAGGCCTCCCTGTCCATCACCAATTTCCAGAGTTCACCCAAACTGTGTCCATTGTGTCAGTGATGCCATCCAGCCATCTCATCCTCTGTTTTCCCCTTCTCCTCCTGCCCTCAATCTTTCCCAGCATCAGGGTCTTTCCAAATGAGTCAGCTCTTCATATCAGGTGGCCAAAGTATTAGAGTTTCAGCTTCAACATCAGTCCCTCCAATGAACACCCAGGACTGATCTCCTTTAGGATGGACTGGTTAGATCTCCTTGCAGTCCAAGGGACTCTCAAGAGTCTTCTCCAACCCCACAGTTCAAAAGCATCAATTCTTCAGCACTGAGCTTTCTTTCTAGTCCACCTCTCACATCCATACATGACCACTGGAAAAACATACCTACATACCTAGTAGTAAAAAAAACTTGTATCTTGAGAGTGACATAGGCTAAAAATAAAAACAGACCAGAGTAAGTCATTAAGGAAACCATGGGTTTGAGGTTATATCTAAAACATATGGTAGGGTTAGGAGATGTCATCCCCTTTTAACCATCTACCAGGAATATAGGTTTTCTTTATTTTTTCTAATCATACAATTTAAAGGCATCAAGTGTCTAAAATGCATAAGACATAGTCCTGGGCCATATTACAACTACAAATATGTAAGGGACATCTTGTCATCTTTCAATAGGAGTGACATAGTCCTAAAAGGAAATGACACCCCACTCCAGTACTCCTGCCTGGGAAATCCCATGGACAGAGGAGCCTGATAGGCTACTGTACGTGGGGTCGCGAAGAGTCAGACACGACTGAGCGACTTCACTTTCACTTTTCACTTGGAGAAGGAAATGGCAATGCACTCCAGGTATTCTTGCCTGGAGAATTCCAGGGACGGCAGAGCCTGGTGGGCTGGCGTCTATGGAGTCGCACAGGGTCGGACACAACTGACGCGACTTAGCAGCAGCAGTAGCAGCAGCAGTCCTAAAAGTCTTTCAGAATTTCTCCTAATTCAGCAACCAACAACCCCTTTAGTACTAGATATTATTTTTCTCGTTAAAGACCCAAGAACAACAGTAAAAAACAGATTCTCTACCCATTGCGTAGATCAAAGGATTATTTGGAAAAACACATATTGTTTCTTTTACCATCTTAAAAAAAAAAGTTAGTGAATAAAATTTGGAAAATGTAGGAAAAAAGTTCGTATAAGAAAAAATAAAATCAACTACAATCCCACTAAATAGCCATTATGGTAAGGTAAATATACAGGTCCCTAGCTGATGGTGATGGTGGCTGCTCACCTTGCAACCTACTTCCCTTTCTTCCCCAGGAGAGCCAGCTCATGCTGTCCTCCTCCACCCTCCCCTCTTTCTCCTCTCTTCTCTGTTACCGCCTCAACTGCCTGGTCTTTTCAGTTTTCTCTCAAGTGCCTTTCCAGCATCGACCACTCTACCGCCGTAACCTTTCATTCTGCATTCTGTGGCATTGCCCGAGCAGGGGAGTACGTTTTTTCAGATAAATGCAGCAGCAATTGGGCATAAAAGACATCCCGCTTTCCAGACTGTCCTATATAAGATCTCCACAAGAGTTCAAGTTCCAGGACAGCAACTGGGAAGGGGGCCGGTTAATCACAACTGAAGACGGTTGCCAAAAGTTTTTCCCAAGAGTTTCCAGGTGTTGAGAGGATTCTCTCAAATCAGAATCTGACAAGAGGGGTATGCAATAAATTTTCCAAAGCTTGAGATCCACAATTCTACATGGAAGTGAAAAATGCCACCAGCCAGTGTCTGTTACAAATACCACCCCCACTTCTCTCTCTCTCTCTCTCTCTCTCTCTCTCTCTCTCTCTCACACACACACACACACACACACACACACACNGCCTGAAGAATCCCCGTGGACAGAGGAGCCTGGCGGGCAACAGTCCATAGGGTCACACAGAGTTAGGCACAACTGCAGCAGCTCACCACATAGCACGCACAGTAGTGTGTTAATTGCTCAGTCGTGTCCGACTATGTGACCCCATGGGCTGTCACCCGCCAGGCTCCTCTGCCCATGGGGATTCCCCAGGCAAGAATACCGGAGTGGGTTGCCATGCACTTCTCCAGGGGCTCTTCCCAATCCAGGGATCGAACCCAGGTCTCCGGCATTGCAGGCATACTCTTTACCATTTGAGCTACCAGCTCACACAATAAGGAAATCCAAATGTCAAGCTAAGGAATTTAGCATTCCTCTGTGTTTGGGCAGATGCAAGCCTCTGGGCTCACTGATTTCATTCCTTACATATGCACCTCAGCTATCTGGGGCCAAATTCTGTTTTGTTTTGTTTTTTACTTCTCACACCTGCTCCACCACCCCACCCCACCCCCAGCTCTTTGCAGTCACCATGGGGGTGGTGGCATGCTGGATCTCAGGCATTGTGCTCCCGCTCCAAAGCCCTCATTCACTTTTGGAAGCTTGAAATCACTGATGACTGTTACATCCTTGTTTATTGATATGGCTGGAGCTATTCCATTTCACATGGGCAAAGACCTGGAGCTGGGCATATGTGGCGGATACAGGAGGGTACTTAGCTAGGTTGAAGTTAGCAGTTGAGCGGGGATGGACGTTTAAGAGGGCTTCCCTGGTGGCTCAGATGGTAAAGAATCTGCCTGCAATGCAGGAGACCCGGTTCGATCCCTGGGTTGGGATGGTCCCTAGGAAAAGGGAATGGCAATCCACTCCAATATTCTCGTCTGGGAAATCCCACGGGCAGAGGAGCCTGACAGGCTACAGTCCATGGGTTCAGTTGGACTTTTAAGAAGGCAGAGTCGCACACAGAGAATATGAAACTGTATCCTGGAGGGATGAAATACACATGAAGGACATCCTGGCCCAGCATGAAGGGTGGTGAGCTTGGTGCTTGGTGAAATGATGAAGTCCCAGGAAACATGCCTCCCTCAAAGACCTTGTAAAGCTCGCAGGAGACAAGAAATGGATATATACACATGTGGAAAGCAACTAGAGAGAATAATGACAGACTACCCATTAATGACTGGAAATAAACACCAGGTCTACAGGAAAATAACTTTTAGAATAGTAAGTTGCATGTTGTAAAAGCAAGTTGATGTGAGTGTTTACTTTATTACATAAGGATTCAGAACAAATTAGATAAAAAGAAGAAAGTAAGAGGGGGAGATTCACAAAGTAGAGCAAGCAGGTCCAAGAGCTGCCTCTGCTGGGGTTTTCCCATTCTTCTCTAGAGGGCCTGGAAGCTTGAGAAGGTGGGCAGGAATGTGTTGGGAGGTGGGGCTTCTGTATTGATGGAGGATCTGAGGACACAAAGAGACGAAAAGCTTTCCCTGGGGCTATATCCCAGTGCCACCTTCAGAATGCCATCTGAAGAGGGCGTTCTGCTTCTCAAAGCACATTTTCTAACTTTTATTTGATCTTCCTGCTCCACTGAGATTTGCAGATAAGTGTTGCTCTCCCACTTGCCAGGCAAGGAAATCAAAACCCAGAGGGTTGAAGTCTTTGTCCAAAGTCACTAAACCAGTTTTGCAGAGAGAAAGTGCTAGGTTCCAGGTTTCCTGACTTTTCCTGTCACTTCCATTTTTCCCACACTATTTCCAGAGTCTTTGCAAGGTCAGTAGCATGACTCAGCTTTTGAGTTATCGAAAGAACCCTCAAGAGGCCTTGTCTGTGGGTTAAATATTGGAGTTCAGAATAAGGAACTGGCCAATAAGCAATTTAATCTTTGCTACAAATTTCCAGTGGAGTATAGTTGCTTTATAACGTGTCAGTTTCTGCTGTACAGCAAAGTGAACCAGCCACACATCCCGTCTATTTTGTATTTCCTTGCCATTTAGGTCACCACAGAGCAATCAGTAGAGTTTTCTGTGCTACAGTGTAGGTTCTCATTGGTGCGGTGGTTTAGTCACTAAGTCGTGTCCAACTCTTGCAACACCATGGACTGTAGCCCGCCAGGCTCCTCTGTCCATGAGATTCTCCAGGCAAGAATACTGGAGTGGGTTGCCATTTCCTTCTCCAGGGCATCTTCCCCACCCAGGAATCGAACCTGGGTCTCCTGCACTGCAGGCAGATTTTTTTTATACATAGTATCAGTAGTGTATCTGTGTCAGTCCCAACCTCCCAGTTCATCCCCCTGCCCCCTTGGACCCATAGATTTTATTCTTTACATCTGTGTCTCTATTTCTGCTTTGGAAATAAGTTCATCTATACCACTTTTGTAGATTCCACATATATGTGTTAATATTCGATGTTTGTTTTTCTCTTTCTGACTTATTTCACTCAGTTTGATGGTCTCTAGATCCATCCACATCTCTACAAATGACCCAATTTCATTCCTTTTTATGGCTGAGTAATATTCTGTTGTATATATGTACCATACCTTCTTTATCCATCTCTGTTGATGGACATTTAGGGTGTTTCCATGTCCTGGCTGTTGTAAATAATGCTGGAATGAATATTGGGGTACATATGTCTTTTGGAATTATTGTTTTCTCTGGGTTTATACCCAGTAGTGGGATTACTTGGTCACATAATAATTCTATTTTTAGCTTTTTAAGAATTTCTATGCTCTTCTTACAGTTTTTTTTTTTTTTTTAATTTGAAAGGATATCTTTGGAGCCAGCTAGCCGGACCCAGGGTATGATACCAATTCTATGTACAAAGCTTTCGTCTCATCTGGTGAACAGAGAGTCAGTGGAGG
The DNA here is from genome assembly GCA_006410735.1 of Raphicerus campestris. Lineage (NCBI taxonomy): Eukaryota > Metazoa > Chordata > Mammalia > Artiodactyla > Bovidae > Raphicerus > Raphicerus campestris. The sequence goes on from SJYW01015901.1 coordinate 486,597, forward strand.
TTGGACATTCTGAAAAATCACCAAGGAGATTCAAAGGGAAAGCAAAAATGGTCTTATTCACTAAATCACAAAACACTAAACCTAATACTTAAAACTGTTATTTTTTAAAGAAAAGTTTGAGGGATTTTACATACCTCAGTTCAGTTCGGTTCAGTCACTCAGTCGTGTCTGACTCTTTGCGACCCCATGAACCACAGCACGCCAGGCCTCCCTCTCCATCACCAATTTCCAGAGTTCACCCAAACTGTGTCCATTGTGTCAGTGATGCCATCCAGCCATCTCATCCTCTGTTTTCCCCTTCTCCTCCTGCCCTCAATCTTTCCCAGCATCAGGGTCTTTCCAAATGAGTCAGCTCTTCATATCAGGTAGCCAAAGTATTAGAGTTTCAGCTTCAACATCAGTCCCTCCAATGAACACCCAGGACTGATCTCCTTTAGGATGGACTGGTTAGATCTCCTTGCAGTCCAAGGGACTCTTAAGAGTCTTCTCCAACCCCACAGTTCAAAAGCATCAATTCTTCAGCACTGAGCTTTCTTTCTAGTCCACCTCTCACATCCATACATGACCACTGGAAAAACATACCTACATACCTAGTAGTAAAAAAAACTTGTATCTTGAGAGTGACATAGGCTAAAAATAAAAACAGACCAGAGTAAGTCATTAAGGAAACCATGGGTTTGAGGTTATATCTAAAACATATGGTAGGGTTAGGAGATGTCATCCCCTTTTAACCATCTACCAGGAATATAGGTTTTCTTTATTTTTTCTAATCATACAATTTAAAGGCATCAAGTGTCTAAAATGCATAAGACATAGTCCTGGGCCATATTACAACTACAAATATGTAAGGGACATCTTGTCATCTTTCAATAGGAGTGACATAGTCCTAAAAGGAAATGACACCCCACTCCAGTACTCCTGCCTGGGAAATCCCATGGACAGAGGAGCCTGATAGGCTACAGTACGTGGGGTCGCGAAGAGTCAGACACGACTGAGCGACTTCACTTTCACTTTTCACTTGGAGAAGGAAATGGCAATGCACTCCAGGTATTCTTGCCTGGAGAATTCCAGGGACGGCAGAGCCTGGTGGGCTGGCGTCTATGGAGTCGCACGGAGTCGGACACGACTGACGCGACTTAGCAGCAGCAGTAGCAGCAGCAGTCCTAAAAGTCTTTCAGAATTTCTCCTAATTCAGCAACCAACAACCCCTTTAGTACTAGATATTATTTTTCTCGTTAAAGACCCAAGAACAACAGTAAAAAACAGATTCTCTACCCATTGCGTAGATCAAAGGATTATTTGGAAAAACACATATTGTTTCTTTTACCATCTTAAAAAAAAAAGTTAGTGAATAAAATTTGGAAAATGTAGGAAAAAAGTTCGTATAAGAAAAAATAAAATCAACTACAATCCCACTAAATAGCCATTATGGTAAGGTAAATATACAGGTCCCTAGCTGATGGTGATGGTGGCTGCTCACCTTGCAACCTACCTCCCTTTCTTCCCCAGGAGAGCCAGCTCATGCTGTCCTCCTCCACCCTCCCCTCTTTCTCCTCTCTTCTCTGTTACCGCCTCAACTGCCTGGTCTTTTCAGTTTTCTCTCAAGTGCCTTCCCAGCATCGACCACTCTACCGCCGTAACCTTTCATTCTGCATTCTGTGGCATTGCCCGAGCAGGGGAGTACGTTTTTTCAGATAAATGCAGCAGCAATTGGGCATAAAAGACATCCCGCTTTCCAGACTGTCCTATATAAGATCTCCACAAGAGTTCAAGTTCCAGGACAGCAACTGGGAAGGGGGCCGGTTAATCACAACTGAAGACGGTTGCCAAAAGTTTTTCCCAAGAGTTTCCAGGTGTTGAGAGGATTCTCTCAAATCAGAATCTGACAAGAGGGGTATGCAATAAATTTTCCAAAGCTTGAGATCCACAATTCTACATGGAAGTGAAAAATGCCACCAGCCAGTGTCTGTTACAAATACCACCCCCACTTCTCTCTCTCTCTTTCTCTCTCTCTCTCTCTCTCTCACACACACACACACACACACACACACACACACACACACGCACTCTACAGCTACACTCATTGGTCAGCATTGCTGTCATTCATACCAAGATCACTTAAAGAGAGGGAGCTAGCTATTGATTATAGGTTTGTGACACAAAAGACTACCTGTACTTGCTTATTTTCCTTCCTCATATACCTATGGATATATCTAAGCCTGCATCAACATATGTTCTTAGATGCATATTTGCATAGGGCATTAGGCAAAGGAGAAGAGAAAATCTTCCAGATTTCTTACATTTTCATGGACAGTACAAATAAAGTTTTATTTTATTAAATAAAATAGCTGAAATAACTTTTTGTGTTTACTTTTCATCCATTATTTTTCTAGTACCAATTGATATTAATTATAATAAAAGAAATTCTGTTCCTGTGGTCTTAGAGGAACGTAGCTTATTTCTGGGTGTTTTCTCCTGATACTGGAAAGGACACTGAGTAATGAATGGCTCCCTCANTCATCCATTACTTTTCTAGTACCAATTGATATTAATTATAATAAAAGAAATTCTGTTCCTGTGGTCTTAGAGGAACGTAGCTTATTTCTGGGTGTTTTCTCCTGATACTGGTAAGGACACTGAGTAATGAATGGCTCCCTCAGGTGATTTTCGCAACATAGCATGTCAGCTCCACCTGCTTATGGAAGCCCTTCAAGCCCCAGAAAAACTTCATTCGGGTAGCCTGAGCTTCCACCAAGCCAAGGTTGCACCTTCTTTATCCACAGTAATGCTTCTCTACTCCGTTTTTCATTTGGGGGATCCTTTTGGAAATAATCAGCCCAGAGCAAAGCTCCTTTGTTTCCATGCCCTACCCCACACCCCTTATAGCTCTAACTAAATAAATACATTAATTACTGAAATGGAAAAAGAAGAATAAAATAACTTTTCATGGAGCATCCATGAAGGCATCCATAATAAAATGAGTAATTGATGCCAGATGTAGAAATAACCATTTCTCTTGCATACAGCCCAAAATTCTTTCTCTGGCTTAACAGACCCTCCATTATCTCACCTTGTTTCCTGATCATTTTCATCTTAGTAACTTGCCATGAGTTTTGCTAATCTCTTGCTTATCCTACAGAAAATACCATAATTAGCCTGGATCTGAATCTCCAGTCACCCCATTGCCTCCTTCACACAGAACATCTCTTCTTTTCAATCTGGCTTCCAAATCTTACTTAATTCCATAACCATTCTGGCATCTCCTGCTTCTCTGATATAAGTAATATCTTCACTTTCATTTCAGGGCTTATTTATTTATGGCTTTGTATTGTTTATTTTAGGTACGAATGTCTTGACTCACTCAGATAAAATCTGAGTTGTACAGGACACAACTCACTAGCTTGAGAATAAATCCAGCATACTAGTATCCCCCAGCATACTAGAGCGTTAAAATACTAGGGAGCTAAAGTCTCTTGGATGCAGATTTGGATACTAAATCCCCACTTACTAGTAGCATGACCTGGGGCAACTGAGCCTCATTGATCCTCGTTTTCCTCATCTGAAAAACGAGGCTATTAAAACCTACCTGGCAGAGTTTTATGAGAGCCAAAGGAAAGTAGAGTATACACGAGAGCATCCAGGGCACAGCTTACCACATGGTCATTAATAATGTTCATTTCCCTTCACTTCCACTTCGGATAATATATTCAAGTGCAGAAAATACAACACAGCAGATTTCTGCAGAAGTCTTCTTTGAACAGCAGGCTTTCTGTCCCAATTATGCTCATACTGGGGTGAAGTTAAATCTCCCTGTGAACACACATGTGCACATGGAAGGGCAGACATCTGCTGGACTACAGTTGTATTTGATGACAAAGATAAGGTGTCAGGATTAGACAGTGATGGTGGATAAGTGACAAAATACACATTCACCCAAAGATAACTGCAGGTTCCCCGTTTTGGCATCATCTGCAGGGCTTGGAAGTTCTCTTGAAAAGGGAAGCAGTTTCAACCCTATGACATTCGGTCTACTGCAGCCAGAGTCTGTGAGCACTAGTTAATGGCGCCTGTCTCAGAGACCAGTTTATCTACTAACCCCAGTCATTAAAATGCAGTGATAAGAGGAATAGTGAAATTTGTATTCATTTTCTATTGTTGCTATAAAGATTTATTACAGATTTAGAAGCTTGAGACAGTGAATGTTTATTATCACATGGTTTCTGTAGGTCAGAGGTCCTGGAAGCTCAGCTGCTCAAGGTCTCATGAGGCTGAAATCAAGGTGCAGGCAGGGCTGGAGATTGTGGACAAGGATGGGACTGCAGTCTCATTCAGGTTGAGTTCCCATTTACTTCCTTGTGCTTTTTGCATCAAGGTTTTGTTTTAGTTGCTAAGTCATGTCCGACTCTTGCAACCTTATGGACTGTGGCCCGCCAGCCTCCTCTGTCCATGGAATTCACCAGGCAAGAATACTGGAACAGGTTGCCATTTCCTTCTCTTGGGGTCTTCCTGACCCAGGGGTCGAACCTGTATCTCCTGCATTGTGGGGTGGATTCTTTACCGCTGAGCCAGCAAGGTACCTGGTGGCTATTAGCTAGGGACTAGTCTTTGCTCCTAGAGGCTACCTGCATTAGTTCTTCTTTTTTCTATGTGGCCTCTCCAGCAGAAGGTCCAGTCTCTCTGCTTTTCCTTTTCCTGCTTCTCTCTGATGCCTGGACACCCCTCACCCCCATGTTTCAGCTCCTGGTATTCTCTGCTGTTCCATGAACACAGGTACCTTGTGCTTCCAAACCTCCCAACTTTTACACATGCTCTGCTTTCCTTTCAAAACATTATTCAGAGGGGATGATACTAACATTTGCCTCATGACTAATTACCTGAGTTCTTTGTAGATTTCCCCTTGTGATCTGGTAGATGATCGTGGATAATTTTAAAATAATTACCTCATGGATAATTTTGAAAATGCAGTTAAAAAGTCAATTATCAAGTTACAGTTTGCTAAGCTGGATGGTAAATAACTCAGAAAAGGGACAGTTCATTTGTAGACTGGAGTTGCACATGGGACACTTTATGGAGGAGGTGGTACCATACCTGGACCTTGAAGAATAGGTTGGATTTACATAAATAGTGAATAGAGATGAACAGCTTGGGGTTAATATGAATATATATACAATGTTCTTTGGAAAGTTATAGTATTTATTCATTGATTACATATATAGTTTTTAAAACTCTTGGGAATATAAAAATGATCCAGAAAGATAGGGCTTCTGTATTCATGGAGTTTACTAGCTGATGTAGAAGAGAAAAAGAACAAATAAGACAATTAAATAACAAAATGTGATATATTGGGGTAGAAAAAAAAGAATGTGACTAGCAGGGCCATGACCTGCTTGACTGGCTATCTGTGTGGAGGACTAGAGAAGTGGCCTTGTCCAAGAGCGTTGTGTTGAATGGTAGGTTTCAGGCGGGTTCTACCAGGAAGAGGGGACCACTGAGATCAAAGAAATGGCATGGTGATCACTGCGTCTTCCACAGAGTAGTCTGGCCATGGTACTACTTACCTTGATTGTTTATGTAGTTCTGAGTCATCTTGTAATTCTGTGACATGTCTGAATGGCTTAATGAACCCTTTCTTCATGAGTAAGCAACAGTGGCTTTCCCTTTAATCCCCGTCTGAGCGATTGAGTTATAATAACTTGCTCTGAGCTCACCCTGAAAGCAAATCAACCACCAAATCTCAGTCTACAATTCAGGTGTAGCTCACACGCTAGAAGGAGGTAACTTGGAACATGTTTTAAGTCAAAATACTTCTCAGCCTTAATTTCTGTTCACAGTTCAGAATCGGTTTGATCCAATGGGGAAAGGAAAAGAACTCCCTTGCTTGGACTTCTTGCTGACGTTTCTCTTTTGTAGGGGTCAGGAGTTGGGGGTAGCTCCAGTCGCTCCCTGGTCCTCGTAGTACAGCTCTGTGGCATGTTCATAAAATACCAGCCGCTGAAATTCTAGTAATCACAAAAACATGTGCTTTCTCCTTATATCCACTAACATTGTTTCTCTCATTAAAAAATAGAAAGTTCAGAAATTGAATTAGAAAGCTAAACTTGATATCTTTAAATTCTTTTGGTTTCTAGAAAAAAAAAAAAAAGCTACAGCTTTTCTGATTTCCCTTCAGTTAAATATTACTTCTGAATGGGGAAAATTGTACAAAAAGTCTGAAGAGTTGAGACTGACATGAGGAGAGGGTTTGTATTTCCTCACTTTAAAGAAGAAACCTTCAGGTTTGTCTAATCTTTAGGAATGCAGGGCCCCATCCAACCCACAAGCTGTTGGCAGCATCGTGGCACTACACAGAATGTTCTTTTACGCTTTCTCCCTCCTCCCAAACCTTTCCTGTGAAGTTATAAATGTCAGCATTTAGAGACGGTTTTATTCGCATAAAGTACAGACGTTAGGTTGGGTCCTTGGGCGTTGTTTCTGCTGGCTGCACGCTAGAGAGGTGGTCCCAAGAAAAGCAGGCACACTTTAGCTGGCTAGGGCCTGGGTTGGTCTTTATTTGTAAAATCTTCTTTGTCCCTCCTACACCAGCTACCTGCTTTATGAAGCTTTGATATAGTAGCCCTGTGCCCAGAAGAAATCTTACTGGACTCCTGAAATGACTCTCCTGATTGGAAGATAAAGTTACTCTGAAGGTCACCTCAGCAGGCCTTGTACTTCCTCCTCTTCTGTTTCCCCCTGACCTCCTGACTCTTCCTGTACACAGCACTCCCCTTTGACTTTGCTATAGCAGCTGACCAACTGTGACTTCAGGTGTAGCTGCACCAGGAGAAATCCCAGATAATGTCCACTCAGGGTCAAAGACACAAACAAATGCCCTGAAGCTGCTGCTGCCTCAGAGTCAGGGAATCCCATCTCCAAATCTGGTTATTCTGCGCACGTGGGGATAGTGACTTCTATTTTGCCAAGTACATTCATTATAGCCTCATAAGCTGAGAGCTCATATTACTTCCTCACAAGTAGTCCGCACGGATTTGCTTACCAACGCAGGCCAGAAAGTGACAGACACCCTCTGATTTAGGGCAGGGAGCTATCACCCCACCCCAGTACTCTTGCCTGGAAAATCCAATGGACGGAGGAGCCTGGTGGGCTGCAGTCCATGGGGTCACTGAGAGTCAGACACAACTGAGCGACTTCACTTTCACTTTTAACTTTCATGCATTGGAGAAGGAAATGGCAACCCACTCCAGTATTCTTGCCTGGAGAANCTCTGTGACATGTCTGAATGGCTTAATGAACCCTTTCTTCATGAGTAAGCAACAGTGGCTTTCCCTTTAATCCCCGTCTGAGCGATTGAGTTATAATAACTTGCTCTGAGCTCACCCTGAAAGCAAATCAACCACCAAATCTCAGTCTACAATTCAGGTGTAGCTCACACGCTAGAAGGAGGTAACTTGGAACATGTTTTAAGTCAAAATACTTCTCAGCCTTAATTTCTGTTCACAGTTCAGAATCGGTTTGATCCAATGGGGAAAGGAAAAGAACTCCCTTGCTTGGACTTCTTGCTGACGTTTCTCTTTTGTAGGGGTCAGGAGTTGGGGGTCACTCCAGTCGCTCCCTGGTCCTCGTAGTACAGCTCTGTGGCATGTTCATAAAATACCAGCCGCTGAAATTCTAGTAATCACAAAAACATGTGCTTTCTCCTTATATCCACTAACATTGTTTCTCTCATTAAAAAATAGAAAGTTCAGAAATTGAATTAGAAAGCTAAACTTGATATCTTTAAATTCTTTTGGTTTCTAGAAAAAAAAAAAAAAGCTACAGCTTTTCTGATTTCCCTTCAGTTAAATATTACTTCTGAATGGGGAAAATTGTACAAAAAGTCTGAAGAGTTGAGACTGACATGAGGAGAGGGTTTGTATTTCCTCACTTTAAAGAAGAAACCTTCAGGTTTGTCTAATCTTTAGGAATGCAGGGCCCCATCCAACCCACAAGCTGTTGGCAGCATCGTGGCACTACACAGAATGTTCTTTTACGCTTTCTCCCTCCTCCCAAACCTTTCCTGTGAAGTTATAAATGTCAGCATTTAGAGACGGTTTTATTCGCATAAAGTACAGACGTTAGGTTGGGTCCTTGGGCGTTGTTTCTGCTGGCTGCACGCTAGAGAGGTGGTCCCAAGAAAAGCAGGCACACTTTAGCTGGCTAGGGCCTGGGTTGGTCTTTATTTGTAAAATCTTCTTTGTCCCTCCTACACCAGCTACCTGCTTTATGAAGCTTTGATATAGTAGCCCTGTGCCCAGAAGAAATCTTACTGGACTCCTGAAATGACTCTCCTGATTGGAAGATAAAGTTACTCTGAAGGTCACCTCAGCAGGCCTTGTACTTCCTCCTCTTCTGTTTCCCCCTGACCTCCTGACTCTTCCTGTACACAGCACTCCCCTTTGACTTTGCTATAGCAGCTGACCAACTGTGACTTCAGGTGTAGCTGCACCAGGAGAAATCCCAGATAATGTCCACTCAGGGTCAAAGACACAAACAAATGCCCTGAAGCTGCTGCTACCTCAGAGTCAGGGAATCCCATCTCCAAATCTGGTTATTCTGCGCACGTGGGGATAGTGACTTCTATTTTGCCAAGTACATTCATTATAGCCTCATAAGCTGAGAGCTCATATTACTTCCTCACAAGCAGTCCACACGGATTTGCTTACCAACGCAGGCCAGAAAGTGACAGACACCCTCTGATTTAGGGCAGGGAGCTATCACCCCACCCCAGTACTCTTGCCTGGAAAATCCAATGGACGGAGGAGCCTGGTGGGCTGCAGTCCATGGGGTCACTGAGAGTCAGACACAACTGAGCGACTTCACTTTCACTTTTAACTTTCATGCATTGGAGAAGGAAATGGCAACCCACTCCAGTATTCTTGCCTGGAGAATGCCAGGGATGAGGGAGCCCGGTGGGCTGCCATCTATGGGGTCGCACAGAGTCGGACACGACTGAAGCGACTTAGCAGCAGCAGCAGCTATCACTGGAAGGACCTGGGGGAAAAGAGAAGCTGACCAGAGAGAGCAAACCAAGAGATCTTGGGCAAGTGACTTAAGCAATCTCTGCCTCTCATTTCTCAAGTTTAAAACAGAGATAATAATAGTTTCTACCAAATAGGGTGCTTTGTTATTCAGTTGCTAAATCATGTCAGACTCTTTGTGATGTAATGGACTGAAGCACACTTCCACTATCTCCCAGAGTTTGCTCAGATTCAGATCCATGGGACTGGTGGTGCTACCTAACCATCTAATACTCTGCTGTCCCTTCTCCTTTTGCCTTCAATCTTTCCCAGCATCAGGGTCTTTTGCAGTGAGTTGGCTCTTTACATCAGGTGGCCAAAGAATGGAGCTTCAGCTTCATCAACAATCCTTCCAATGAATATTCCGGACTGATTTCCTCTGATATTGACTGGTGTGATCTCCCTGTAGTCCAAGGGACTCTCACGAGTCTTCTGCAGCACCACAGTGTGAAAGTATCAATTCTTCAGTGTTCAGTCTTCTTTATGGACCAACTCTCACATCTGTACTTGACTACTGGAGAAACTGTAGCTTTGACTATACAGACCTTTGTTGGCAAAGTGATGTCTTTGCTTTTTAATATGCTATCTAGGTTTGTCATAGCTTTCCTTCCGAGGAGCAAGTGTCTTTTAATTTCATGGCTACAGTCATTGCTTGCAGTGATTTTGGAGCCCAGGAAAATAAGATCTGTCAGAGCTTCCACTTTTTCCCCTGCTATTAATATTTGCCATGAAGTGATGGGACTTGAAGCCATGATTTTATTTTAATGTTGAGTTTCAAGACAGTTTTTTCCACTCTCCTCTTTCCCCTCATCAAGAAGCTCTTTAGTTCCTCTTTGGAACTAAAGGAACTGCCTTTAGAGTGGTATCATCTACATGTCTGAGATTGTTGATATTTCTCTCGGCAGTCTTGATTCCAGCTTGTGATTCATCCAGCCCCGCATTTTGCTTGATGTACTCTGCATATAAGCTAAATAAGCAGGGTGACAAAATAAGGCCTTGTCATACTCCTTTCCCAATTTTGAACTAGTCTATTTTTCCATGTCTGGTTCTAACTGTTCCTTCTTGACCCACATACAGGTTTCTCAGGAGACAGGTAAGGTGGTCTGGTACTCCCATCTCTTTCAGAATTTTCCACATCTTGTGTGATCCACATAGTCAAAGGCTTTAGAGATAATAATCATTTCCATCTTCTAGTATATGTTTGCTTACATAAGGTCTGACTCATAGGAAACATGCAATAAATGTCAATGGTCATAATTATTGTTATTATTAAACCCATATTGTGTACCTTGTTCGTGTGTTGTATACAGTGATTCCAGCTGGTATTCAATAGTAGAATATATTATTGTTGGTATCATTTCAAATGCATGTGATTGTTTTAAGCAAATGTGCACCAAAAATCTACCTACTTGGTGTCAGGGACTCTAATACAGAAAGAACTATATGGCCCATTCACTGTTGTCCACAGGCTGCCAGTCTGAGAGAAAGATGGGCTTAGAAGCAGAGAAAGATGTCGGACGCCTTCAGTGCTGCCATGGTGTGTGCCCAGGGCCCGTGAGAACAAATGAGAGTTGACAGTACTCCCTGGAGGGCCAGAAAAGGTGGCATTTGGATGCAGTTATGAGAGCCTCATGGCTCGATAGAAAGAGCAGATCCAAGTATTGATGGCAATGAGAATAAAGACTGGAGCCATGTTGCCTTATTCTGTCTTGTTGGGACAAAAGGATGCTGGGAGGTAGGGGTGGGGGTAGGTGGCCAAAGAATGTTGAAAAGTACCCAGGGGTGATCTGGAGAGGCCAACAAAGAGGAGCGGTTGCTGCACCAGGTGGAGGAGCTTGACTTTTGACCCTGTGCTTTGGGATTCCAAAGTTCTTAAACTGGTAGAGGTTGGAGGATGGGAGCTGTGCCTTAGAACAGGGCTTTTCAAACTGTCTGTGGTCAAGAGCTATGGGACTCAGAACTGCAGAGAGAGGGAGAAAAAGGGAGGTGGTATACCAGGGTGCTTTCACTGCATCAAAGTCCTGGAGGTTTTCAATTGAGGTCCAGAGAGCTTCTCTGTTCATTCAGATCTAGGAGATGTGTGGTCTTCTGAGCCCCATCCAGGTGAGATGATTAGATCTACCAAAGGCTGATAAAGCAAACACTAGTCCAAACAACAAATACATTGAAGAGGAGAAGGGTAGTACCTGATCTTTTTAAAAGAAAATAAGAGAATCCAAAACTGTCACAACTAAGAGCAAGATGGGTCAGAAGCAGAACAGTTTCATCTAAATTATACTTTTTATAAACTTTTTTCCATTCAAATATAAAATATACTACATAGAACAAAAGAAAGCAATAAAACAAAGGTACATAAGTAGAAATACCAAATCTTCAGGGAGCTTTCTTTAAAGATTGGATTATTATGTTTTTGGGCTTTGTTAACAGGCATACCACACGAAGACACTCTTTGAAAGGTGATTTGACCAACATTTGTTTATTAAATTCTGTGTATATAACTAAGTTATCAATGTCACGTGGTATATGAAGATCAGTAAAGGATACAAAGGTCTGTATAGTCAAAGCTATGGTTTTTCCAGTAGTCATGTATGGATGTGAGAGTTGGACTATAAAGAAGGCCATAAAGAGCACCGAAGAATCTATGCTTTCAAACTGTGGTGCTGGAGAAGACTCTTGAGAGTCCCTCTCAAGGCAGCAAGGAGATCAGACTAGTCAATCCTAAAGGAAATAAACCCTGAATATTCATTGGATGGACTGTTGATGAAGCTCCAATACTTTCATTACTTGATGCAGAGAGCTGACTCATTGCAAAAACCCTGATACTGGGAAAGATTGAAAGCAAAAGGAGAGGCGGGCAGCAGAGGATAAGATGGCTAGACTGCATCACTGACTCAAAGGACATGAATTTGAGTAAACTCTGAGAGATAGTGGAAGACAGAGGAGCCTGGCATGCTACAGTCCAGAGGGTTGCAAGTAGTCAGACAGGACTTAGTGACTGAACAACAAGGGATAAAAAGATAGGATTGGAAATCTTTCATATCTTCATATCCAAGGAGATAAGCTGTCTTCTATTCAAATATCTGAGTTTCTCTGACCTTAAGAGCACTTCTGCACTAAAAACTAAATTCATCATTAAAAACCTGGGAATATGGTAAACACTTTCTGCATCTTCACTTCTGCTGGATAGAGGACACTGTCATCACCTCACCTGTAGAGACCATTCATTTACCATTTACCACAGAGATGGGTTTTAAACTTCAATTCTATCTTGTCAGTTGATTGCCTCACATGAAAATAAGTTCACTTTTAAATACTTTTTTGCTGTTTTTTCATGTTAGTGTTGCAATAATTTAGCAAATGCATTAGCCATTTATTAAGTTATTGAAGTTTGAATGTGGAAGATGCCAGGCTTAAGGCTGGTTGATATCTTAAATTCATCCTCGGCATTGTCCAGCACCCTATGAAGTGTTCATAGGTGTTGTATGAAAAGACAGTTTGATTATCAAGTAAGTTTATTAAATACTGGAATAAGCAAAATATTTGATTGTCTACTACATCAAACACCTCATAGCTTTGGACATACCAGTAGAAGAAAAGTCACCTTCCTCAATATGTCTGACTGCACAAGTTGTTTTTCCAAACCCACCCATTAATTTGTCAAGGAATACCAACCTTCTGCAGAAGATGGTTTGAGAAATATTAATCTAAAATTAAAAATGGCAGAATCAAGGCTCAGAGGGTTACGTGTCCTGGCTGAGATCAAGTAGTTGTGGCCAAGCTAGGCCTAGAACACAGATCTCCTGATGCCTAGCCTGGGCACTTTCCATTTTCTATTGAGGAGTTATTCCCTCAAATCCCCACTGCCACCTTCAGTAAACTGGATGTGTGTGTATTGAGTCAGCAGGAGACAAGCATTGGGGATGGCATGGGTGTGTATGTATAGACACGCACGCGCGCACACACACACACACACACACACACACACCAGAGTCCTCTAGGAAATCAAGGCCCCTTTCACACAAGACCCAGGAAATGCACTGAAGCAGGAAGCAGGTGTGAGGAGCAGACCTACGGCCGCAGTAAATTTTGGAGGCCCCTTGTTTGTGGTTTGCATTAACCTTGGGCTGTTGCAAAGGCCAAAGCTTGGCTCGCATTTGAGAACTGAAGCTCTGACATTCAACAAGCTCCAAATCAAATGAACCTGAGTGAGCAAATAATTAAACCACAAAGAAAAAGCAGTATTGAACAAAATGTTAGCAATCTGGGGTAAACTTCGAAGAACCACACTGTTGGAAAGTAATCTGGCTTTTATCTGCACCAGAACACAAAGGAGCAATCCCAAGTCTGTGGCCTTCGAATGGTGAGATAGGTACAGGGCCGAGGTTCCATTCCAGACTGGGAGTTATGATTAGTAGTGGTTAGGGGCACGAACTTCCGAGTGCTTCCCAGGTCCATCACTCACTAGCTGGGTGATCTGGGTGAGTCTCTTCCTTGCCTGTGTTCTGTGCGTGCATGCTGAGTTGTGTCCTTATGGACTGTACCCCACCAGGCTGTTCTGTCTATGAGATCTTCTGGGCAAGAATACTTGCGTGGGTTGCCAGGCCTTCCTCTAGGGGATCTCCCTGACTCAGGGATCAAACCCGCGTCTCTTATGTCTCCTGCCTTGGCAAGTGGGTTCCTGACCACTAGTGCCTTCTCGTTTAATCACATCTGTAATACACAAATGATGATATCCTACATCATAGATGTACTGTGAGAATTAAAGAAGGGACTTCATGTAAGATGTTTGGAATAGAGCCCGGCATATATGTATTTTTTTTGTTGTTGTTATTCTGAAACCTTTGGACCCTGAGAATAAAATAAAAACACATGGCCTTTGCAATCAGACATACCTGAACCTCAGTTTACAGAACTGAGTCCCAACTCTATAACTTACTACCTCTGAGACCATGTAAATATATAACTTACATTCTCTGAGCATGTTTTATTTTCTGTAAAATGAGGGGAAATGAGATCTATTCTGGGACTTCCTATAAGGATTAAAAGAGTTAATGGATATAAAGAACATATAGAGAGTCTCTAATCTGTTGGAAGTTATCAATACCAGGCAGATGTTTTTGTCTTCAGGTTTTTCCTATCTCAAACCTTGAAATGATTCCTTAATTTTCATTATGGGACCATCTCCCAGGGCATTGAAAGGCTTTGCGTAATCATCAGATGAAATGGTACTGAAATTGCCCCTCAAGGATGTACTAGAAAGGAAGGTGTTCTGTTCTAAGTGCTTTCTGATACCAAGTAGAAAGAGCCTAGGGCAATGTCTTTTGGACCTGTTTAGAGCTATTTTGTATTCTTAAAGAAAAAGAGGAAGTATGTGTGTACAACTGATATTCTGGGGAAAGAGAAAGGGGAAAAAGAGCAGAGGCAGGAGGAACAGCAGATAAACTTAGCCTATGTTTGGTTATAAACCCTGTCAAATGTTCAGTCCAGAATGAGCGCCAGCCAGAAAAAGCTGGCTACAGCTGGCAAATATCCCAAATCATTCTGTAGAATGAGAACCCACGAGTGGGGAAATGTTGCTTGATAGATGAATTGGATTGTGAATAAAATGCTGCCTTCCAGGCACTAGCCTTTGAATTACTCTGATATGTTGATTTAATTCAGATCCTTAATGTTTCCTGAGCATTGACTTTTTAACCTTAATTGTCTCCTGATTTATTAGTAAATCACTGTGCTTTTTATGTCTCCCTGGTAGAAGTTTAAACCTTGTTTTTCAGAATGATTCTATAACCTGGGGCAGATCTTAGGGCAGCCAAGCTCAATGTACAGAGAGAGGCCTGTTCAGCCTATAAACACGGGTGTCCTTTAAGCTTTAACCCTGGGCCACCCAGCTGAGAGAAGACTGTCCCAGGAGCCCATCATGGGCACTGCAGATGAGTTCTGAGTTTGTAAATTCTTTCCCAGCTTCTGAGGAACAGTCTTCCAGTACCAAAACCTTCAGCCGCATGACACAGCTTTCAGCTTGAGGGTCACATACTCTTCCTGTTCTTGAGTTTGAGATTAAATCCACAACATCATAAAAGCTTCCATATTCTAAAAACAGATCCCTCCTCCCACCACAGCCAGGGCAGTACCCAGCCCATAGGGCAACACTAGTTTGGGAAGAGCGAGGGAATAAATAGCTCCATTATTCCTCTCCTTGCAGAGGAAACTGACAGTTACAATTGATGGCATAAAACACTGAGACAGGCTCATATTTTAAGAATGTCAATACAAACTTCTCCCTCAGAGGCCCAGATTTCAAGAGGCATTGTGTCGTGTTTTTTACAGGCTAGCTTCTCTCCTGTTCCTTCTGCAGAGAGGGCAGGAGAGAAGCCAGGAGCCAGACTTCATAATGAGGTGTCTGCCTCTGCAGAGAGAGCAATGTCATTGTATCTTATATTTTCTAGTGATAATAATCACAAAACCCTGAAAGTGAGTATTCAGAATCTAAAATAAATAGCATAATTCCACCCAGAATTTACACTCCTTGCAGCACCTTTCACCTTCTTTATCTGCTGATCCTCACTAGGTCCCCCTGAGGTAGGCAGGATTGAATATGATTAGCTCTGTTTAATTGATGAAAAGTTGGTCATTCAGTTGTGTCCGACTCTTTCCAGCCTCATGGACTATATAGCCTGCCAGGCTCCTCTGTCCATGGAATTCTCCAGGCAAGAATACTGGAACGGGTTGCCATTTCCTTCTCCAGGGGATCTTTCCAATCCAGGGATCAAACCCAAGTATCCTGTATTGTAGGCAGATTCTTTACCATCTGAGCCAGCAGGGAAGCCCGTTTATCAGAATTTCAAAAGGGGACTGTTATTGGATTTCAAAATAGAAAGCTGTGTCGCCTTCCTTCCTAACAAAGTGGACAACACCAGGCATCGTGAACTTTGTGGGTGAATATGAAGATGTATGTTTACCAAGCCCCATTAATCCCCTCCACCTCTGTCTCATGTGCCTACCTGTGGTGGCTCTCGGTAAATAAAAACAGTCGGCCCACATTTGTACAAAGCTCCAGGATGTGATGCTGGTTGACATTTCCCATAAAATATCTTTAATCATCTCAGATATCTTGAAATAGAGTTTTACTGGGATAAAATTGGCATATAACATATTAATTTAAGGTATGTAAGAAATTGATTCGATATATATGTATATATTGCAAAATGATTACCACAATAAGTAGCTAACATTCGCCATCTCGCATAGTTACAGTTTTGTTTTTTTTCCCTTTTGATGAGAACCCTTAAGATCTACTCTCCTGTGCATGCTGAATTGTTCAGTTGTGTCCAACTCTTTGAGACCCCCTGGCTACTCTGTCCATGGGATTTTCCAGACAAGAATACTGGAGTGGGTTGCCATTCCCTTCTCCAGAGGATTTTCCTGACCCAGGGATTGAACCCGCGTCTTCTGCCTCTCCTGCACTGGCAGGAGGATTCTTTACCCCTGAGCCATCTGGGAAACCCTGTGCTCCTGGAAGTAGAATAGTGTTCATCGCTCAGTGGTATCCGACTCTTTGTGACCCCCCGGACTGTAGCCCACCAGCCTTCCTGTCCATGAAGAAGGCTCTCTGTCCATGAAGGATTCTTGCCTGGAGAATACTTGCGTNGTAGCTAACATTCGCCATCTCGCATAGTTACAGTTTTGGTTTTTTTCCCTTTTGATGAGAACCCTTAAGATCTACTCTCCTGTGCATGCTGAATTGTTCAGTTGTGTCCAACTCTTTGAGACCCCCTGGCTACTCTGTCCATGGGATTTTCCAGACAAGAATACTGGAGTGGGTTGCCATTCCCTTCTCCAGAGGGTTTTCCTGACCCAGGGATTGAACCCATGTCTTCTGCCTCTCCTGCACTGGCAGGAGGATTCTTTACCCCTGAGCCATCTGGGAAGCCCTGTGCTCCTGGAAGTAGAATAGTGTTCATCGCTCAGTGGTATCCGACTCTTTGTGACCCCCGCGGACTGTAGCCCACCAGCCTTCCTGTCCATGAAGAAGGCTCTCTGTCCATGAAGGATTCTTGCCTGGAGAATACTTGCGTATTTCAAGCAAGAATACTTGAGTAGGTAGCCATTTCCTTCTCCAGGGGATCTTTCTAGCCTGGGGACCTCTCCTAGCTACTTTCAAATATACAGTATTGGATAACTAATCCCTGTGCTNGTATTTCAGGCAAGAATACTTGAGTAGGTAGCCATTTCCTTCTCCAGGGGATCTTTCTAGCCTGGGGACCTCTCCTAGCTACTTTCAAATATACAGTATTGGATAACTAATCCCTGTGCTGACCATCACATCCCCTAGAACTTCTCCTGTTTAAAAGGTGAAGGCATTGAAACTCAAGGAATGAATGATTTGTCTAAGGTCACGTATAGAATAAGTTCTGAACCCGAATCTATCTAACTTCAGAGTTGGTGCCTTTTCTCCTTTACCAAGGTGTGGATTTGAACTCATTTGCTCCACAGTTCTTGGTTGGTGTGCCTATGGGCCTCTCCCCTCAGCTGGGCTTTTCCTCTTGTTTCTGGTGTTCTGCACAGAGCAGGGCTAGGCTCACACCTGGTGAATGGTGCCTCAACAGCTCTTTGAAATGACTCTCATGGACATTCTGGCCCATACAGACCCAACCCAGATCAGTATTTGCTTCCCATTGTAATCTGAGAAGTCAACTCCCGTCTCTTCAGAGTTCTTCTGCTTGGAACTCTATTCCTGGAAACTGCCTGTTTTCAACTTTATCCCTAAGCCTTTCGTATTTTTGGTGCTTTGTTCTAGGATGACTTCAAAGGAGTTGCCTGACTTTAATCAAGTTCAGTGTGCTAGTGGCTGTGCCTGTTGGAAGTGTGGCTCAGCTTGAGGCTCGGCACACAATCCTGAAGCAAGTGATAGTCAGTGAACATTTCTAAATAGTATTATCTTTCATAATTTCAAAGGCAGTTTAGTAAACTTTGGTCCATGGAGATGATCACAGAGCTCTCAGATGCTACTCTATATAGTGGAGTAATTTTTTTTGTTTGCTGAACAAATCTGAAGTTTTGAGCCATATTGATAGAGCTGGTAGTTTTACTATAAGAATTTGGGAAGAAAGTGTTCCAGACCTAAGTGTTAGCAAATGATCCATACTGACATAAAAATCACAAACAGTTCTTCTGTGGAAAGCCTCTGAGACAAACAAAACTTGCTTTGGTTTCAACAAAACTCACCTGATGGGATTTAATATTTATTTTTTTCTGAACACCATCTACAATTTATATATTGGCTGACAGAGATGAACTATATAATGATCTTGTCCTTTATCTATATTCTTCTTTTAATAGATTGATAAATATAGGAGTTCCTATCCAGTTACTAAGTTACTGATCTGGTGCCACTGTGTACTGGGCACTGTGGTTGGAGCAATGGCCAAGAGGGTTGGCGTTTTGTTCCCACACAGCTTATATTCCAGTCTTGGTGGCCCCAGACACTAGACAAAGCAGTAAGTCTGCAATAAAATTTCAGATATCCATTCTGAGAAGGCAATAAAGCATGTTAAGAAGACGTGGAGTGACTGGATGTATTTAAATACAAGTGTTGGGACATGTATTTTGTACATTGCTTGCCGAAATAGTCTGCACAGTAAACTGTTCTCAGGCTCAGCATTATTATTCAGTTACAATTTGCTTCTTATTACAAACTATGCTTTTGAACTGTGGTGTTGGAGAAGACTCTTGAGAGTCCCTTGGACTGCAGGGAGATCCAACCAGTCCATCCGAAAGGAAATCAGTCCTGAATATTCATTGGAAGGACTGATGTTGAAGCTGAAACTCCAAAACTTTGTCTACCTGATGCGAAGAACTGACTCATTTGAAAGACCCTGATGCTGGGAAAGATTGAAGGCAGGAGAAGAAGGGAACAACAGAAGATGAGATGGTTGAATGGCATCACTGACTCAATGGGCATGAGTTTGAGTAAATTCCAGGAGTTGGTGATAGACAGGCAGGCCTGGCATGCTGCAGTCCATGGGATTGCGAAGAGTCGGACATGACTGAGCGACTGAACTGAACTGAATAAACTATGGCTTTAGTAAGATAGAAATGAGGAAATTTTACTATAATATATATTAAAAGAGCCAATTTCATAGATCTTAGAATCACAGAGTTAGAAGAGAACTTAGAGGCCACCCAGCCCCAAATATTAATAGCTTCTCTGATTCAGAAATACCTATGCCACATTCCTCTGCAAAGAAAAAAAATTCTAGTTTTTAGAAACTCATTATTGTATATAACAACCCAAGCCCATGTGTGAACAGACTCAAACTTCCCTGGCCCCTCCTCTTCTCCAACAAGCAAGAAGAGTATGGAGAGGAATCTCCAAAGGCCTTTTCCTTGTTTGCAAGCATGGAGCTGCTTACCTTGAAGGAATATGTAGAATTTTCCAGCAAGAAGGCAAGCACTCCACACCTGCTGCCAACTTCAGAAACAGCTTCCTCATCTCTCAGTGCAGGTTATGTTTATGTGTATCGGGTAGACAGTCTGCACAGTGTCATTCTAGGGAAATGGCAAAGCTTCTAGGTATGAAAGTGAGAAACACCAGTTTTCTGGGACTCTGAGGGTGCAGCCTCTACAAACCAGTATTTCTCTCTGGGTCTGTGTTCATTCACCAGAATGAGAGGGTTGGGTTAGACAGTGTGTCTCAAAGTGCAGTCCCTAGACTGATAGAATCACCTTCACTTGAGAACTTGTTTGAAATGAAACTTCTCAGGCTTCATTCAGAACCTACCCAATAAGAAGCTCTGGGACTNGTTGGGTTAGACAGTGTGTCTCAAAGTGCAGTCCCTAGACTGATAGAATCACCTTCACTTGAGAACTTGTTTGAAATGAAACTTCTCAGGCTTCATTCAGAACCTACCCAATAAGAAGCTCTGGGACTGGCCACCAGCAACCGGTGTTTTAACAAGCCCCTCTCCCCTGACTCACACACACTCAAGTTAGAGAAAAGCTGGATGATCTTTATTCTAGCCGTGACAGGCTGTGAATCCCCAAGGCGGAGCAGTGAAAACCAGCTAGCCCGTTTGCCCCCATCTCGGCATATCTCTCAGGTTCCAGTGGTTTCTTCTCTCTGTCTTTGTATCTGTGAGCCAACTAGCTTCAAGAGGTGACTCTAACTCCCAGAACATGCACCTCCGTTAAAAAATCTATATCCGGTCTTACATGGAATCAATGCTACAGTCACCTTGTATCTAAGCAAATTGAATAAAGCTGGAAGCTCAAGTAAACCTGCTTATTTATCTCATGACAAGGGAAACAACTTTCAGTTCTGCAGGACTTGACACCTTTGTCAATAAAATCTGCAGATTGCACAATATAGAGTTGTTTTAGAATTCATCTTTCTGACAATAATAGGGCTTACCAGGAGGAGAGCATCTAGGTGCAACTGTGGCAGCTATATCTTTGCCCTGAGATCACTGACCGTCCTGCCCACGTTTACATTTTACATGGGAACCATTCAGAGAATTTGTATCAGCATAGAAANTTTTTTTGCAAAGTTCTAGCCAAGCCCTGGCAAGATACAATTGAAGAAAAGAAGAAACAGTCTCCCCTTAGGTGGAAGTCAATATATAATGGTGCAATTCTTGGAATCTAAAGATTTTAAAACTAACAATCTGATCTCCATTGCTTTAGTGTAAATTGGAAATGGATACCATATCTTTAATGCTAATTAGGCATTGCATTACTTAGTCTTCAAGGCCTCATGTAAATAACAATTAGCAATAATTTAGCAGTTGTACATGCTGGCATCTTCTAAGCCATACCATTGTATACCATTCCAAATTCCTTTGCATTAATTAGGATCATAAGCCAATCAGTACTAATTAGGAAGAAAATAAGTATAATAATAAATGCAACAAAATTAGTGATTTGTATCTGGTCCTTAGCTCCTTCCCTCTGCAGTTCATCAAATAGTCTTAATGCGTAGGAACTTCTTGTAATTGAAACTAATTATGAGGTTTCCCCTGCTACTTTGAGCCTCATGTTCAAATCCCACGAAGCTCATTAAATAAGTAACAAAACTGGAATCTTTAACACATATTGTAACTTGGATCATGTTAATTAGCACCACACGCAAAAGGCAGCGAGAGGCCGTTTAGCAGCCCCTGCTCTAGTTAACGGGAAGGGAGATTGGGATTTTTTCAGTTCTTCAGGGCTTTGAAGAAGCCAGGCTGGTGGTGGGGGAGCACCGTGGTGAGAAAGCCTGTGTGCTATTTACGGGGCAGAGAGGAGACTTAGAATCCTGAGCTAAGCTNGATTTTTTCAGTTCTTCAGGGCTTTGAAGAAGCCAGGCTGGTGGTGGGGGAGCACCGTGGTGAGAAAGCCTGTGTGCTATTTACGGGGCAGAGAGGAGACTTAGAATCCTGAGCTAAGCTACGCCCCGACTGGGCATCTCCAGCAGTTCCCGTCGTATGTGGTAAGCACCCGAGGGGCCTGGTGGCCCAGTTACAGGGAAGTCTCGTTACTTCAGGAACTTGCCCCACATTTGACTGCTCTGTGGCTCTCGCTTTGGGCCAGTGATAGAGCTGTTTTCTTCCAGGTTGAGTGGCGAGCAGGAAGGACCCCAGAGAATTCCCTTGCCCTGCGCAGACTGAAGCTGTATACACATAAACCCATGTGTCTGTTTCTAGTCAGACATATGTACCATTCAGTAGACATATTGACTCTATTCACAGCTTCCAGCACTGATCCTAACGACTGCCGTTCCTTTTCCATGCACAGCTAGATCCGTAGATAGCTTTCGAGGCCTCAGTTGAAAGATGCTTAGAAATCACTCACCTTCCAGTGTGCCTCCAGCCCTTCTCCTCGTGCTGTGGAGCAGTCTAAAGTCAAGCATTGAGCATAGTGCTGGGGAAGGTGGGATGGGGAAGTAAATCCACAGGGATGTTCGTTTATGGGCATCCACCTACAGTACCAGAACTCCACAGTAATTTTGTTTACTGCTGTTTTATGAGAAGTAGTCCTAAAATAACTCTAACAGAAAACACTTGTTACTCTACCACTAGTTTGATGCCTTGATGAGAAATAAATTATGACAAAAGATTCCCAGGGACCCCGTTGAATCAGACCTACTCGTGTCTTAGTCTGTTAATGTTGCTGCTGCTGATGCTAAGTCGCTTCAGTTGCGTCCGACTCTGTCCGACCCCATAGACAGCAGCCCACCAGGCTCTACCCCTGGGATCCTCCAGGCAAGAACACTGGAGTGGGTTGCCATTTCCTTCTCCAGTGCATTAAAGTGAAAAGTGAAAGTGAAGTCTCTCAGTTGTGTTCAACTCTTAGTGACCCCATAAACTGCAGCCTACCAGGCTCCTCCATCCATGCGATTTTCCAGGCAAGAGTACTGGAGTGGCTTGCCATTGCCTTCTCCGCTGTTAATGTTAAACCTTATATACTTGGAGATAGTCTTCTGGTTTTCATAGAATGATTAATAATCCTGAACATTCTTCTAGCCTCTACTAAGACCTTAGTTCTAAATAAAGCAGTTCCTACTACTTGTTGTAGTTCATAAAAATTATCCATTAAAAAATGAGTTTTAAACAAAGGAGTTTTTAAAAAAAAACAAACAAACTCCTATAGGGACTTCCCCAGCAGTCCAGTGGTTAAGACTTCACCTTCCAATGCAGAGAGTGCAGGTTTGATCCCTGGTCAAGGAGCTAAGATTTCACATGCCTTGTGGCCAAAAATCAAAACAGGAAACAGAAGCAATATTGTAACAAATTAAATGAAGATTTTTAAAATGGTCCACATCAAAAAAAAATTTTTTAAGGAAAAAAAAAAAAATCCTGTAGCTCTAACCATCAGTATGAGAGCTACTTTTACATGGTTCGATGCTGTTTGATGAGACTCTTAGAGGCCAGTGTGGTCTCCCTACCCAGACCTATCTGGTATTCAAAAGCAGGAGTCCACGTGTGCCATATTCTTTTTAAGCCCTACAGTGGCCACTGACTCGGAACCGAATGTTCCAAGAAGTTCTGATTCATTGATTAGTGAAGCATTTAAAAAATCATCCAGAGCTCAGCATAACACTGACACCTAGAAAGTATAAATATATAAACTTTATATTCTTATACTATTCACAGTATCTTAAATATTATGTGGAATATATGCATATATGCACAGGTAAATATTGTGTAGTATGAGTGGGTGGGAAGGTAAGAAGTCCGAAATCTTGTTTGTCGTTGTTCAATTGCTAAGTTGTGTCCGACTCTTGACAGTACCATGGGCTGCAACATGCCGGGCTACTCTGTCCTCCGCTATATCCCAGAGTTTGCTCAAATTCATGTCTCCATTGACTTGGTGATGTCATCTTGATATTATCTACCAAATGATACCTGAAAAGAACTCTGGACGTGTGCAGTGTGTGTTCTTAACATTTGCATTATTTTATTCAATATTAATAAATTGAATTATTAATAAATATTAATAAATTGAATTCTGAGCTTTGTCTCCACATAGATACAATGGAGTAGAAAGTTAGAACAACCTAATTCATGGCAAACCCCCCATTGTAATAGAGGAAATGATAGTTATTAGTTTGCCTGCATTGCTAAAATTAGCTNAAAAAAAAAAACCTCCTGTAGCTCTAACCATCAGTATGAGAGCTACTTTTACATGGTTCGATGCTGTTTGATGAGACTCTTAGAGGCCAGTGTGGTCTCCCTACCCAGACCTATCTGGTATTCAAAAGCAGGAGTCCACGTGTGCCATATTCTTTTTAAGCCCTACAGTGGCCACTGACTCGGAACCGAATGTTCCAAGAAGTTCTGATTCATTGATTAGTGAAGCATTTAAAAAATCATCCAGAGCTCAGCATAACACTGACACCTAGAAAGTATAAATATATAAACTTTATATTCTTATACTATTCACAGTATCTTAAATATTATGTGGAATATATGCATATATGCACAGGTAAATATTGTGTAGTATGAGTGGGTGGGAAGGTAAGAAGTCCGAAATCTTGTTTGTCGTTGTTCAATTGCTAAGTTGTGTCCGACTCTTGACAGTACCATGGGCTGCAACATGCCGGGCTACTCTGTCCTCCGTTGACTTGGTGATGTCATCTTGATATTATCTACCAAATGATACCTGAAAAGAACTCTGGACGTGTGCAGTGTGTGTTCTTAACATTTGCATTATTTTATTCAATATTAATAAATTGAATTATTAATAAATATTAATAAATTGAATTCTGAGCTTTGTCTCCACATAGATACAATGGAGTAGAAAGTTAGAACAACCTAATTCATGGCAAACCCCCCATTGTAATAGAGGAAATGATAGTTATTAGTTTGCCTGCATTGCTAAAATTAGCTGACCTGGTTAATCCATTTTATACTGGTTGATTCAATTTGTCTGTGTATGCAGAGCCCCCAGTATCTCACACTGGTACTTTGAGGATGTAATTCTGCATCATCTAATGCTAACTGATAACCCTGCCACTAGTAGCTTACAGTCTAGAGGTTTTCTTATCAAGAGCTTATGACTTGATCATAAAGAAATTAAATATAGATGTTTAACCAAAAGAGAGAAAAAAACAGAACACAAAAAGCTTGTTAGTCTTTATTTGACTAAAGACCACACTTGCCAATGTTCTTTTGTCCGTAGTTCAATGTTATATGACAAAGTTCTGTTTGCATGCCTGCCTCCCCCACTACCACCAGACTGTGATTTCCGAAGGTCAACAACAGGTTTCAGATGGTACTTAAACAAGAGGGATCTTATTTGGCATAGGGATACCAAGGCGGGGCTTCTGAGACACAACTCCTATTCCCAGTAGAGGATGAAACAGGGGACTTGTCTTGGTTATTAGGGAACCAGTGCAGACCTTGAACTTGGACAGACAGGTGCACACTAGAGTTAGTAAAATCAAGTCCTTAGACAGAGGCACAGCCACAAGGGAAAACCAGAAGCTGGGGATGAGAACCAAGGCCAGGGGCAGAGCAGGGCAGCAGTGAGCAGCCTGGATGCTAGGTAGCCCACGTGTTGCCCTTAGGTTTTCTGTGCATATTCCTGACTGACAGCATAATGAGGGGTTCCGAGGGTGGGGAGGGGGTGCGGGGTAGTTTTGAAGACTACAGTTAGAGTCCTGGGATTATTACGAAGCCCCCTCTCTACCAGATCTGCTCAAGATGTATCCAAATCTTACTAAATAGAAATTTTAAATTAAAAATGTACATGTATGTTTAAGACTTGGCAAGAAAACCTCTAAGAGCCCTACAGCTTTCCCATCTTATGATTTTCTCATTGAAAAAAAAAAAAAAGCAGAGAAGTTGTATTGGAATATAATAAAGACCTTAAACGGTCGCTAACGTGCTACTAAAAATATATATGATTAGATCTGTGGTATACCACTGAGATGTGTGAGCTCACACACACCCCTAGGAAACTTCACACTGAGCAGGGTGCTTGCTTTACAGTTTTATCCACTTAAATGTGGTGCAGAGTTACAAAGACCACACCAGCAACAAAGATGAGTCTGGGAGTACTGAAGAACTCAAGACAATTGAGGTTACAAAGGTCCAAGTACTAACTGTTTTGCAAATAGAATGCTTCTCTGGCCTGTACTTGTATTCGTTCATTCATCCATTCTCCATTTGCTGAGCATCCGCTCCGGGGCCTTCAACACTACCCTAAATGCTTGAGCTGCAGAGAACAGTGGTGTAGTGTAGAGATGGCTGCATGACTTTAAGTCAGACCAGCTTGGGTTAAAGTCTCAGCTCTTCCACTTGCTATGTGGAATGCTTTTGGCAAGTTGCATAGCCACTCAAAGCCTCGGCTTCCTTATGTGTAAAATAAGAACAGTATTAGCTGCTACCTTATTAACTCTATGAAGATTAAACCCGATAACGTCGGAAAAGTTTTTAGGCCAGTGCATGGTTACAAAGTGGTTCCCTCGTAGCTCAACTGGTAAAGAATCCGCTTGCAATGCGGGAGACCTGGGTTCGATCCCTGGGTTGGGAAGATCCCCTGGAGAAGGGAATGGCTACCCACCCCAGTATTCTGGCCTGGAGAATCCCATGGACTGCATAGTCCACAGGGTCGCCACGAGTCCGACACGGCTGAGTGACTTTCACGTGGTGCAAAGTTGATGCACAAAGAAAATTAAGTTGTTTCTTTCGTTGCTGTTCAATATCAGTGTTCTACGTGAGCAGAAAGTGGAGAGGGGCAAGTGTGAGCTCACAGTGAGAGCTTTCTCAAGGTGAGCCCTGTGCACACAGGATGGGGCTTGAGGAGGCAGTGAGCTGACCGATCCACCCCTGTCTGTCTCAAGCAGAGCCTGGTTTTCCCAGAGTCAGACATGCGGGCGGAAGGACTCCTGTTTGAGGAAGAGGCTGGGACAAATGCACTGTCCAGGCTTTTCCAACCGTGTACCCCAGTCACCTGCTGTGGGATAGGAAGTCACATTTCTGATGGCAACCTGTGTGCTGGCTTACTGATTTTTACTCTCCTGCTGCTGCCGCCAGTCGCTTCAATCGTGTCTGACTCTGTGCGACCCCATAGACAGCAGCCCACTAGGCTCCTCTGTTTCTGGGATTCTCCAGGCAAGAACACTGGAGTGGGCTGCCATTTCCTTCTCCAATGCATGAAAGTGAAAAGCGAAAGTGAAGTCGCTCAGTCATGCCGGACTCCGCGACCCCATGGACTGCAGCCCACCAGACTCCTCTGTCCATGGGATTTTCCAGGCAAGAGTACTGGAGTGGGGTGCCATTACAGATGTGTTCTAATTTGAGACTTGCAGAACCTCACCAATGTAGATGCAGGTACTCCATTTTTTTTTTCTAGTTACAGAAACTGAGGCTTAGCAGGGCCAAGTGATGTACCCAAGATGGAACAAGCAGGAAAAGGTTGCAAACACATCAGCTCCCAAACCCATGCTCTTTCACTGCACAGCACTCACTTCCAGTGAATTCATTTCAAGAATCCTCAGGAAAGTGGTCCAAGGCAAAATGAAACCAAAATGAAATGTTCCTGCAAAGTTAGGGGAGATGCTCCTTTTTGCATCTCTAGATCTGTGCCCCTGCCTTAAAAAAAAAAAAAAAAAAAAACCTGCCTAAAAATACCTCAGATCTGACAAGTCTAAAAAGCTCCCTCAGAAAATCTTCACTTCCCCACATTGATCTCTTTTTGCAAAAGCAAAGCCACTCTGTCAGCTGGCTACACTGATGAAAAACAGGCCCAGACGGAACGTTCCAGAAATTTACTATGGAACCCAATCTTTCTGATCTGGGATTAGAATGGGACACGAGGTGAAGGGATGGTAGATGATGAGGGATGAGGAGGAAAAAAAAATTTTTTTGTCAAGAGGAACAGATTACATTCTTGAATCCTTCACCATGTTATAAACAGGACTAAGCACACAGCATTCCTTCCGAAGCACATGGCCCTGTTTTTAAAACACAGGTCCGGTCTCCCCTGGAGTTTCGTGTTTGTCTCAGTCCTGTTCTTCCTACTCGCTTGGGATTTATTATAATCTGTGCTATTAATGGTGGCAGGAATGGAACAGTTCTTTCATTCATCTTCTCTTTTCCTTCATCTCTCCCTCCACACCCTCTATCTTTTATAATTACGCTTTTAAGCCTGTAAACGTTTCCAAGAGCAGTGCCAGATTTAAAGTGCTGCTTCTTATTATCTTATGTGGGTGCTTCCCCCAACCCTGTACCGACAGCCTCGTATTTTTGTAGTTCCTTCGCCAAACTACTCGGACCTCAGCAGCCACCTCACTCAAAGAGAAAGTACTGAAGCTCTTTCCTTCACTTGAAAAAACATTAGTTCTTTTTACCTTTTCAGGTCAGTTTAAGGAATTAGTTGAAAATATGATCCTCAGAAGACTGTCAAAACTTGGCTGAGGACTAGAACAGTGGGGGCCTTTACTCTCATTGCTTCTTTGGGGATTATAGTGAAGAACATGCATTGTGGGTGATGAGTACCTTGGTATATACGAGATGTTAATATTGAGTAATTCTATTAATCCATTTAAGAAATATGCTGACAAGTTCCAAGCCAAATGCATAAGTCCTTGTCTCAAAAGGGTATATTACATTCCACAAAGCTACCATTGCTCAAGGAATTTTGGCGTATTTTTGGAATTGCCTCCAGAAACTCTGGTGTATTTTCTCTTATGTATTCTCAATCAGGAAATATATTCATCCTCTACACAGCATATTGTGGTTCAGCTGGTAAAGAATCTGCCTGCAATGTGGGAGACCTGGGTTCAATCCCTGGGTTGGGAAGATCCCCTGGAGAATGGAAAGGCTATCCACTCCAGTATTCTGGCCTGGAGAATTCCTTGGACTGTATAGTCCATGGGGTTGCAGAGTGGGACACAACTGAGTGGCTTTCACATTTTCACTTTCACACAGCATATACTAGTATACTGATATACTAGTGAATTGATAAACATTTTATTCCCATTAATGATTATTACAGGCTTCTGAAACTGACTTTGTTGGTTGTCTTAGAATCTGATTTTAATGGTTCCAAACTTGGAGCAACATTTGAACAATGGCAGTATCATCGGGATGGGTGATTTCCTTTCTTTGATAACTCCCTTCCATTACCACACATCTGTATATATGAGTCCAGGCCAATTCAGTCGACCATTATCCTATTTAAGGAGCATGACCACATGGACAGTCAATGCAACCCAGCACCATCAGAAGCCCACTGTGTGGGCAGTGTCTGCTCTGGGTACAGTTTCAGAGTAAGCGCTTCCCACTGTAAACATGTGAAGAAAACCACCTACATCCTCATAGTCAAATGAAGTCCTCATGTGGGTCCAACAAAAGACCTGCTTCCCCTCTACATAAAAAGCCCGAAGAATAGTGATGTCATGAAAAACCAAAAGAGCAGGGAATCTGCAAGCCACTTCTCTTAAATCTTTAGAAGCCATTTAGTTGCACAGGGACCCAAAAGTCTATTGATACTGTAAGTAAATATGGTGGCTTTCTTTCAAAATTCAGGAGAGGTGACCTTTCTTCAAGTTGTTCTCTATTATGTGGGTGTGGTTGTCTTCTGGCAAGATTATATCCCACTAGAACAATGGTTTTCTCCTTAGTGTAATTTTTTTCCCCCAAGGAGACATTTTTTATTAGAAACTTTTTTTTTTTTAATTGTTCTACTGGGTTAGAGGAGGCCTGTTCCTACTGCTGTCTACTGAGTAGAGGTCAGGGTTGCTGCTAAACATCCTACATGGCACAGGACAGCCTGCCTCCAACCCCTAATACCAAAGATTTATCTGATCCAAATGCCCAGAGCATTCAAATCGAGACACTACACCTGAACAAGTCTCAGCTGGTGAAAAAAATGAAGGCAACGTAAGGGCATAAGTTTAGCCTTGGCAAAATATCGAGTACCTCCCTTCCTTCTTTGAACAAGATTTAGAACAAGGGTCAATTACTGTGATTCTCTTCAATTCATACCATGAAAATAGGAATGTTACAAGTCAGTGATGCCCTTGGCATCCCAAATTCATCTTTTCTGCCCCAATGTTTGGTGTGAAGATTGCACTTATTTCATTCTATCACACGCACTGTCTAAACACACATGACATCTCTGCTCTCCATGCTTTAATAATCTCCACTTTTTATTGTATAACCAGGTGGTAATTATAGAATCAGAGGCTGTCAGAACTGAAAAGGACCTTTTAGTTATTGTACCTGAAAGAAAAAGGAAATCTCAAGAATTCAGCCAACTCTTTGGGTAGGTCAAAACAGAGCTAGATTGAAGAACTGGCTCTCCTGGGATCCAACCCACTGCTTATCTCACCACCATATTTTTACCACACTTCCTCACGTAGGCATGAAGAGCAGCAGCCCCAGGTCGATTGTACCCAGCTTGTAACAGATTTCTTTACATGCCTAGGCAGTGAAATCATAGGCTCCATTCAAGGGTGAGAGCATAGCGTATTTCTCTCTGCTCTTGGATCCTGCTGGACCCTCTGAACTGTAAAGCTCAATTCCCTTACTTCTCTGCTGAGATTAGAGAATGTATTTTTTCTTCAGTTCACTCCCTGTGTCATTTTAAAACATTATTAATTGATGTTAGGAGCAATCCTGGTAAGCTTCTGTATCATCATAGTAAGGGAACATACTGGGAATAGAGTTGATGTGCGACAAAGGAATTTCATGGATTGTGGTTGCTATTTTAAAAGTAAATAGATTAGAGAAACCCAGTAATCTAAAAAGTACTAAGGGTTTTGCCACAGTATATCACTGGAGGAGTGAAACCAATATTATGATGAGACAGACACCACCTGTCATCATTGCACAAGGAACTGTATATCAGCCTCAATAATTAGTTACATTTTGTTTTCCTTGGATTTACTGAAACAAAAGTATTGATGGGCAATACTTTTTAAAAAATTCCCTCAAATTGAAGTGATTTTCAAAACATTCTCAGGTTCACCATCAGGTAAGTGAGAGGAGGTGTTAAAAGTGGTAATTCTGATGGGGAAACAGAGCAGGCTATTCAGTACACTAGCCAGAAGGGAGCCCTACTTTAAGATGACGCTTTGGTTGTTGAAAAAGGGATAATGGTGATGGGGAAGATGAGGACTTTTTTCTACCTAGTCAAAAATCAATATTATTTTCCTTTGTTGTTTATTATAAAATATTGAGTATAGTTCCCTGTGCTATACAAGAGGTCCTTGTTAGATATTTACCTTATAGAAGTATATACAAGATATCAGAGTAGTAAGACGTGTGCTCATCTTCTCTTGTGAAAACTCCAAAATTATAACTTGCTGCTAAACAACTGTCAACAGCAGAATGTTGGATCCAAGGAGAGGCCCCAGCAAGATAGTAGGAGGGGTGAAATCACATTTAGAATCAGGCCCCATACCTTCCAGAAACACTTGGAGGGCTCAAACAAATCTTGTGTGCACCAGGGCCCAGAGACTCCAGAGACCAAATCAGAGCTGTGTTTGAGTGTTTCCTGTGAAGGTATGGGTCAGCAGTGGCCTGCCGCATGGGCAAGGGCTCTGGGTGCAGCAGACCTGGGTAGACATAAGCCCTGTTGGAGGAGGTCACCATTAACCTCATCATAGAGCCACCAGAACTTACACAGGACTGGAGAAACAGNTAGGAAAGCACCTCACTCTGAATTAAATATGTAGACTCACACACTCATATGACAAATACTTCCTATAACTTTTCCTCTAACTTTTTAGGAACTTGACATTGATATCTGTCATGATGTTTTTAGACTTTAGGCAGATGTTAAAATATGTTTACATTCCTTAGACAAATAATTAAGTTCCCATGAAGGCAGCCCAGACATTTATCGAAACATGGTCCTGAGAGAGCATGGATCGAGATAGTTCTCCTGGACATCACCAAGGGAACAGCTTCTAGGACTCCTCCTCTCTAACTCACAATTAACTGAAAATATTAACAACACTTCATGAGCGTGAGAATTTACCAAGAGTCAGACATTATGCTGAATATGGTATATGCATTATTTATTTGTTCCTCACAACAATCCTATAGATTGGGTACTGCAGTTAAATAATTCCTCAGGATCATGGCTAACATAGGTGGTGTGGACTTAGGCTGGAGTCTGAAGTCAAGACTCTAATGTATTTTTTAGCTTTATAGCTAAAAATTGTTTTACTACTTTACTCAGGTATAGTTTACATGTATAAAGCTGTACACATTAAGTGTATATAACTTGTGTTTAGGACTAAGTATATTCCTGTGAAACCACTACCATCATGAAGACCATAGACACATTCCCTCCCTTCCCAAATTCTTCTCCAACCCCCACCTGACCTTATTATTTTCTGTTGTTGTTATAAGAACACTTACCATAAGATCTAACCTTAGAGCCTTGCCACCAATACTGGATTGTATACTTAAAATTTTCTAATATCAGAAAGCAAATGTTAATTTTATAACTGCTTGCTGATAGATTTCCACATGATATTTAGTAAGAAAATATAATCCATGTAATCAAGTGAAATCAAACAATCTCCCAGCTTGGATGCTGTGGGGATGCCATAGAAATACATGGCACAGTTCTAGGATTAAAGATTCTACAACCTGTTAGGCTGCAGATATAAACACATGATATAAACATAACCCATGCGTGATGATTGTTATTTGACTGAGACAAGCCTGTGTTAGACCTGTAGGGTGGGAGAGACTTGCACTGCAGGTAGGTAAGCACGATGAATGAAATGTTATGACTCTAGCGTGCACCACAGTGTCAGGCACCTGATAAAGATCCAGTCAATAGTAAATGAATAAGCCAGCATCTAGACCAGTCTTTCCAGTGAAGGACTCTCCAAAGCAGCAGCTCCAGTGCCTTAAAGAGTGTGGGGCAGCGTATACAATTTTATAGCAGGTATTACATTCAAAGTGCCGATTCTGAGAGCAAGATAAGGAAATGGTGCCTTTGTGGGGATCACCTAACTGCTTCTGTCATCCACAAAGGCTTACTAGAGAAACAGATAAATAGCTGAACTATAAAGTATGGTCAGTGCCTTAGCTGGTTTACATATAGGTGCAATCTCTCAGGAGACACAAATCGTCTAGTGACCAACAGTAGGCGTGCTGACCACATCACACCTTTCTAGGGCTGAGCACACCAAGTCTCAGAGCTCTCCCAAAGCTCGGCTTCCCAGGTGTGGCTGCCCCTCCGAGCACACTGCCTTGCGTGCTGCCTCGGGTCAAGTTGCCGAGATCTAAGTGCCACCTCTGTCCAGCTATGTGATCTTGGGCAATCAGTTATTCTCTGAAAATCACAGGTGGAGAGTGTGCTTGAATTAAAGAAATTAATTCATGGAAAATGCCTCATACATGGAAATACTTTATACCTGTTAGCTCTTGTTGTGGTGGATGTTGACAATATTATTGTTAGAAGCATTTGTAAAGTTTCTTTAAAAAAAAATTAAGACCCAAGCAAAATAAATATGTTAGCATAAAATAAAAAATAAAGATCTTAGCTTATGTTAAAGGATCAAGAAGTGATAGGAGAGTGACCTCTTTTAATTCTCTAGCCTTAACCCAGGAGTTGCAGGGGTTTAGGGACAGACATGAATCTTGGTGTGTTAAAGGGTACCTGGGACTTGTTTTCATCATAAGGTAAGACATGCAGACATGAAAGTGATGGTCGTGAAGGAGGAAGTTTACACTCATGGATCCCTGGAAACCGATAGTGTGCCATGCCTGTGGTGTGTAGGACTGCGTGGGTAAGCACTAGGGCAAAAGCCTTTATTGTGATTTTCATGGAAAGGAATGTGTGAAGCATGTGAGGAAGGTTTGGAATTAGCTGTTTTGAATAATTTCAGCAGATTTGGGGTCTAGAGATCGCCCGTAGTTCCTTGGTGCTTGGCACTGGGATGATATTAAAGCAGGGGCATATTGCCTCAACCAGTGGGGAAGCTCCATAAAGGAGGTAGTTGGAGGATATGGGTTCTTTATTTATTTGCACATGAAAAGCGTGCTTTATAGGGGGCTTGTCTACTATCTCTAGGATAACCTAGCCCTGTAAGGGACGGTCTCTTGAGGATTAAGCAAGGCCTCCAATGTCAAAGCGTCATAAAATACAGAAAATAAAGCACTGTTAATACATGTGGCACTACAGTCCTGACTGGCAGGAGTAGAGGTGGCACTTACAAAAGGCACGATGGTGGTTTCTGTCTAACTCACCACAGACTCGGGCTTCCCAGGTGGTGCTAGGGGTAAAGAACACGCCTGCCAGCGTAGGAGATACAAGGGATGTGGGTTCAATTCCTGGGTCAGGAAGATTCCCTGAAGGGAGGAGGGCATGGCAACCCACTCCAGTATTCTTGCCTGGAGACTCCCATGGACAGAGTGAGCCTGGAGGGCTTCCGTCCATAGGGTCACAAAGAGTCAGACATATCTGAGCGGCTAACTTCACCACTGAATCAGCTTCTGAGTTAAGGAATCCTGTGGGTTTCTCCATATTAGCAAGTAGGTGCCCTCACCCGATTGCCATTCCAGTGATGGTTTGGGAAGACCCAAGATCTCACCCTTTAGGCATTTAATCCTACCTACCTGCTTAACCTTTGATAACTCATTTCATGAGCGATGCTATGAAAATCTGGCTGCCTCCACCCAGTAGGAGTTTTGAGAGATCTGTTTCAAGAGCTGGACCCACTTGAACACAGACTAATTAGGATAGTATCTGATATTTTCTGAGCTGTGGCCACCACTTACTGCCCTCGTCCTTGTGTCGGTCACTAGGTCTCTCCAGTCTGCTGTGAAGCTGTTTGTGGTTGACAAACAAAACTCACCCGCCAGGTTTCTTCATGCTCTGTTTTAAAATTTGCTTTCAGGAATAGGCATGCGGTGTCCAAGACACTTGGAAATACACAGATATGTGTTCAAGCAACTAAATTTCTTCTCACGTTCTGCCTTAATTCAATAATCCATTTATTCTTTCATTCAATAAAGCAAGTAATGTTTGGCAGAAGTTTTTTTTTTTTCTTTTTCTGAATTCCCAGGCAGTACAGCAAAAATGAATCACTGAGAGCTTTGAGATTCAAATTCTACAAAGTGGGAGGATGGGGAAAGCCAGTGTCTGCTATATAATCAGCAGCCAGAATGTAGGCTGCCAGAGTCCGTGAACACAGTCTGTGACCATCCTTCAAGCATCAGCTGGACTTCACACAGTTCTGGCAAGGAGATAGGGATTTAGCAGTCTCTGAGGGATTGGTTTTTATCCCCATGTTGCCCAGATAGCCTGCTTCACTGATCACAGGGTCTTTCCTCACTCTGACCTGTGACCTCACCCAAAGAGCAAAGGAAGAGGATGGGCTGAGAAGCAGGGCCCATCTACCCCATCCTGGGGAAATAATCAGATGTGTCTCCCACTTTTGGATCAGGCAGCACCTTTCAAATGGAGCACGTTCACTGACATCCATGCAATCAAGAGATATGATTCACATAGATAGGAATAAATTAATAAATATGTTCTTGTTTAACGGGCAAACTCGATTTAGCTTCCTGTTACCGTCTGGTCTAGTGGCTACTTATTGAATGTCCTTCTGGCACACACTCAGAAAACCAATACATAAAGGGGGTTCATCATCCAGTTCTTGAGAGGAACAGATATGCTAGAAGCCAGGACTGTATGGCATGATATTGGGATCAGCTTGGGAACTTTCAAATTCTGACTTTGCCGTCTACTCATTGTGATAACCAAGAGTCAATTGCTTGCCCTCTCTGTAAAATGGGAATAAACATAATATCCCTCCCATATAGACTTGTTGATGAATCTAAAGTGAGTCAGTACATGCAAAGAAAGGGCTTGGAGAGAATCCTTGCAATTGAAGTACTAGGTGTTACAATTATCAGCACAGTTGTGAAAAAGTTTTGGCAACTAGAATACAGGGGGGGCCTTTCACCATGGCATCAGGGTTTCCTGATCAGTGCCAGATATTTTAGGGTGAGGGGAGGAAGGATCACCTCCTACAGTGTTTCCAGGATTCAGAGTACAGAGAGTAGAAAAGAATGACTCGGCCTGGCCAGACCAGAAAGAGCTGGATGAGCCCCAACACTGCGAAGGAGCAGGTACTAAGATTCTCTGATAAGGCCAGCTTCTCAAGAGTCATTTCTACCATCTTGAACGGTATGAGTCAGATGGGATCTCCAAGTGAGTGTATCCATATTTTGGCCCCAACTCAGAAACCTGCCAACTCCGTATATTCACACACGCACCGGGGCTCTGATCCATTCTCAGTGCCGTCCCATGAAACCTCTACCTAAGATCTCTCCTGGTTAATACCTGTGCAGTGCCAAGAAACACTCTCACCTTTCCAGAGGCCTCAAAATACCCAAGACATGTGCCTGAGTTTCACACCCCCAACCTCCCCACTCACGCCCTGGGCCTGTCAGGAATGTCAGGAGGCTCAGAGGGCCTCTGAAGATGCCTTAGCAGCCGTGTTTGTGTGAAGTACAAGAGAGGTTCCGAAGCCCCTGTCATACGAGTTTATCTGCCTTTCTCCACTTTTCATACCAACACGCATGTGTGTAATGAAAGGCAATGAGAGAGGGAATTGGTGGCAAAATTATCCTGGTTTGATCAGAGAAAAATAGATCAGTATATATACATACTGATGCCCGTAAATCATCTCTTTAACAAAGAGAAAGAAAAGACTTGACATTTGGTTTTGCTGATCCTGTGTTCTTGAGTTAGATGGTATTGTAAGACTTCAGTCAGCCCTCATATTTACCACACGAGATTAATTATTACAGTTTACACTTAAGGAAACTGAGGCCCAAAGTCTAGCCTACAATCTCCACCCCTAGGAGGTTACCTCCTAAAACACACAGCCCCTCAGACCATCACCGAAAAATACCAAACAACAAAAGAAAATACAGCCCAGGCGTGATAAAGCTGGCCAACTGCTTATTTTCTTTATAGAGGCAAATAATTAGTTTGAGCTCTTGCCGAGTTTCATAAGAACTGGGCTGGTGGGGGTGGGGGAGATTTCCCTTTATATATACTATTTTAGGAAAGCCCATAATTGAATCTAATTTCTGCAGCTGCCGTTAGAAAGCAGGATAACAGTGGCGCATCTGGGAGACAACAGAGGCCCACAGAGCAGGGTGAAATATGCCCCATGCAACCGAGAAAACCTGGGCAGAGGGCAGAGCCACCTGCCCAAAAAGGGACAGCAAAGCCAGCGTCGGGCCGGGGGGGCAAAGTGGCAGGAGACTGTGGCCCCCAGCTCCCATCTAGGAAGGGTGGGTGAGCAGCTCCCAGAGTTCCTGGAGCGAGAAACCTTCTGGATCTTTGTTCTCTCTCCGCCACGGCTTGTAAGTATTAGCCTGATGTTGTTTACTTCTTCTCCCAATCTCTCCAAGGAATATGATTCACACGTTTTCAGATTTATTTGAACAAAATGCAATAAATATGCTGCTTCAATTNTTTTTTTTTTTTCTTTTTCTGAATTCCCAGGCAGTACAGCAAAAATGAATCACTGAGAGCTTTGAGATTCAAATTCTACAAAGTGGGAGGATGGGGAAAGCCAGTGTCTGCTATATAATCAGCAGCCAGAATGTAGGCTGACAGAGTCCGTGAACACAGTCTGTGACCATCCTTCAAGCATCAGCTGGACTTCACACAGTTCTGGCAAGGAGATAGGGATTTAGTAGTCTCTGAGGGATTGGTTTTTATCCCCATGTTGCCCAGATAGCCTGCTTCACTGATCACAGGGTCTTTCCTCACTCTGACCTGTGACCTCACCCAAAGAGCAAAGGAAGAGGATGGGCTGAGAAGCAGGGCCCATCTACCCCATCCTGGGGAAATAATCAGATGTGTCTCCCACTTTTGGATCAGGCAGCACCTTTCAAATGGAGCACGTTCACTGACATCCATGCAATCAAGAGATACGATTCACATAGATAGGAATAAATTAATAAATATGTTCTTGTTTAACGGGCAAACTCAATTTAGCTTCCTGTTACCGTCTGGTCTAGTGGCTACTTATTGAATGTCCTTCTGGCACACACTCAGAAAACCAATACATAAAGGGGGTTCATCATCCAGTTCTTGAGAGGAACAGATATGCTAGAAGCCAGGACTGTATGGCATGATATTGGGATCAGCTTGGGAACTTTCAAATTCTGACTTTGCCGTCTACTCATTGTGATAACCAAGAGTCAATTGCTTGCCCTCTCTGTAAAATGGGAATAAACATAATATCCCTCCCATATAGACTTGTTGATGAATCTAAAGTGAGTCAGTACATGCAAAGAAAGGGCTTGGAGAGAATCCTTGCAATTGAAGTACTAGGTGTTACAATTATCAGCACAGTTGTGAAAAAGTTTTGGCAACTAGAATACAGGGGGGGCCTTTCACCATGGCATCAGGGTTTCCTGATCAGTGCCAGATATTTTAGGGTGAGGGGAGGAAGGATCACCTCCTACAGTGTTTCTAGGATTCAGAGTACAGAGAGTAGAAAAGAATGACTCGGCCTGGCCAGACCAGAAAGAGCTGGATGAGCCCCAACACTGCGAAGGAGCAGGTACTAAGATTCTCTGATAAGGCCAGCTTCTCAAGAGTCATTTCTACCATCTTGAACGGTATGAGTCAGATGGGATCTCCAAGTGAGTGTATCCATATTTTGGCCCCAACTCAGAAACCTGCCAACTCCGTATATTCACACATGCACCGGGGCTCTGATCCATTCTCAGTGCCGTCCCATGAAACCTCTACCTAAGATCTCTCCTGGTTAATACCTGTGCAGTGCCAAGAAACACTCTCACCTTTCCAGAGGCCTCAAAATACCCAAGACATGTGCCTGAGTTTCACACCCCCAACCTCCCCACTCACGCCCTGGGCCTGTCAGGAATGTCAGGAGGCTCAGAGGGCCTCTGAAGATGCCTTAGCAGCCGTGTTTGTGTGAAGTACAAGTGAGGTTCCGAAGCCCCCGTCATACGAGTTTATCTGCCTTTCTCCACTTTTCATACCAACACGCATGCGTGTAATGAAAGGCAATGAGAGAGGGAATTGGTGGCAAAATTATCCTGGTTTGATCAGAGAAAAATAGATCAGTATATATACATACTGATGCCCGTAAATCATCTCTTTAACAAAGAGAAAGAAAAGACTTGACATTTGGTTTTGCTGATCCTGTGTTCTTGAGTTAGATGGTATTGTAAGACTTCAGTCAGCCCTCATATTTACCACACGAGATTAATTATTACAGTTTACACTTAAGGAAACTGAGGCCCAAAGTCTAGCCTACAATCTCCACCCCTAGGAGGTTACCTCCTAAAACACACAGCCCCTCAGACCATCACCGAAAAATACCAAACAACAAAAGAAAATACAGCCCAGGCGTGATAAAGCTGGCCAACTGCTTATTTTCTTTATAGAGGCAAATAATTAGTTTGAGCTCTTGCCGAGTTTCATAAGAACTGGGCTGGTGGGGGTGGGGGAGATTTCCCTTTATATATACTATTTTAGGAAAGCCCATAATTGAATCTAATTTCTGCAGCTGCCGTTAGAAAGCAGGATAACAGTGGCGCATCTGGGAGACAACAGAGGCCCACAGAGCAGGGTGAAATATGCCCCATGCAACCGAGAAAACCTGGGCAGAGGGCAGAGCCACCTGCCCAAAAAGGGACAGCAAAGCCAGCGTCGGGCCGGGGGGGCAAAGTGGCAGGAGACTGTGGCCCCCAGCTCCCATCTAGGAAGGGTGGGTGAGCAGCTCCCAGAGTTCCTGGAGCGAGAAACCTTCTGGATCTTTGTTCTCTCTCCGCCACGGCTTGTAAGTATTAGCCTGATGTTGTTTACTTCTTCTCCCAATCTCTCCAAGGAATATGATTCACACGTTTTCAGATTTATTTGAACAAAATGCAATAAATATGCTGCTTCAATTTTAACTGCTGGCCTGTAGCCAGGCTTTTTAATGAATCTGGCCTGTGCTACTGAAGTGTTCCAGGATCTCCAAGGCTCTGGGCACTGTGAGATTATATACACTGCACACACACACACACACACACACACGCACGCACGCATGCACTTCCCCACCTCCTATTCCCTGGAGGGCCACTGACTCACAGTCAACTGCAGGTTTTTCAGAGCTGACTCTGGTTAAAATTAGCAGGAGCCTTTATTGTCCA
This sequence comes from Raphicerus campestris, assembly GCA_006410735.1. Classification (NCBI taxonomy): domain Eukaryota; kingdom Metazoa; phylum Chordata; class Mammalia; order Artiodactyla; family Bovidae; genus Raphicerus; species Raphicerus campestris. The sequence goes on from SJYW01015901.1 coordinate 526,300, forward strand.
AGGAGAGGAAGGATTCCTCCACCTCGTTTCACGGCTGCATGGAAATCCCATCTTTTCATTTTCCCCCTCTGCCTGTTGGAATTACTATACCCACCTCCAAAAGCTGCCATCATCAGCCTTTTTTTCTCTTCCTTTGTTTCCTCACAAGTGGCCACTAGACCTGGCCCAGCCAATGGAGACTTCCATAAAAAAACAGCTAAATATGGGGGCTTAAAGTGGAGATAAAAGGACTCTCAACTGACCATGACTAGTCAGGACTCCCTGCTTCTGAGGGAAGGGAGAAAAGGATGAGGAGGGACACTCGCAAAAGCAACCCTGGGCCTGGCACCCTTTCTCAGAAAGAGGAAGAGAGGAGAACTGCCAACCTCAGACCTGCAGCACACCTCTCCCAGACACCACCCTCCAGGAAATATAGCCACAGAGGGTAAAACTGAGGGATCTGCAAAATGGGACCCCATTGGTGGTCCCAGCCTCCTCTCCTGGAGGACCCCTTGCAGCCTCAGAAACCTGAAACTCCAAAGTTTTGTGCCCACAGTGAACTACACTTAAGACCCTTGTGGGCTGGCATCTGGGAATCCCCTCAGAAGGAAGGGACCATTCCAGGAAGGGGTGTTTTGGGGGCCTGAGGCATGGTTTCCTACTGGTGGCAGTATGGTGGCCGAATTCTGCCTTGTTGCTAGTAGACACATCTATTTCTCTCCTTTCAAGGAACAGACCATAGTCTAATCTCTTCTACTGTTACTAGTGGTTTTGTTTTCTTTTCCTCTTTTGAAGTTACTGTCAAAAGCAAAAGGGATCTGACATCCCCATTCCATCCCCATCTTCTTTCATCACATCCCCTAATGGGATCTTCACAGTCATTTGACAAAATAAGCGAAGAAATTTGGAAGTCAGGTACCTGGACACATAAACCACATGAAGAGCCTGGATGCCCTTACTGACTAGGGAAGAGGTCCAGAGTGCAGACTAGGTTGGGATAGCTTCACCAACAATACGCAGTTGTTTCCTGGGAGCCATTGTTTCCTCACTCATAGAATGATCTTTCCAGCCTGGTTATTCTGTGAGTCTGACAGACTTTGAGTGATTTTCCTCGAACATCTTTTGCTCTCATAGTATTTGACACCTCCTTCTGTCTGTTTTGCTTTCTTGAAATGGAATAATAAATAACTTATTTCTGTCACAAAAATTATATCTTCTTATTTATAATATTCATATCATTGTAGAATGTTTCTTATGGGGCCTGGGGAAAATACCATCTTGGTTTCTACTTCAAATAGTGGTATCAGTGATATGATTTTGTGTGAAACTGTCTCAAACTCTTTACAAACAGATGCAGTTCTATTCAACATATATTGGTCAATCTCTTGATCTCTTATTAGCTCTTTGCCAAGTGGACATTGTTGGAAGTATGAAAAATATAAGATACAAACTCTTTTCTCAACTTACTAATTATCTTATTAGAAAGTCAAGATCACTACGAATTGTAATAATAGTAATGTTAATAACAGCATGCCTATTAGGAGGCAGGCATTGTGGTAGATACTTGATAGATATTTACTTCATTTAAGCTTGAACAAATTCCTCATTTTAGTTCTACTTTAGTCACAAGGAATCTAAGGTTTAGATCAGTTTGTCTGCCCAAAGCTGAATGGTGATTGGAGACATTTCTGGTTGAGTCTGTGAGTTTGAAATATCATATAACCAAGTGTTTCACTGAGCGTGAGCAAGGTCTACAGAGCTGTGGTGTAGGTGTGGTACTCTCTGCAAGGCCAGAGAAATGGAAGTTCTGAGTAAGGGATGTTATCTGCTGCCTGAGTTTACCCTGAAAGAAATAAGCGGGAACTAACCCTGGGCCCTAGTTCAGAAGTGAGAAGAATATGGGCTCCTGATAGAAGATGTTCAAATGAACACTGGAAGACTGTTTTGCCACCTCCAATCCTCTTTAACAAGAGGCAAGCCTTTTACTAAGCCCACTGGGGAGAGAGAGCTTCTACCTGCCCAAGCCTCAACCCCAGTCACCCTTGATCCTGGATGTCCTTCAAGCAAATTCCTGGCTTGACAAAGGGATGCCCTCAGATAACTTCAATTATTTTTAAATTGGTGCTTATAAAAATAAACACATTCCACTTATTACATAACCAAGGTTGAAAAAAATAATGTTTTATTGTCAGTTTTATTAGCTGGGAAATGTAATAATTTCCAAGTTTGAGAAATACAGTCAGCGAATTATTTTTAACCTTTTGTAAAGTCTTGTATTTGCTTTATTGGCACCTCTTAGCAATTCCATTTGCTCCCTGAATCCTGGTTTCCGGCTTCCTTTCCTTTCTTAGGAAAGCCTAAGTCAAACATGAAAGCTGTTTTTTCAGCTCTGAGCTCGTGGAGATTGTCCACAGTTGTAGCCTCATTGCACATTCCATCTGAACTTTTTTTTCAACAAGTTCCACAACTTCTTAATCTTATACTCAACTATTATCTGCTCATACCCAGGGTTAACTAGAAAAACTTAAGAATACGCCATTTGCTCACAAAAGTTCTTTTCCTAAACATTTACTTAAAGAAAACCTCTCAGTCCTTCTGTCAATGTCTTAGAGTCCAGATGCTGAAGTAACCGTCTGTATTTCTCATAAGCATGGGACAGGAAGGCTGTTTAAGGGAAAGTACCTGACGCAGAGACTTGGGTTCAAATTCCTGCTTTAATTTTGCGAGACCCTGAATATGTTTCTTAACATCTCTGAGCCTTGTTTTCCTCATATATAAGATATAGTTAATATTATCTGTCGATATTTCATTGGGTTGTGGGGAGTTTTAGACTGTTTGATCTTCAACCAAGAATAATCCTTCCAGAAGTAACCAAAAGGACCTCATTAAAAAGTGGCATACCACTTTCACCACGAGGCACCAATCCTGTGAGCGGGACACGTGACAGAAATACCCAGAGGAGCTTAGACCTAACTGGGCTTCCCAGGCCTTTCAGGTCCAGTAACTTGCATTTTATTTGGTTTATCTGATAGAACTGAGATCTCTGTTGTCTTCTCAAAAATAAAAGTGCTTTTGACTTGCAGATCTTCCTTATGATGGCTAAGTGACTTTCCTCCTGTTTAAGATCAGCAGAGACTCTTCTGTCTACTCGAGATGCGGAATCACAAGGAATCAGAGACCATAAAGACACTCAGGACAAAAAGAAGTGTCATGCCCAAGTCATAGAGCCGAAGATAAGACTGGAATTGCCATCTTGAGCTGCTTTGGCCCTCCCTCTGCCCAGCAGCATTCGTTCGTGACCTTATAAACCTGAAGTGAGCATATGAAGTGACNCACACACACACACACACGCACGCATGCACTTCCCCACCTCCTATTCCCTGGAGGGCCACTGACTCACAGTCAACTGCAGGTTTTTCAGAGCTGACTCTGGTTAAAATTAGCAGGAGCCTTTATTGTCCAAGGAGAGGAAGGATTCCTCCACCTCGTTTCACGGCTGCATGGAAATCCCATCTTTTCATTTTCCCCCTCTGCCTGTTGGAATTACTATACCCACCTCCAAAAGCTGCCATCATCAGCCTTTTTTTCTCTTCCTTTGTTTCCTCACAAGTGGCCACTAGACCTGGCCCAGCCAATGGAGACTTCCATAAAAAAACAGCTAAATATGGGGGCTTAAAGTGGAGATAAAAGGACTCTCAACTGACCATGACTAGTCAGGACTCCCTGCTTCTGAGGGAAGGGAGAAAAGGATGAGGAGGGACACTCGCAAAAGCAACCCTGGGCCTGGCACCCTTTCTCAGAAAGAGGAAGAGAGGAGAACTGCCAACCTCAGACCTGCAGCACACCTCTCCCAGACACCACCCTCCAGGAAATATAGCCACAGAGGGTAAAACTGAGGGATCTGCAAAATGGGACCCCATTGGTGGTCCCAGCCTCCTCTCCTGGAGGACCCCTTGCAGCCTCAGAAACCTGAAACTCCAAAGTTTTGTGCCCACAGTGAACTACACTTAAGACCCTTGTGGGCTGGCATCTGGGAATCCCCTCAGAAGGAAGGGACCATTCCAGGAAGGGGTGTTTTGGGGGCCTGAGGCATGGTTTCCTACTGGTGGCAGTATGGTGGCCGAATTCTGCCTTGTTGCTAGTAGACACATCTATTTCTCTCCTTTCAAGGAACAGACCATAGTCTAATCTCTTCTATTGTTACTAGTGGTTTTGTTTTCTTTTCCTCTTTTGAAGTTACTGTCAAAAGCAAAAGGGATCTGACATCCCCATTCCATCCCCATCTTCTTTCATCACATCCCCTAATGGGATCTTCACAGTCATTTGACAAAATAAGCGAAGAAATTTGGAAGTCAGGTACCTGGACACATAAACCACATGAAGAGCCTGGATGCCCTTACTGACTAGGGAAGAGGTCCAGAGTGCAGACTAGGTTGGGATAGCTTCACCAACAATACGCAGTTGTTTCCTGGGAGCCATTGTTTCCTCACTCATAGAATGATCTTTCCAGCCTGGTTATTCTGTGAGTCTGACAGACTTTGAGTGATTTTCCTCGAACATCTTTTGCTCTCATAGTATTTGACACCTCCTTCTGTCTGTTTTGCTTTCTTGAAATGGAATAATAAATAACTTATTTCTGTCACAAAAATTATATCTTCTTATTTATAATATTCATATCATTGTAGAATGTTTCTTATGGGGCCTGGGGAAAATACCATCTTGGTTTCTACTTCAAATAGTGGTATCAGTGATATGATTTTGTGTGAAACTGTCTCAAACTCTTTACAAACAGATGCAGTTCTATTCAACATATATTGGTCAATCTCTTGATCTCTTATTAGCTCTTTGCCAAGTGGACATTGTTGGAAGTATGAAAAATATAAGACACAAACTCTTTTCTCAACTTACTAATTATCTTATTAGAAAGTCAAGATCACTACGAATTGTAATAATAGTAATGTTAATAACAGCATGCCTATTAGGAGGCAGGCATTGTGGTAGATACTTGATAGATATTTACTTCATTTAAGCTTGAACAAATTCCTCATTTTAGTTCTACTTTAGTCACAAGGAATCTAAGGTTTAGATCAGTTTGTCTGCCCAAAGCTGAATGGTGATTGGAGACATTTCTGGTTGAGTCTGTGAGTTTGAAATATCATATAACCAAGTGTTTCACTGAGCGTGAGCAAGGTCTGCAGAGCTGTGGTGTAGGTGTGGTACTCTCTGCAAGGCCAGAGAAATGGAAGTTCTGAGTAAGGGATGTTATCTGCTGCCTGAGTTTACCCTGAAAGGAATAAGCAGGAACTAACCCTGGGCCCTAGTTCAGAAGTGAGAAGAATATGGGCTCCTGATAGAAGATGTTCAAATGAACACTGGAAGACTGTTTTGCCACCTCCAATCCTCTTTAACAAGAGGCAAGCCTTTTACTAAGCCCACTGGGGAGAGAGAGCTTCTACCTGCCCAAGCCTCAACCCCAGTCACCCTTGATCCTGGATGTCCTTCAAGCAAATTCCTGGCTTGACAAAGGGATGCCCTCAGATAACTTCAATTATTTTTAAATTGGTGCTTATAAAAATAAACACATTCCACTTATTACATAACCAAGGTTGAAAAAAATAATGTTTTATTGTCAGTTTTATTAGCTGGGAAATGTAATAATTTCCAAGTTTGAGAAATACAGTCAGCGAATTATTTTTAACCTTTTGTAAAGTCTTGTATTTGCTTTATTGGCACCTCTTAGCAATTCCATTTGCTCCCTGAATCCTGGTTTCCGGCTTCCTTTCCTTTCTTAGGAAAGCCTAAGTCAAACATGAAAGCTGTTTTTTCAGCTCTGAGCTCGTGGAGATTGTCCACAGTTGTAGCCTCATTGCACATTCCATCTGAACTTTTTTTTCAACAAGTTCCACAACTTCTTAATCTTATATTCGACTATTATCTGCTCATACCCAGGGTTAACTAGAAAAACTTAAGAATACGCCATTTGCTCACAAAAGTTCTTTTCCTAAACATTTACTTAAAGAAAACCTCTCAGTCCTTCTGTCAATGTCTTAGAGTCCAGATGCTGAAGTAACCGTCTGTATTTCTCATAAGCATGGGACAGGAAGGCTGTTTAAGGGAAAGTACCTGACGCAGAGACTTGGGTTCAAATTCCTGCTTTAATTTTGCGAGACCCTGAATATGTTTCTTAACATCTCTGAGCCTTGTTTTCCTCATATGTAAGATATAGTTAATATTATCTGTCGATATTTCATTGGGTTGTGGGGAGTTTTAGACTGTTTGATCTTCAACCAAGAATAATCCTTCCAGAAGTAACCAAAAGGACCTCATTAAAAAGTGGCATACCACTTTCACCACGAGGCACCAATCCTGTGAGCGGGACACGTGACAGAAATACCCAGAGGAGCTTAGACCTAACTGGGCTTCCCAGGCCTTTCAGGTCCAGTAACTTGCATTTTATTTGGTTTATCTGATAGAACTGAGATCTCTGTTGTCTTCTCAAAAATAAAAGTGCTTTTGACTTGCAGATCTTCCTTATGATGGCTAAGTGACTTTCCTCCTGTTTAAGATCAGCAGAGACTCTTCTGTCTACTCGAGATGCGGAATCACAAGGAATCAGAGACCATAAAGACACTCAGGACAAAAAGAAGTGTCATGCCCAAGTCATAGAGCCGAAGATAAGACTGGAATTGCCATCTTGAGCTGCTTTGGCCCTCCCTCTGCCCAGCAGCATTCGTTCGTGACCTTATAAACCTGAAGTGAGCATATGAAGTGACAGTATGCAGACACTGCTGTCCAGCAGGATTCTAAATGAGTTACTGGGGCAGTGTGCAAAATAGTCCAGAAAACCTGAGTGCCGTGTGGCCCATTCTTTACTGCCTGTGCATCCATAACTGTGAGGCGTTTCCATGCCGAACTCATCCCCATGTTCACTAGTGCTGCTTCTTAGTGGTCAGAGATTCAATTTGTGTGACTTGTCCTTGGTTAGGGTGATAGGCCTCACACCTTTTCTTACAATTTTATGCTGATTCTTGACCATCTTTCTGCTGTGTGGCAATAGCATTTTTGCCAAGATCTGCTAAAACTCATTCTTCATTATAGATACTCAATAGATATTTTTTAAACAAATGGACAAATGAATATATGCATGCATATTCCCAGCACATATCAATCCAATGGTATTTATGAATTGCTAGACTGACTTCAGTTTACAAAGTAAACAGGCCATGAAATTTGAATTTAGTAAAAAGAATTTTATTTCAGGCCTACAGGCCTTATTGGGCTTCCCTGGTGACTCAGTGGTGAAGAATCCGCCTGCCAGTGCAGGAGATGCAGGTTCAATCCCTGGGTCAGGAAGATCCCTTGGAGCAGGAAATGACAATCCACTCCAGTATTCTTGCCTGGGAAGTCCCATGGACAGAGGAACCTGGTGGGCTACAGTCCATGAGGTTCCAAAACAGTCACACATGACTTAGCGACTACACAATAACAGCAACAGCGCCAGTAACAATAACAACAATAGCTGATACCTATCTTGATTATTTTTAGCAAGTTGTTAGAATGTCAGGATTTAAAGCTGCAGTATACTTGCTTCTTTAGGAAAGGGATCACTGGCAATCTTCTGGCATCTCCGCTCTCCTGGTTAAGTTGCCATCATGGTTTCTCTCTGCATAGCTATCCTGTGATCTTGGTAAAATGTCCACTCGCAGTCTTTGCTGTTCAGTTATTTCCTCTTCTCTACCCAACCCTATTTTCTAGCCTGTGTTAAAGCATCTTTAATAATCTGAGACTGAGCATCAATAGGAGATTCTGTGCTAAGAATGACGTCTTCCAAAAGCTACAATCAAATACCAGCCCATGAAGACAGGAGGAAGAAAAAGTGAAAACCTCTGTTCAGAGGTATACAGATCCACGCTTGTAGAACACATACTTTAAATGGTGACTTGCTGTCTTGAAAACATATAACTTTCTAACAGCCCACACCTTCAGCTGAGAAGTTGGTATGCAGGTCAAGAAGCAACAGTTAGAACCAGACATGGAACTACAGACTGGTTCCAAATCAGGAAAGGAGTACGTCAAGGCTGTATATTGTCACCCTGCTTATTTAACTTATATGCAGAGTACATCATGCGAAATGCTGATCTGGATGAAGCACAAGCTGGAATCAAGATTGCCAGGAGAAATATCAATAACCTCAGATATGCAGATGACACCACCCTTATGGCACAAAGTGAAGAGGAACTAAAAAGCCTCTTGATGAAAGTGAAAGAGGAGAGTGAAAAAGTTGGCTTAAAGCTCAACATCCAGAAAACTAACATCATGGTATCTGGTCCCATCACTTCGTGGCAAATAGATGGGGAAACAATGGAAACAGTGACAGACTTTATTTTGGGGGGCTCCAAAATCACTGCAGATGGTGACTGCAGCCATGAAATTAAAAGACACTTGCTCCTTGGAAAGAAAGTTATGACCAACCTAGACAGCTTATTAAAAAGCAGAGACATTACTTTGCCAACAAAGGTCCATCTAGTCAAAGTTATGGTTTTTCCAGTAGTCATATATGGATATGAGGGTTGGACTATAAAGAAAGCTGAGCTCCAAAGAATTGATGGTTTTGAACCGTGGTGTTGGAGAAGACTCTTGAAAGTCCCTGGGACAGCAAGGAGATCCAACCAGTCAATCTTAAAAGAAATCAGTCCTGAATATTCATTGGAAGGACTGATGTTGAGGCTGAAACTCCAATATTTTGGCCACCTGATGAGAAAAACTGACTGATTTGAAAAGCCCCTGATGCTGAGAAAGATTGAAGGTGGGAGGAGGAGGGGATGACAGAGGATGAGATGGTGAGATGGCATCACTGATGTGATGGACATGCATTTGAGTAGGCTCCTGGAGTTAGTAATGGACAGGGAAGCCTGGTATCCTGCAATCCACGGGGTCTCAAAGAGTCGGACATGACTGAAGCTGAACTGAACCAGCTTCCTCTGGACAGTGAGCTATCCAAATGAACAAAACAAAATTTGATTTACAAAACATATTAATAACAAGGCTTCAAGTGTCTTCGAGCAAGACCCATAGCTTATTCATCAACATTTGCCCTATAGTGTTTCAAAGGGAACTTCTAATGTAAATTTGCCCAATAAAGGTTGAGGAAGGAAAAAGGAAACAGGGAGGACAAATAGGANTATAAGATTAAGAAGTTGTGGAACTTGTTGAAAAAAAAGTTCAGATGGAATGTGCAATGAGGCTACAACTGTGGACAATCTCCACGAGCTCAGAGCTGAAAAAACAGCTTTCATGTTTGACTTAGGCTTTCCTAAGAAAGGAAAGGAAGCCGGAAACCAGGATTCAGGGAGCAAATGGAATTGCTAAGAGGTGCCAATAAAGCAAATACAAGACTTTACAAAAGGTTAAAAATAATTCGCTGACTGTATTTCTCAAACTTGGAAATTATTACATTTCCCAGCTAATAAAACTGACAATAAAACATTATTTTTTTCAACCTTGGTTATGTAATAAGTGGAATGTGTTTATTTTTATAAGCACCAATTTAAAAATAATTGAAGTTATCTGAGGGCATCCCTTTGTCAAGCCAGGAATTTGCTTGAAGGACATCCAGGATCAAGGGTGACTGGGGTTGAGGCTTGGGCAGGTAGAAGCTCTCTCTCCCCAGTGGGCTTAGTAAAAGGCTTGCCTCTTGTTAAAGAGGATTGGAGGTGGCAAAACAGTCTTCCAGTGTTCATTTGAACATCTTCTATCAGGAGCCCATATTCTTCTCACTTCTGAACTAGGGCCCAGGGTTAGTTCCCGCTTATTTCTTTCAGGGTAAACTCAGGCAGCAGATAACATCCCTTACTCAGAACTTCCATTTCTCTGGCCTTGCAGAGAGTACCACACCTACACCACAGCTCTGTAGACCTTGCTCACGCTCAGTGAAACACTTGGTTATATGATATTTCAAACTCACAGACTCAACCAGAAATGTCTCCAATCACCATTCAGCTTTGGGCAGACAAACTGATCTAAACCTTAGATTCCTTGTGACTAAAGTAGAACTAAAATGAGGAATTTGTTCAAGCTTAAATGAAGTAAATATCTATCAAGTATCTACCACAATGCCTGCCTCCTAATAGGCATGCTGTTATTAACATTACTATTATTACAATTCGTAGTGATCTTGACTTTCTAATAAGATAATTAGTAAGTTGAGAAAAGAGTTTGTATCTTATATTTTTCATACTTCCAACAATGTCCACTTGGCAAAGAGCTAATAAGAGATCAAGAGATTGACCAATATATGTTGAATAGAACTGCATCTGTTTGTAAAGAGTTTGAGACAGTTTCACACAAAATCATATCACTGATACCACTATTTGAAGTAGAAACCAAGATGGTATTTTCCCCAGGCCCCATAAGAAACATTCTACAATGATATGAATATTATAAATAAGAAGATATAATTTTTGTGACAGAAATAAGTTATTTATTATTCCATTTCAAGAAAGCAAAACAGACAGAAGGAGGTGTCAAATACTATGAGAGCAAAAGATGTTCGAGGAAAATCACTCAAAGTCTGTCAGACTCACAGAATAACCAGGCTGGAAAGATCATTCTATGAGTGAGGAAACAATGGCTCCCAGGAAACAACTGCGTATTGTTGGTGAAGCTATCCCAACCTAGTCTGCACTCTGGACCTCTTCCCTAGTCAGTAAGGGCATCCAGGCTCTTCATGTGGTTTATGTGTCCAGGTACCTGACTTCCAAATTTCTTCGCTTATTTTGTCAAATGACTGTGAAGATCCCATTAGGGGATGTGATGAAAGAAGATGGGGATGGAATGGGGATGTCAGATCCCTTTTGCTTTTGACAGTAACTTCAAAAGAGGAAAAGAAAACAAAACCACTAGTAACAGTAGAAGAGATTAGACTATGGTCTGTTCCTTGAAAGGAGAGAAATAGATGTGTCTACTAGCAACAAGGCAGAATTCGGCCACCATACTGCCACCAGTAGGAAACCATGCCTCAGGCCCCCAAAACACCCCTTCCTGGAATGGTCCCTTCCTTCTGAGGGGATTCCCAGATGCCAGCCCACAAGGGTCTTAAGTGTAGTTCACTGTGGGCACAAAACTTTGGAGTTTCAGGTTTCTGAGGCTGCAAGGGGTCCTCCAGGAGAGGAGGCTGGGACCACCAATGGGGTCCCATTTTGCAGATCCCTCAGTTTTACCCTCTGTGGCTATATTTCCTGGAGGGTGGTGTCTGGGAGAGGTGTGCTGCAGGTCTGAGGTTGGCAGTTCTCCTCTCTTCCTCTTTCTGAGAAAGGGTGCCAGGCCCAGGGTTGCTTTTGCGAGTGTCCCTCCTCATCNTTGGCCTCTGAAATGAAATCTAGAGTGCAAAAGTCCTTCTTGTATATCTTTGTCTTAAGACTAGGCCCTGAATAACTGGACTGATGTCTTGTGACTCTGAATCAAATGCAGCAGTCTCTTTCCAGTTCCATACTCTGCCAGTGACTATTTCCTTCTCTGATCTCAAGTCCTACCAAGGACTTTTCATCTCCATCATCTACTTCTGGAAATTTCCTTTCACTCTTCTCTGTATGACTGAAAGTCCTCCTCAGATGCATTAACTTTTAAAATACTCCCCTTATATCTTAAATTATATGATGGCATATCATCCATTAGCTCTGTTTGTACACCATGCAGTGTTGGAAACAACACAGGCATTACACAAACAAAACTTATTTGGGGCTATTCTGGGGTCTGGCGATGGTGAAATTTCCTTAGAGGATGGTTGAAAAAAATGCACTGCGTCCCATTTATTGAATAGAGGCTTGCATAATCAACCAAGTAGAAAGAAATGTTGAGATGCATTTAACCTCATTAGTTTCAGTAGGACTAACTCTCTCCAATCCATCAGAGTTGAGCTACATTAGTGAAACTCAACTATTTCCAAATCTCATTTACATAATGGATGAGAAGTGAAATGAGCCTAATGCAAGGGGAGCCGCCCGGCGGCACTAAAGTTTATCACAATATGTAAGATTTCTTTTAGATCATTGCATTAAATTTCCACTAACAAGATAACAAATTAATTGTATTACTGTACTAGCCCAAAGTCTATTGAGTGGCGAGTACCAGTGAAGGCAGCAGCTGGGGTTTCAAGGGCCATGGTTGGGGAAGGATGCTCAGAGGAATATGGTGACTTTTACCTTAGCTTTCTTCTGCCCCTTTAAGAAATTCTAGGCACCTCTGTAATCTGATGGTAGACTTTGGCTTTATTAGTGAGGTAAGTAAGGATGAGTAAATCAACTGTATCAGACAAGCCTCAGGACATCTAGAAATTGATCATTCTGCCGAAATAAGCACTCTGTGTTTATTAGCTGGGAGTTCATCACTATCACTTCTCCTCATCCAATTCCTAAGAGATTTCAAAGCCATCATCATGGTATTAGTTCGTCTGACTGAACTACTAGAGATAAAGATTAGGAGATCTATCTAATGATGGGTCTGAGTTTCTGTGAGTTTTTTTTTTCTCTTCTATTGCAAAGAAGAGAGCTTTTCTGGTACACATTCTGTGTCTATATGTGTATGCCTACACACACTCACAGTGTGTTTCCATTTTATAGGATTATTTCAAATAGTGGAACAAAGTAGGTGGTTTGAAGAAAGCCACGCTCAAACCGTTAATGCAACTTTCTCACACATAAAGCTAAGATTACTTAACAAGGGGGCTGTATGCTGAACTGACTTCTCTAGCTGACACAGTGCGTCCATACAGTGGATGATGTTACACTGAAAGTAATTAGATTCTGTAACCGCATTTATAATCCTAACATCCATACATGGCCAGACTCCTACAGATAGATTCTTGAGAGATGAGTACATATTCGACTGATCTTTCACAAACCAGCAAGTATGCATTTATCTGTTTATACATATATTTATAGACACACATGCATTTAAGCTCCTGATATCAAGCTCTTTTCTCAATGTGGCTTCTAAATAAGCAGTAATCAAAATGCAAATCAGGTGACCCAGTTAGCATCAAGATCTGTATTGCCGTGCAGATGTGCTCTGCCACTCTGTGTTCTAAAGGTAAAAAGGAAAACAGTACAAAAGATGCTTATATTAACAATTGCACATTAAGGAGAGTAGGGAAGAATCCCCCAGAGCCAGTGGTCTTATAGCTTGTATCACAACTGCCATTTTTGGCTTGGTCTGTTTTAAAGGTGCCCTGTAGAGTATAGAATAATAAGCATGCACCAGGAGAGCAAGAAGATTGTTTTTGTGAAGCCTCAGAATGCACCCCTTGTCACAGAAAGTCAACACACTGGCCTGAGACAGTCAAAACTAAAGTTGGGGTCAGAGTAATGGCCCTGCCACTCTCCCTGTGTGTCACTGGGGAAAGCAAGATATATCCCTTTCTGGGGCCTCAATTTCCCAGGAAGGATGGGACTAGTTCCTTTCCAACTCTAAACTGCCTTGATTTTACTTTACTGGAGCTTCTTGGTGTTCATCTATTGATGACGACTGCTTTATGTGCATCAGTTGCAAATTCCTAACCTACGTTATCACCAAGGATGTAACAAAACCCCATACTTGGTGCAGTGTGCTACTAAATTGTTTTAATTACCTGTAGGCATCCTTCCCTTGCTAGTATCATTTGAAAATCCCTGTGTTATATTTTTCAGAGAAACAGGTACCTCTTGACTATACCTTTTTTTTTTAAGCATCAGGCAGTTTCATCAGCATTCTGTTTGGTTACGTCTATCTGTGCTTAGTCCTTCTGGTGTGGGTGTGTGTGTACAGGAATTGACTTAGGCAGGCCAGGATACTAACCTGAACCTAAAAGTATCTTTGAACCTTGAGCTATGTACAAAATGTGTCGTGTGTGTATGTGTCCATGTCTATGTTTTTTTCCTAAGAAGAGATTCTGATGTGTAAGATGCAGAAAGATTAAGAACTTCTAACTCAAGATGTCTCCTCTTTGCATTTGTGATGTTTGCTGTATTTCCATTCTGATATCATTGGGTACATCTAGAAAATACCTTTCATCTGATGAGACTTTTTCACTGTAGGATTAGGATAGGCTGGCTTCTACAACATTAGAATTTACTGCATAAAGGAGTCTTTAATAAAATATCTCTTTGAAGTTCTAATAGACAAAATATTCTCTTCTCAGCCCATTTCTTCACTTCTAAATTAAGAGAAGCAAGAACAAATCAGATTGTTCAGCAGTTTCTCTGAATCTGGACAACTTAGAATAGTAGAGCTAGAATAGATTCTGACCAAGAGGAAACTGAGACACAGGTTCAATCCTTGAATTGAGAAGATCCCCTAGAGGAGAAAATGGTACCCCACTCCAGTATTCTTGCCTAGAGAATCCCATGGGCAGAGGAACCTGGCAGCTATAGTCCATGGGGTCCCAAAGAGCTGGACACGACTGAGTGATTAAGCATGCAGAGGCTACACATGACTTGAATATGTGAAATAAGTTTAAAATTAGTACTAAGACTGTAGTGCTGAGTAATAATAGTTAACACAGTTGACTGCTTACTATATCTAAGCACCATAATAAGTGGTTTTGTATGTGTTAATATTTCTGTTACTGGTATAACAAATTTCCACAAACTTGGTAGCTTAACCAACAAAAATGTATTATATTACAATATAAGAGGTCAGAAATCCCAAATGAGTCTCACTGAGCTAAAATCAAAGTATCAACTTCCTTTCTGCAAACTATAGGAAAGAATCTATGTTCTTGCTTTTCCCAACCTTCTTGAGGCAACTTGCATTCCTTAACCAAGGGGTGCCCACCCCCTGGGCCATGGACCAGTAACCCATCCACAGCCTGTTAGGAACCCCAGCTGCACACCAGGAGGAGAGGGGGAGGCAAGCTAGCGAAGCTTCATCTGTCACTTTCCTTTCTCCCCATTGCTTATATTACTGCCTGACCATCCCCACCGCCCCCACCCCCATCCATGGAAAAATTATCTTCCACAAAACCGGTCCCTGGTGTCAGAAAGATTGAGGATCCCTGCTTTAACTCTTATCCCTCCTCCTTCAACTTAGCTGCTCCCTTACCCTACTTCCATAACCACATCTCTTTCTCTGACTCTTCTACCTCCTTTTACTTAAGTGAACTTAAACTTTTGACTACATTTTGACCGTCTCGTTATCAAGGATATTCTCCAGATATTAAGGTCAGCTGATTAACAGAATTAATACAACCTTAATTCCCCCTTGCCATGATACATAGCACATTCACAGGTTCTAGGAATTACAAAGAGGGGCATTATTTTCTACTACAATATATAAACTTCTTTAATCCTCAGTAACCTCATTTAAACAGACGAGGAAACTGAACACAGAGAGTTGACATGAATTGCCCCAAATCACACAGCTAGTAATGCAGGTATCTTACCCCCAGAGAATGTGTTCTTCACCTGTACTCTGCACTGTGCTGAAAAAGGAGTTTTAGGTTAGAAGACCATGTGTGAACAGAAATAATTAGAGCAGCTTCCCCAGAAGGTTTGGGCCTAGAAGAAGAAATTTATATTCCATTTGTCCATTCGTCCATCCAACACTTTTGAGTAATACCCATCAAGCCAAGTGCTGGGGAATCAAAATAAAGTTAGACATGGTTCCTGACTTTTAGGTTTTGCAGTTACCTACAAGAATTGTCAGAGCAATGAACAAATAATTACGTAATAGGAGATAAATCCTATTGTAGAAGTCTCTCCAAGATGATAAGACATATATGTGGAAGGGAGAAACTGACTCTCCCTAACTACAAGATGTGGGTTTAATTTTTACCAACTACCTTTCCAAACATATGTTTTAGTATTTGGTTTTTACAACTCAGCCCAAGCACTCTTGTCTCAGTTTCACAAAGAAGGATTGCTATTTCTGCTTTCACTCTTGTCATTTCCCAGTCCTGGCAGGCCTTCTCTCTACTTTTAGTTGTTGAATTCTACTTATCATTCAAGACTGGGCTTTTTGTGCCTGTATCTGTCTTCCTGCATGGATGGGTTTGCCCCATTCAGAGAAGGTTCATGTTCCCTGTACTTAAAGGTACCTGGCACTTACAGGCTCTTAATGAATGTTGGATTAATATATGAATGAACACAAGAGCACCTCAGATCCCACTGAGGTCTCATTTTCCTCCTAATTCATGGAGGACTCCTTTGGCTTCCTATCTCACTTGGTTTATTAGTTTTGTAAGTGTTTCTGTTTTATCCCTCTCTCTACTTCTCAATCTTCTTTGCAAAGACAAGAGATCACATCTTCTGAGTTGTGCTATGCAGCGCTCAAATAACTGCTGATTTTCAAATGATTGACTCCAGGCTCACTGAATAGCATCCTACTTACAGGTGACCTTGGCTGAACTTCATCTCTCAAGATCCTGAAATGAAGCAAAATTCATTTGACACAAAACACATGTTGATAGGGCATCACCAGCAACTGAGCAGGTTGTTCGCAGCATGTAGGTGCCCGGCTCGAGGAGAAAAGGGCGCCAAGATGCAACCCATGCTCCTCTCTGCAAACCATGAGCAGCGGGGGTGCACTGCGCACAGGAAGCCATGCTTCATTCGAACTTTTACAATCATTCCCTCTCTTTGCTAAGATCTGGGCCCTTGGGGATCTCCACCCAGGTGTCATGGCTTTTACAAATGTACCCAAAGATTCTGTATGGGTTGCAAAGCTTCTGATTTTTTTGATGGTTAAAGAGGTCCTTTAGGATACTTCAGAATCCTTATAAAAAGTAACAGCTACCTTTATGCTATGCAGAGGTAATTAGAATGTAATTCTTAGAAAACTTAGGGGCTTCGACTGTTTTGACCAGTGTCACATCCTTGGTATGGTAGATGTTCAATAAATACTTGTTGAGTTAATGAATAAGATGATGTAACAAAAATAACATTTTTTATGGACTTTGGCACAAAAGTACATTATTTTCCAAATCCATCTATGTCTTAATTCACTTTTTTCTATAATGTGTATCCCCTTATTTACCATGAGTGAAGTTCATTTGCAAACAAGAATAAAAGAGAAATAGGAGAATTCATACAGACAACCAGCATATGAGAAAAGGAATTAAAATCAAGTTTTCAGGATGAGTTTCCCCTTGTGAAAAATATATACTGGTTTAGCCAAAAGCCAATGTGTTAGGGAACAGAAAAGAACTTTGAACTGAGTCAAGAGGCATGGATTTCAGCTCCACTTTTTCCTGCACATGTGATATGTGAGCTTAGGCACATCACCTGGTCATCTGTGCCTTGGTTTTCTTATTTGTGAATCTAGAGTTTCACCCTCTGACTCTTGTCATCCATACATAGGGATGCTGCAAGGGGAAAATGGCACAATGCATATCATTGCTCCTTGCAAGATTAAAAGCCACTGACTGTTCAACAAAACATGCCTCTCAGTCCATGCCAAGTTCNTCTGCCCCTTTAAGAAATTCTAGGCACCTCTGTAATCTGATGGTAGACTTTGGCTTTATTAGTGAGGTAAGTAAGGATGAGTAAATCAACTGTATCAGACAAGCCTCAGGACATCTAGAAATTGATCATTCTGCCGAAATAAGCACTCTGTGTTTATTAGCTGGGAGTTCATCACTATCACTTCTCCTCATCCAATTCCTAAGAGATTTCAAAGCCATCATCATGGTATTAGTTCGTCTGACTGAACTACTAGAGATAAAGATTAGGAGATCTATCTAATGATGGGTCTGAGTTTCTGTGAGTTTTTTTTTTCTCTTCTATTGCAAAGAAGAGAGCTTTTCTGGTACACATTCTGTGTCTATATGTGTATGCCTACACACACTCACAGTGTGTTTCCATTTTATAGGATTATTTCAAATAGTGGAACAAAGTAGGTGGTTTGAAGAAAGCCACGCTCAAACCGTTAATGCAACTTTCTCACACATAAAGCTAAGATTACTTAACAAGGGGGCTGTATGCTGAACTGACTTCTCTAGCTGACACAGTGCGTCCATACAGTGGATGATGTTACACTGAAAGTAATTAGATTCTGTAACCGCATTTATAATCCTAACATCCATACATGGCCAGACTCCTACAGATAGATTCTTGAGAGATGAGTACATATTCGACTGATCTTTCACAAACCAGCAAGTATGCATTTATCTGTTTATACATATATTTATAGACACACATGCATTTAAGCTCCTGATATCAAGCTCTTTTCTCAATGTGGCTTCTAAATAAGCAGTAATCAAAATGCAAATCAGGTGACCCAGTTAGCATCAAGATCTGTATTGCCGTGCAGATGTGCTCTGCCACTCTGTGTTCTAAAGGTAAAAAGGAAAACAGTACAAAAGATGCTTATATTAACAATTGCACATTAAGGAGAGTAGGGAAGAATCCCCCAGAGCCAGTGGTCTTATAGCTTGTATCACAACTGCCATTTTTGGCTTGGTCTGTTTTAAAGGTGCCCTGTAGAGTATAGAATAATAAGCATGCACCAGGAGAGCAAGAAGATTGTTTTTGTGAAGCCTCAGAATGCACCCCTTGTCACAGAAAGTCAACACACTGGCCTGAGACAGTCAAAACTAAAGTTGGGGTCAGAGTAATGGCCCTGCCACTCTCCCTGTGTGTCACTGGGGAAAGCAAGATATATCCCTTTCTGGGGCCTCAATTTCCCAGGAAGGATGGGACTAGTTCCTTTCCAACTCTAAACTGCCTTGATTTTACTTTACTGGAGCTTCTTGGTGTTCATCTATTGATGACGACTGCTTTATGTGCATCAGTTGCAAATTCCTAACCTACGTTATCACCAAGGATGTAACAAAACCCCATACTTGGTGCAGTGTGCTACTAAATTGTTTTAATTACCTGTAGGCATCCTTCCCTTGCTAGTATCATTTGAAAATCCCTGTGTTATATTTTTCAGAGAAACAGGTACCTCTTGACTATACCTTTTTTTTTTAAGCATCAGGCAGTTTCATCAGCATTCTGTTTGGTTACGTCTATCTGTGCTTAGTCCTTCTGGTGTGGGTGTGTGTGTACAGGAATTGACTTAGGCAGGCCAGGATACTAACCTGAACCTAAAAGTATCTTTGAACCTTGAGCTATGTACAAAATGTGTCGTGTGTGTATGTGTCCATGTCTATGTTTTTTTCCTAAGAAGAGATTCTGATGTGTAAGATGCAGAAAGATTAAAAACTTCTAACTCAAGATGTCTCCTCTTTGCATTTGTGATGTTTGCTGTATTTCCATTCTGATATCATTGGGTACATCTAGAAAATACCTTTCATCTGATGAGACTTTTTCACTGTAGGATTAGGATAGGCTGGCTTCTACAACATTAGAATTTACTGCATAAAGGAGTCTTTAATAAAATATCTCTTTGAAGTTCTAATAGACAAAATATTCTCTTCTCAGCCCATTTCTTCACTTCTAAATTAAGAGAAGCAAGAACAAATCAGATTGTCAGCAGTTTCTCTGAATCTGGACAACTTAGAATAGTAGAGCTAGAATAGATTCTGACCAAGAGGAAACTGAGACACAGGTTCAATCCTTGAATTGAGAAGATCCCCTAGAGGAGAAAATGGTACCCCACTCCAGTATTCTTGCCTAGAGAATCCCATGGGCAGAGGAACCTGGCAGCTATAGTCCATGGGGTCCCAAAGAGCTGGACACGACTGAGTGATTAAGCATGCAGAGGCTACACATGACTTGAATATGTGAAATAAGTTTAAAATTAGTACTAAGACTGTAGTGCTGAGTAATAATAGTTAACACAGTTGACTGCTTACTATATCTAAGCACCATAATAAGTGGTTTTGTATGTGTTAATATTTCTGTTACTGGTATAACAAATTTCCACAAACTTGGTAGCTTAACCAACAAAAATGTATTATATTACAATATAAGAGGTCAGAAATCCCAAATGAGTCTCACTGAGCTAAAATCAAAGTATCAACTTCCTTTCTGCAAACTATAGGAAAGAATCTATGTTCTTGCTTTTCCCAACCTTCTTGAGGCAACTTGCATTCCTTAACCAAGGGGTGCCCACCCCCTGGGCCATGGACCAGTAACCCATCCACAGCCTGTTAGGAACCCCAGCTGCACACCAGGAGGAGAGGGGGAGGCAAGCTAGCGAAGCTTCATCTGTCACTTTCCTTTCTCCCCATTGCTTATATTACTGCCTGACCATCCCCACCGCCCCCACCCCCATCCATGGAAAAATTATCTTCCACAAAACTGGTCCCTGGTGTCAGAAAGATTGGGGATCACTGCTTTAACTCTTATCCCTCCTCCTCCAACTTAGCTGCTCCCTTACCCTACTTCCATAACCACATCTCTTTCTCTGACTCTTCTACCTCCTTTTACTTAAGTGAACTTAAACTTTTGACTACATTTTGACCGTCTCGTTATCAAGGATATTCTCCAGATATTAAGGTCAGCTGATTAACAGAATTAATACAACCTTAATTCCCCCTTGCCNTTTGGGGAGATGTGTATAAGAGACAGCCCCCATCCATGGAAAAATTATCTTCCACAAAACCGGTCCCTGGTGTCAGAAAGATTGAGGATCCCTGCTTTAACTCTTATCCCTCCTCCTTCAACTTAGCTGCTCCCTTACCCTACTTCCATAACCACATCTCTTTCTCTGACTCTTCTACCTCCTTTTACTTAAGTGAACTTAAACTTTTGACTACATTTTGACCGTCTCGTTATCAAGGATATTCTCCAGATATTAAGGTCAGCTGATTAACAGAATTAATACAACCTTAATTCCCCCTTGCCATGATACATAGCACATTCACAGGTTCTAGGAATTACAAAGAGGGGCATTATTTTCTACTACAATATATAAACTTCTTTAATCCTCAGTAACCTCATTTAAACAGACGAGGAAACTGAACACAGAGAGTTGACATGAATTGCCCCAAATCACACAGCTAGTAATGCAGGTATCTTACCCCCAGAGAATGTGTTCTTCACCTGTACTCTGCACTGTGCTGAAAAAGGAGTTTTAGGTTAGAAGACCATGTGTGAACAGAAATAATTAGAGCAGCTTCCCCAGAAGGTTTGGGCCTAGAAGAAGAAATTTATATTCCATTTGTCCATTCGTCCATCCAACACTTTTGAGTAATACCCATCAAGCCAAGTGCTGGGGAATCAAAATAAAGTTAGACATGGTTCCTGACTTTTAGGTTTTACAGTTACCTACAAGAATTGTCAGAGCAATGAACAAATATTTACGTAATAGGAGATAAATCCTATTGTAGAAGTCTCTCCAAGATGATAAGACATATATGTGGAAGGGAGAAACTGACTCTCCCTAACTACAAGATGTGGGTTTAATTTTTACCAACTACCTTTCCAAACATATGTTTTAGTATTTGGTTTTTACAACTCAGCCCAAGCACTCTTGTCTCAGTTTCACAAAGAAGGATTGCTATTTCTGCTTTCACTCTTGTCATTTCCCAGTCCTGGCAGGCCTTCTCTCTACTTTTAGTTGTTGAATTCTACTTATCATTCAAGACTGGGCTTTTTGTGCCTGTATCTGTCTTCCTGCATGGATGGGTTTGCCCCATTCAGAGAAGGTTCATGTTCCCTGTACTTAAAGGTACCTGGCACTTACAGGCTCTTAATGAATGTTGGATTAATATATGAATGAACACAAGAGCACCTCAGATCCCACTGAGGTCTCATTTTCCTCCTAATTCATGGAGGACTCCTTTGGCTTCCTATCTCACTTGGTTTATTAGTTTTGTAAGTGTTTCTGTTTTATCCCTCTCTCTACTTCTCAATCTTCTTTGCAAAGACAAGAGATCACATCTTCTGAGTTGTGCTATGCAGCGCTCAAATAACTGCTGATTTTCAAATGATTGACTCCAGGCTCACTGAATAGCATCCTACTTACAGGTGACCTTGGCTGAACTTCATCTCTCAAGATCCTGAAATGAAGCAAAATTCATTTGACACAAAACACATGTTGATAGGGCATCACCAGCAACTGAGCAGGTTGTTCGCAGCATGTAGGTGCCCGGCTCGAGGAGAAAAGGGCGCCAAGATGCAACCCATGCTCCTCTCTGCAAACCATGAGCAGCGGGGGTGCACTGCGCACAGGAAGCCATGCTTCATTCGAACTTTTACAATCATTCCCTCTCTTTGCTAAGATCTGGGCCCTTGGGGATCTCCACCCAGGTGTCATGGCTTTTACAAATGTACCCAAAGATTCTGTATGGGTTGCAAAGCTTCTGATTTTTTTGATGGTTAAAGAGGTCCTTTAGGATACTTCAGAATCCTTATAAAAAGTAACAGCTACCTTTATGCTATGCAGAGGTAATTAGAATGTAATTCTTAGAAAACTTAGGGGCTTCGACTGTTTTGACCAGTGTCACATCCTTGGTATGGTAGATGTTCAATAAATACTTGTTGAGTTAATGAATAAGATGATGTAACAAAAATAACATTTTTTATGGACTTTGGCACAAAAGTACATTATTTTCCAAATCCATCTATTTCTTAATTCACTTTTTTCTATAATGTGTATCCCCTTATTTACCATGAGTGAAGTTCATTTGCAAACAAGAATAAAAGAGAAATAGGAGAATTCATACAGACAACCAGCATATGAGAAAAGGAATTAAAATCAAGTTTTCAGGATGAGTTTCCCCTTGTGAAAAATATATACTGGTTTAGCCAAAAGCCAATGTGTTAGGGAACAGAAAAGAACTTTGAACTGAGTCAAGAGGCATGGATTTCAGCTCCACTTTTTCCTGCACATGTGATATGTGAGCTTAGGCACATCACCTGGTCATCTGTGCCTTGGTTTTCTTATTTGTGAATCTAGAGTTTCACCCTCTGACTCTTGTCATCCATACATAGGGATGCTGCAAGGGGAAAATGGCACAATGCATATCATTGCTCCTTGCAAGATTAAAAGCCACTGACTGTTCAACAAAACATGCCTCTCAGTCCATGCCAAGTTCACAATCTACTGTGAAAGGATCAAAAAGATGATGGAAGGAACTAACCACCCCAGTGGTGTCAGCCATTCGAATTTTGTCTACAGAAAACATCTGCATTTGCAAATCTTAGAATTAAAAAATTAATTAAGTCTATATTAATCGCATGCTGTTTTACAGATATATTGCTTTCTGTAGTAGATGTTACAAAATGAATTATGTATGATCCCTGGATGATGATTCTATCAGCGCTTTTAAAGAAAGTATGAAATGAGGATTCAGCCAGGACTTAAGATCTATTCTTACTACTTCTTACCAGTGGTGTGATCTGAACCCCCATTTTCTCTTCTAGAAACAAGGAGTAAACAGTAACTGTCCCACAAAGGTTTGTTTGTTTCCCCATAGAGAACATGAGATGAGTAGATAACTAACTTTATAAACCTGAGCGACATACAAATTACTCTATGGTGAGACTGGTTTTTATTATCCAAGGTCACAAAGCTCATTACAGGGATCCTGGGAAAATCAGCCACTGTTAGACCCTGCTTTTCCTGCATGACCCCTGTAACCTTGAACAACCTGGGGAAGAGGTAATTGAACAGCAACTACTACTTCGGAAGAAACAATCAAGATATCGAAGCTATTGACTCAATATTGACTCACCCTTAAGGGAGTAAACAATGCTTTGGTCTCTGACCTTTCCACATCCTGGGGCAGTCAATAACCTGGCCTCTAGATGCAGCGTCTGCCACTGATTCTGATTTGGGAGTGCTTTAACCTTGAACTGAGCTCCAAGTAACCAAGGCAACAGGAAGTCAGCTTCTGCATCAGAGGAGCTGGAATCCATAAATCAAGTCTCTAATGCAAACACAGTGTGCAGGTAGAGGTTTAAGAGGATAAGTGATCTATGAGAAATTACCTTTGAAAATGAGTGACTGTCCCTTGATAGGCTATGCACAATTTCAAAGACCTTTTTAGAAAATTTATCAATCGAGGTCAACAGATTATAGTAGAATGTTTTCGTATAAGTTTAACTTTTTTTATTTCTATTTGGCTGCTCTGTCTTAATTATGAACAGATGTTGGATCCATGAAGTTATTAGCATTGTTATTTCCTCCTCTAAAAATGTACTGGCCTCTAGATAGGCAAGCCTCAGTACAGTTTGTCCTGTGTTGGGGTTTGGGGCTGCTCTGAACACATCTACCAAGTGTGCTCTTCGTACAGTCTGCTGTCTGAATTTGGCAGAGTGATCCTTTCCCAGATTGAAGCCATCATTCATTGCCTTTCCTCATGCCCCAGTATAAGCAGCAGGGCCACACCTCAGTGGTCTAGTCAGGACAGTGCTAAATCTGGGTTTCTTCATGACTGATCTCTGGCCTCAAAAATCTTCCTCCCTTGGAGAGAACAGCCAGGCTCATGCTGGGAGAGAACTTGCCAAATACCCCACCATTCTGCTGTCACCTAGCATTTGTGAGAACCGGTTCTGAAATGTTAAACATTTGTCTGGTCCTTTGGGTACCTCTCCATGGAGCATCAGCTACCACCTGGAATGAAGGGAAACCAAGACTTCCAGTGGCCAGGCTGTACAATGCCATCTCCCAAGGAGAAGTCACCCATTCCAGTCTCCTGAGACCTCTGCTCCTAGACAGAATTTGTGAATTGCTAGTACTGTTATATTAGCCTTTGTTTAAAGTTTATCTAATATTCTTGCCGACATACACTACTTCTGGAATTGTTTCCCTAGTCCTTTCAAAACTGAAAAATGTCTGAGAAAACATCAGGATTTTGTTTTGTTTTCAGATTCATTGGATGGCAATTAGCAAACAGCACTATAATCTAGAAAATCCTAAATTATCTAGGGCTTTCAAGATAGCTAAACAGTGACCATCTGAGTTATAGAGTGTTCCAAGTGTCATTTTTTTAGTATAAATTTATTTATTTTAATTGGAGGTTAATTACTTTACAATATTGTATTGGTTTTTTCATACATCAACATACAGGTATATACGTGTTCCCCATCCTGAACCCCCCTCCCTCCTCCCTCCCCGTACCATCCCTCTGGGTCGTCCCAGTGCACCAGCCCCAAGCATCCAGTATTATGCATCGAGCCTGGACTGATGATTCGTTTCATATATGATATTATACATGTTTCAAATTCTGTACTATAAACACTTGAATAACAAAGTGCACCCAAGAGAGGTGTGATCAGATCCATTTTAATGGAATGATGTGAGCTGTGAATCTTTGCTTGAAAAGGGTACAACCAAAATGGCTTAAAATCACTGTGTTCCCAAGTGAAAGTTAAGTATCTGCCTGCTAATCCTGTTTATGGCTCAGTCCTTGTGCATGTCATAATTTGAATAAAGACCTACCTGCCCCACCTGTGTCCACAGGTACAAAGAGGCCAGACAGATCAGGGAAAGGACCTATAATCCAACAGACCTCTGGCAGCTTACAGTTCCAGAGGTGTGCTGTGCCAAGGATGCTTGCACCCGTTTGACGGGAACAGGGCCAGGGTGCCGCAGGGTCCCACTGTGGGGGATTCTTCTGACTTAGGCTTTCTGTCCCGTTGCTAGATTTGTTAGCCATCCACAGTCAAAGGCCTCAGTCAGTCTACTCTGATGCCCATACTCTGTTAGACTGCTAGATCCTTTCTAAATTTTGTGTATTTTCTCAATGGAAAAACAGTTTAAAATATGTTTGTAGTTTAAAAAATATTAACAATAAAGAAGGCTAAAGAGCAGAAGTAAAAACTCCCACACTAATCTTCCCTGTGCTCTCCTTCCTCAGAATAACCACAGTTAGCTATTTGGATGTATCTCCTGGCAGAAGATTCTGTTTGCATTTTACATATATTGCCTGTGTTTGCCTTGCCAATCCCTTGCACACCTGCATATTTTCAAACAGGCATCATCCAGGGGTCATTTCCATGATTGTTGCACTTCCTGATTTCTTGGTGGTTGTGCCTTGCAGTCTCTCTGTCATAGAAGTTGATGTTTGTGCACCCCCAATGTCCAAACTCTATGAAATATGAAATCAACAAACAAACATGGTATTCTTATTTATAATTCCTCAAGTGGAAGCTTCAGAGGTTGGGGTGGAGAGTAGGAGGAAGGTAATAGAAGGTAAATGAAAATGTCAGTATTTCTTCCTTAGGTGGTTACAGATGCCTTTTCCAGGTGTGACACAGGGCCTCTGTGTCCTCAGTGTGAAGCAGGCTATTGGTAGGCTGGGTCATTGGCAGATGTTGGAAGATGGCCAGTGCACAAAGATGACCCCTGAGTTTAGCATCTGGCTGCTTGAAAAATTCCAGCTCTGACAATAAGAGCTAGATGAGTTTAGTCGGTTATCTCTTAACATCCCAGAAATGTGTTGACCTCTTCTATAAAATTAAGAAAATAGTAATCTCTACACTACATGCTTCACAGGGCTGCTGTTAAGGTCCAAGTAAGCAGATCTCACTGTGGAAGTAAGTTGACAGTCCGGGAGGGATCAGTGTCACTCAAGTTGGCTGGATGGGAAAAAAGGTCAACAATTGCTATTTGTTATTGTTGTTGCTATTTGCCATTTCTTGTTGTTGCTATCAGTGGTCTGTAGCCTACAAATAAAGAAATTCTTAGTAGATGACCTTTTGACGTGGATTCAGATACCTCTAGTCTCTGAACTTATGCTTAGATGAGTTGGAGAATGATTTTTTTTTTTTGTAGTTAGGGGTGTAGAAGGTCCCCAGGAGAACTGAGGCTTTGCTGGCTGGTTTTAGTTTGACCTGTGGAGCAAGTTATAAGAGTGATAGTAGTTCAGTTCAGTTCAGTCTCTCAGTCGTGTCCAACTCTTTGCAACCCCATGAATCACAGTACCCCAAGCCTCCCTGTCCATCACCAACTCCCGGAGTTCACTCAGACTCACGTCCATCGAGTCCGTGATGCCATCCAGCCATCTCATCCTCTGTCGTCCCCTTCTCCTCCTGCCCCCAATCCCTCCCAGCATCAGAGTCTTTTCTGATGAGTCAACTCTTCACATGAGGTGGCCCAAAGTAGTAATAATAGCAATAATCATAACAGGAAACACTTACATAGCATGGACTATGTGTCAGACATTGTTCTAAGCCCTTTGCTTTGACTGACTTATGGATGCTCCAAACCACCCCTATGAGAGAATGTGGTTCCATGCCATCTGCACAGTTAAGGAAGCTTGAAGCTTGGAGAGGTTAAGCAACTTGCTCATGATCACACAGCTGAAAAGTAAGAGGGCCTGGATTTGAGCCCAGGAAACAAGGTTCCAGAATAGTTCTTATAATCTGTCATGTAGTAAATTTCCAGGCCCATCCACAGGCACCTGATAAGAGCCTACCCAGGCTTTGCAGCCTCATAAAGATGGGACTATTATGACCAGACATTCAAAGGCCCCCAAGTACAACTCTCACTTGGTCTAATGACTATTTATAAACAGTCCCCAGAGGGCATCTTCTGTCTCCAGAAGACTGACTTCTTGCCTGAATCATCTTCCTTCCCCACCCATAACTTAGGAGATACTCTCCTAAGCGCTGAGAATGCCTTTTCTTCAACCATGCTGCTCTGGGAAGCCTTTCCTCACTTCTTCCCACACTAACCCCTGCCTCCCAAGCACCTAGAATGAATAACATGCAGATCTGCCCACACTTGTTGCCCAGTTTTTCCTTTCCATTTAGTCTTGTCTCCTCAGCTGACTGAGATGAGAAGTCTCACTAGGATGGGGTGCACTTCTCCCCTCCATGCTGTGTATACCACAACCTCTGTAAAAAACAGGCTTCTTGACCCATGGAAGGTAAAGTGTACGTGATGGATAACTCCATTAGACCTATGCCCTGACCCCTACTTCCAAGTAGCCCACCCGAATGTTGTCACCACTAACATCAGCCACAAAACCAAAACCAGTCATGCTTCAAATTCATTTTTTTTTCTTTAAACATTCTAAAATGTTATTCTTGCAGCAAAAGATCAGATCATTTGATGATGTGACCTTGAGNATGCATCGAGCCTGGACTGATGATTCGTTTCATATATGATATTATACATGTTTCAAATTCTGTACTATAAACACTTGAATAACAAAGTGCACCCAAGAGAGGTGTGATCAGATCCATTTTAATGGAATGATGTGAGCTGTGAATCTTTGCTTGAAAAGGGTACAACCAAAATGGCTTAAAATCACTGTGTTCCCAAGTGAAAGTTAAGTATCTGCCTGCTAATCCTGTTTATGGCTCAGTCCTTGTGCATGTCATAATTTGAATAAAGACCTACCTGCCCCACCTGTGTCCACAGGTACAAAGAGGCCAGACAGATCAGGGAAAGGACCTATAATCCAACAGACCTCTGGCAGCTTACAGTTCCAGAGGTGTGCTGTGCCAAGGATGCTTGCACCCGTTTGACGGGAACAGGGCCAGGGTGCCGCAGGGTCCCACTGTGGGGGATTCTTCTGACTTAGGCTTTCTGTCCCGTTGCTAGATTTGTTAGCCATCCACAGTCAAAGGCCTCAGTCAGTCTACTCTGATGCCCATACTCTGTTAGACTGCTAGATCCTTTCTAAATTTTGTGTATTTTCTCAATGGAAAAACAGTTTAAAATATGTTTGTAGTTTAAAAAATATTAACAATAAAGAAGGCTAAAGAGCAGAAGTAAAAACTCCCACACTAATCTTCCCTGTGCTCTCCTTCCTCAGAATAACCACAGTTAGCTATTTGGATGTATCTCCTGGCAGAAGATTCTGTTTGCATTTTACATATATTGCCTGTGTTTGCCTTGCCAATCCCTTGCACACCTGCATATTTTCAAACAGGCATCATCCAGGGGTCATTTCCATGATTGTTGCACTTCCTGATTTCTTGGTGGTTGTGCCTTGCAGTCTCTCTGTCATAGAAGTTGATGTTTGTGCACCCCCAATGTCCAAACTCTATGAAATATGAAATCAACAAACAAACATGGTATTCTTATTTATAATTCCTCAAGTGGAAGCTTCAGAGGTTGGGGTGGAGAGTAGGAGGAAGGTAGTAGAAGGTAAATGAAAATGTCAGTATTTCTTCCTTAGGTGGTTACAGATGCCTTTTCCAGGTGTGACACAGGGCCTCTGTGTCCTCAGTGTGAAGCAGGCTATTGGTAGGCTGGGTCATTGGCAGATGTTGGAAGATGGCCAGTGCACAAAGATGACCCCTGAGTTTAGCATCTGGCTGCTTGAAAAATTCCAGCTCTGACAATAAGAGCTAGATGAGTTTAGTCGGTTATCTCTTAACATCCCAGAAATGTGTTGACCTCTTCTATAAAATTAAGAAAATAGTAATCTCTACACTACATGCTTCACAGGGCTGCTGTTAAGGTCCAAGTAAGCAGATCTCACTGTGGAAGTAAGTTGACAGTCCGAGAGGGATCAGTGTCACTCAAGTTGGCTGGATGGGAAAAAAGGTCAACAATTGCTATTTGTTATTGTTGTTGCTCTTTGCCATTTTTTGTTGTTGCTATCAGTGGTCTGTAGCCTACAAATAAAGAAATTCTTAGTAGATGACCTTTTGACGTGGATTCAGATACCTGTAGTCTCTGAACTTATGCTTAGATGAGTTGGAGAGTGATTTTTTTTTGTAGTTAGGGGTGTAGAAGGTCCCCAGAAATCCTTGGTCATGTCAGGTAGGAGAACTGAGGCTTTGCTGGCTGGTTTTAGTTTGACCTGTGGAGCAAGTTATAAGAGTGATAGTAGTTCAGTTCAGTTCAGTCGCTCAGTCGTGTCCAACTCTTTGCAACCCCATGAATCACAGCACCCCAAGCCTCCCTGTCCATCACCAACTCCCGGAGTTCACTCAGACTCACGTCCATTGAGTCCGTGATGCCATCCAGCCATCTCATCCTCTGTCGTCCCCTTCTCCTCCTGCCCCCAATCCCTCCCAGCATCAGAGTCTTTTCTGATGAGTCAACTCTTCACATGAGGTGGCCCAAAGTAGTAATAATAGCAATAATCATAACAGGAAACACTTACATAGCATGGACTATGTGTCAGACATTGTTCTAAGCCCTTTGCTTTGACTGACTTATGGATGCTCCAAACCAACCCCTATGAGAGAATGTGGTTCCATGCCATCTGCACAGTTAAGGAAGCTTGAAGCTTGGAGAGGTTAAGCAACTTGCTCATGATCACACAGCTGAAAAGTAAGAGGGCCTGGATTTGAGCCCAGGAAACAAGGTTCCAGAATAGTTCTTATAATCTGTCATGTAGTAAATTTCCAGGCCCATCCACAGGCACCTGATAAGAGCCTACCCAGGCTTTGCAGCCTCATAAAGATGGGACTATTATGACCAGACATTCAAAGGCCCCCAAGTACAACTCTCACTTGGTCTAATGACTATTTATAAACAGTCCCCAGAGGGCATCTTCTGTCTCCAGAAGACTGACTTCTTGCCTGAATCATCTTCCTTCCCCACCCATAACTTAGGAGATACTCTCCTAAGCGCTGAGAATGCCTTTTCTTCAACCATGCTGCTCTGGGAAGCCTTTCCTCACTTCTTCCCACACTAACCCCTGCCTCCCAAGCACCTAGAATGAATAACATGCAGATCTGCCCACACTTGTTGCCCAGTTTTTCCTTTCCATTTAGTCTTGTCTCCTCAGCTGACTGAGATGAGAAGTCTCACTAGGATGGGGTGCACTTCTCCCCTCCATGCTGTGTATACCACAACCTCTGTAAAAAACAGGCTTCTTGACCCATGGAAGGTAAAGTGTACGTGATGGATAACTCCATTAGACCTATGCCCTGACCCCTACTTCCAAGTAGCCCACCCGAATGTTGTCACCACTAACATCAGCCACAAAACCAAAACCAGTCATGCTTCAAATTCATTTTTTTTTCTTTAAACATTCTAAAATTTTTATTCTTGCAGCAAAAGATCAGATCATTTGATGATGTGACCTTGAGTCATTTTCAGATTTTATGTTGTCTGTCTTCCTGTTTCTTTAAAGTGACTGTAGGTTTTGGGGTCATTGTTTTTTTAGGGATACCAAGTCCTCATTTAAAAGTGGACCAAACGGCAACGCATAGTAAGAACGAGGGCTCAGCGTCCACTGTGATGACCAGGAAGAAGCCAGCCGCGGTGGACAGTGTTGCAATCCCACCCGCCCCAGTGTTATCTCTCCTTGCTGCATCAGCAGCAACGTCGGATGCAGGTGAGCACTTCAGATGCTTTGGATTCACCCCAGGGAAAGTGGGCACGGCAAGCCCTCTGGGAATGTGCTGCTGAATACAGGTAAGAGTTCTGTGCTCAGCCAACCTCCTGCAGATGCTGAGCATGGGCGCTGTTTCAGCACTGGATTTTTCTAGTGGGAGAAGGTCTAAGAAAGGAAGATCATCTCAGAACCTGGAAGCAGAGGTCAGTGAGTAATAGTAACAGTGTTAATCACTGAAGCCTTCGTAATTACTAGCCTCGGCATAAAGGACCTTGTATGTGTCATCTCATATAACTCATAAAAGAGCTCTCTGAAACAAATACTTGCATCTTCATTCCAGAAGGGGAAGCTAAGGGTAAGGAAACTTGCCCCGGAAACTTTTAGACAGTCAAGATCCCAACTCAGGTCCAAAACACACGGTTGCGACCACTGCATTTCACTACCTCGTGTGCTCACCAGGGTTAGGAGACAATAATCAGCGCTTCCCTGAGGCCCAATTCATTCTACCTCATGATGTCATGAATTCCTCAATAGCCACCTGACTCCTCACTAGCAGTTTATAAAATACGAGCTCCTTACTCAGACATCCCTTTTGCTCTGCCTTCCATTACTTCACACATCATCTCCTGTATTAACCCCAGTGTGCCAGAATCATCCCTACTGCCAGGAAGGAAGACCTTGTGCTTGGCTTAACACCTTTCTTGAGGACAGCCTTACTCAATTCCTATTCACATCCTTCAGATCTTCAAGGCCCAGCAAGTAAGTCACACCTTCTCTGAATACCAATAGCGTCCAGCATCTCTGTCGTGCATTTGGACTGCATAAGAAATGCTTCTCTATAACTTTTTTCTCTCGTGACAGAATTGTATGTACCTTAAAGATAGAACCTATGATTTAGATTCTTCTGCCTTCATGGCACACGGAATGATAGCACATTCCATAAAAAGTGTTGAAATTGATGTACTGGTAGGCATATTGCAGTATTTAGAAATGCCTGTTATGATTAGAAGCTCAAGAAGACACTCATTGTTGATATTCACTCTAAACTCATCTTCCTCCAAGCAAGAATACTGGAGTGGGTTGCCATGCCCTCCTCCAGGGGATCTTCCCAACCCAGGGATCAAACCCAGGTCTTCCGCGTTGCAGGTGGATTATTTAACATCTGAGCCACCAGAAAAGCCCTCTAATTCAGCAGATTGCTTTAAATAGAGACCTCAACTTGTCTACATACCCCCTTCTTTCACTGAGACCATTGGTAATTAGGAAAGGAGGCCAACTGAAATAACAGAAAGAAGTATTTGGCATGATTTCCCACACTGAGTCTCACAAAATATCAGTAGGTGGTTTGTGATAGATGTTTTCAAACTTAGATGAGTGTGAGGAATGCTACTCTGTACCTGCTTCCTTTCTGCAGGGTTTTCCTAAGCCTTTAGTTGACCAGTGTGCACTGTGAAGTTCCAGGAGGGTGAGACACAGAATTTCACGATCTTATCTGACCACACAACCTCATTTTTTCTGGGAATAGTTCTTCACATCTCTTGGAAATGGTAGTCTTCCCCACCACTTGGGAAATCTTGCTTTGAAGAAATGGGATCATCTCGCCAATATGATCAAGAATATTAGCATCTTTCACTTGCTAGGTGTGAAATGAAAAATTTTTGATGGAAATGCCAGGTAAAGGATGCCAGCTATGAGAACAGCTCTCCCTCTAGGAGGGAGAATCACAGAGGAAAGGGGAAGAAGCTGCCCCTGAGACTTTGCAGCACCTTTGTGGAAGGGCATCTGTGGACAGAGAAGTGGGCACTGCTGCCATGCCTGGAACTCTAGGAATTCATCACTTGGCTGGAGCAAAAGATTTGAGCAGAGTCTGCGTGTGTGAGTGCATGCTACGTTGCTTTAGTTGTGTCCACTCTTCGCAACCCCATGGACTGTAGCCCCCCCACCAGGCTCCTCTGCCCATGTGATTCTCCAGGCAAGAATACTGGAGTGGGTTGCCATGCTCCACTCCAGAGGATCTCTCCAGCCCAGGGACTGAACCCATGTCTCTTAGTCTCCTGCATTGGCAGGGGTTTTCTTTAGCTCTAGTGCCACCTGGGAAGCCCAAAGTATGCATACCCATCCAGATAACTGCTTATTGAACTCTGTCAGTTAAGCTCTGGAGACCTCCCTTTATGGATTTAAAAATTAGCCTGTGTGTTTCTGCCTTTGCTTGCCAAGAATAGATATTTCCCAGAGGCAAAAGACAGGTGATCCCCTGTTTTCCTTTTCTGAACTCTTTCCATGCTGAGTGAGAGAATGCATTCTTGGGATCCCAAGCTTCTACAGGCTCGCCGCCTCTATTTGCATTCAATAATTTACAAATATGCCAAACGGGCATAGAAACAGGTGGATATTAAACTTTTAAACCAGCCTTTCTGGTAATAAAAGCTGAGCCAAAGCCCTCCTGTTTCAGGATACAGGAATAAGCTGTTTATTTTTGGCAGTGCTCAAAAGAGAGCCTCATGATAATTTCACAGATTTGGTCCATTTCCGGGTCTTAGGCTGCTGAGCAGAACTTTATGGGAAAACAAGCTAAAGACCCACTGCAGGTGCTAGAGACCAGACCTTCCTGAGATTCCACTCCCCACAGACAAATGTCTTCCCATAAATCTAAGAGAGTTAGGGTTGCACAACCTGGGCTCATGTCCAATGCCCCATTTCACATGTGAAGACACTGATGCTTCCAAGATTCAGAAATTTGCCTGAGGTCATGCAGTTGGATTAGAATTCAAATTTCTTGATTTACTGCCTGATTTCCAGTGGAATCTCATTTCCGTCCTAGGCCCAACAGTAGCAGAGGCAGATTTCTTTCTCTCTAATTATGGACTTCTAATTTTTTTAGAGAACAGTGAGTAAAACTCATAATTGGATGCTTTAACCAAAGTCAAGCATACAGAAGGCAGTTAATAAATAGTTTCTGGGTTTGATTTCATTCAGTTGGGTGCTTGTACACTAATCATACATATTTTTAATGAGAAAACTCACTTTATTGTTTTCTTTAGGGTACCATCTTTCACTATAAATAAAGTAATTTAGAAATTACTTCTGGCTGTATGCAGAAATCAACTTATTTTCCAATAGATCATCATTTCTATGGAATGATTTTGAAGACCCAGAGAAGTGCAGAGAAGGAAAAGGAAAGAAGAGTAAAATTAAGTTGCTTATAAAGCATAATTAATTTAAGAAATCATTTATTCAGGTATTTTTTTGACCATGTGGCATGAGGTATCTTAGTTCCCCCACCAGAGATGGAACCCATCTCCTCCGCAGTGGAAGTACAGGGTCCTAACCACTGGACTGCCAGGGAATTCCCTTTTGAGATTTTTTAAAATGCTAAAATAATTCAATTAACTTGAAATCGCATTTACTTTAAGGTATCTAATACAGTCCCTGACACATAGTAGCTGCTGAATAAATAATCACTGAGTGAAATGAATGATTACAAGGCAATAGCTGTATACGTATTCAATACCAAACAACATGGGAGACATCTGAGAAAAACATGTTTGATATTGGAACTGCTTAACAAGCAAATGGGAAACATTTGACAGACATGTGGTAGGCTGTTGGTAAATACTTGCCAAATAATTTATCAGTCTATAGTCCTAATGGTATTTTTTTTTAGACAGGTGGTCTTTGGTGAAAGAGAAAAAGGAACATTTTCCACTTCATTTTATAAACATGAAATGGAAGAAATGAATGTAGGTCAGAGGCTTAAAAATATGTCTTTTCTAGCTGGTACATGTGTGTATGTGTGTATTTTTGTTTGTTTACGGGAATTTTTTTTTAGCTTCAAGTCTGGTAGTCGTGCTGTTTATGAAGTTATTGATTTGGAGGAGGCAGAAGAGGAGCTGTAAGAGAGGGTGGCCAGACTGAGAACAAGTCAGTCTGTGACCTTCTGGGAGGGAGGGAAGGCAGTGGGTGCCGCTGGTGCTCAAGCAGGCCAGCTTTCGTGATCAAGCTGCTCACTAGCCATTGATCAGCTGCGTCCCCTGGCACAGCACAGGAGGTCGGGTTCAAGGCAGCATTGCATCATTATCATGAGTAATTAGGGCTAATGCAGTGAAAGCTTCAATAAAGTCTGTTCAAAATGATGTGTAATTTGAAATAACTTCTCTTGCCCTGTTCCAACAGTGATTGAATAACCACACCAGATAATGTGCACCTGAATAAGTTAGCTTGATTCTTCTGATCCTCTACACACTGAACTGATTTCTCAAGGAGGTTATGGGATGTGTAGAGAGCACAGGATTTCACTACTGAAACCTGCCCCCACACTTTGTATTTAGGATGAGACTATGTTATTAAGTAAATTACAGTTTGTAGGCACTTCATAAGACACCACGAAAATAAATTTCTTTGGTTTCTACACCAAGAGTCTAGAGTAGTAGAGATGGAAAAACAAGCAAATAGGCAGGCATTTCTTTCTTGTTCTCTCTCTCCCTCTCTCTCTCTCTCTCTCTCTCACACACACACACACATGCACACACTGATAATCTCTCATCTTAAATTCAAATAGGAAAAAAGACATGTATCAAGGTTGCTGTCACCAAATCTCACCTGTTCAAGGTATAGTCTTGTTAGAGATGACAGAGGGGTAACGGAGGGAGCATAGCTCTTAGTTTATAGTTGGTATCTGTTTTGTATCAAGGCTAATAAACTATTCTCTCAAACTGCATGATATGTCTTATTTAGAACTATCAGAGTAAGTGAAAATATTTAAATTTCACAAGTCTATCAAATGTTTAGACATTTTGCTTCTAAAAGCAAAAGGATGAAATAATATCCAGGTGCAAATGCAAGAAGCAATGAACAGGAATTTCAGAATTGTAAAGTAATTTATTTGTTTTTTGTCATATGGGGAATCATGATCTGAAGTTCTGATCAAAATAACAGGTGAATTCAGCCAAAAGTCTTCTCCTTCAAAAGAACCAAAATAAAGCCAATATATGTGCAAGTTGATAGGATTTGGAACATCTAAGAGCCATAAATATACAAACCAAAGAAGTCATCATATTGTAAAATAAATTTCTCTAAGTCCAGATTAATCACTTAAAATATACAGGAGAAAAAGTTCAAAAAGATCTAGAGAAAATAAAGCTTTATTTAAAAAACATATCACTCAAATTTTCTAAAGGGCTACCTACCCACAGATGTTGAAGTAGCTCAGTAGCTCAGTAGCAGACAGACTCTGTTTGCCTAGCATGCTTTGCTGAACACAAAGTCCTAAGAGAGCCGCTTCCCTTTGGCTCTAAACCGGACATCCTAGAAAAGCTGAGTTCTTGCTATGGCCAAAGCTGTCCAACTCAGTGGCCACGAGTTTGAGCAAACTCCGGGAAATAGTGAAGGACAAGGAAGCCTGGCACGCTGCAGTCTATGGGTCACAAAGAGTCGGACACAGCTTCGCAACTGAACAACATGGCTGTAAACATCCCCCAAAAGCATCAAATTCTCCAGAATCTGGCCCCTGCCTTCTGCTCCAACCCCATTTGCCTGAAAATGTCAGCCAGCCCTAAACTCCTTTGGAATCCCCACTGTCAGAGTGTACTTTGCAAAAAACTAAAAACTCATGTCAAAGATTCATTCAGCTCTTTAATGAGGAAGCCAACAAGGTGATAAAACTGGTCCCAGAAAGAATTAGAAGCAGAAGAAAATGGCATTGCAGGAATATAGGTGTTGGAGAAAAAAATCCTCAGCAAGATTGCTCAGTGAATGTCCTAATGGGCAATAAAACTATAACCTCTGGGCTTATATTTTCTACTGGAAAGAAATAATTTGCATATTTTCTGGGCAAAATCTACAAGTTAATATATTACCTGGCAGAATCTGAGCCTTTAATCAGCAGTGGATAGTGAATTCAATAAGGGTACATTTCTCTGGATAATTAATAATCCTTGGGCAGGCCTGTAAAACGACACTAAGACTCCAAAAGGACATGCACCCTTCCATTTACCTTGTTTCTAAGTTTTGACTCATTTTTCTTGACACCACTTGTGGACTGTGCAATGCTCTAGCTGAACGCATGTGTTCTTGCTTCTGATTTGCCTACTTTGGAAGCTCAGTACTGCACTAAAACAGTGTTCACATCTGTGGATGGGGAAAAGCACGGTACCAAGCATAAAGGATTATGGTGAGGAATAAATGAAGTAAGCCTTAAGCAAATCTTAGCAGAGTGCCTGACACATAGGGAGAGTCAGCAAATAAGTCTTATTGTTGCTGCTACTATTGTTATGTTAGAAACTTCATTGCTGTTACCTGTTTTCCACCCTGAAATGTTCCTATCTCCTTCACCCACTCCTCAAGCTGTTTGGCTATCGAATTCATGATTGTTCTTCAAGGTTCATCATAAGTGTCTTCAACTCTAAGAAGGCTTCCCTTACACCCACTTTGAGAATCACCCCATGTGAGACACCACATCTTCTGTGTCCTATGGCTCCCTACAAGCCTATTGATCGTTGATCCCTACATTTAATGTGGTACCTATGTCCCACGCTGCACTGTCCACTGCCCTATTGTCAGACCTTATTCGGCTTTTTTAAACCTTATTTTTAATTGGAGGATAATCCCTTTATGATATTGTGCTAATTTCTACCATACATCAACATGAATCAGCCATAGGTATACATGTGTCCCCCCCCGAACCTTCCTCCTATCTCCCACCTCACCCGGACACATACATGGGAAATCTAGAAAGATGGTACTGATGAATCTATTTGTGGGGCAGCAATGGAGAGGCAGGCATAGTGAACAGACTTGTGGACATAGTCGGGGAAGGCGGTGGTGGGGGGGGGCACCAATGAACTGAGTGAGTAGCATGGAAACATATACATTCCCAAATGTAAAACGAATAGCCAGTGGGAATTTGCCGTATGCTGCAGGGAGCCCAAACCCAGTACTCATTCAACTTTGAAATCCCAGTATCTAGCTCTGATGTGGCCTGGGCAAATAACAGCTAATCATTAAATATTAGTCAAAATGAATTGGACAACTGTCTCCTGCACAAAACCATCTGGTGCATGAAAACACATACTCTAGCATATTTACTAGAGTTGAGAGGCATTGATTTGCTTTTATTTTCCATGTCATCCCCAGAAACAGCAAATCATCCTGAGACTGTTCTGCAAAAGGAGCAACCTGAGAGGGACCCCTGGGGCCTCTAGAATCTCCTGTTCAGTAGTAGCCGACCAGCTTCTGGCTAGTCCACCAGGATATCCTCCAAGGAAAATTGTTTTCAAGTTAACGAAAAATACCAGCCTAAATAGCATGGTATATTTGGTAAATGGGTATGTGCTTATTCAGAGGAGGAGGAACTTGTACACATAAATGTATTCCTTTACTCAGAAATTCTTTGGAGTTTTCAGGGTGAACTTCTCAGTGGAAAGCTGGAGATTACACTGGCCTATGCGTACTTAATTATTTTATATATACCATTTTTGAATTCTGTCCAAAGTATTGATTTCCGGGGAGAAGGCAATGGCACCCCACTCCAGTACTCTTGCCTGGAAAATCCTATGGATGGAGGAGCCTGGAAGGCTGCAGTCCATGGGGTCACGAAGAGTCGGATATGACTGAGCGACTTCCCTTTCACTTTTCACTTTCATGCATTGGAGAAGGAAATGGCAACCCACTCCAGTGTTCTTGCCTGGAGAATCCCAGGGACGGGGGAGCCTGGTGAATCCCAGGGACGGGGGAGCCTGGTGGGCTGCCATCTATGGGGTCACACAGAGTCGGACACGACTGATGTGACTTAGCAGCAGCAGCATTGATTTCCGGAGGGCAGCAACCATTTCCTATTTAAGATTTGTTCCATTCAATGACTATTGAATAACCCATGAATTTCCAGAATCTTGGGCTAAATGGGATGAAAACAAGAGAAAAAAAATCCAGGAACACTGCTATTAAGCAACATTTAATCATATTTGGGTGTCAAGAACCTGGTGCAGTGCTGGATTACATAGTAGATAACTCAGTAAACATGCCTGGACTGGATTTAACTAATTTTGCTCTCTCCAGAGCTGAAATTTTAGGAAAGACAGAGGATTCAATGTCAGGTTGGAAAGTGCTATACCTGTGAGAAGTTTAACTCAATTTATCTTTTCCGAATGCTTTGTACAGATTACAGTCCCAACCACCTCTTGCCACAATCAGACCCCCTTAAAAACAGAATAATGATAATAATACATTTTATCATCTTCCTAGTGATAGTATCATTCACACCTTCATCGAAGCCCAGTGGGAGGTTTGGCTGTGAGGCATCACACACCGGGGGAGTCAGGTGCGATCATTGTAATAATGATCCCACACTCAGAAATGCGGGAAAGGAAACCTTCCCCACACGAAGTGATTTCTATTAAGATACTCATTTTATATCAAATATTCAAACTCCTCTTTATAAACAGGAGAGAATAAAAGGACACTCTTCCAGGGCAAATTTTATGTGGCCGAGAGCAAAAGGGCACAAATATTTTACGATCAGTTTTGAGATGAAAGTGACACGCTTGCCTTATTCATTGACTCTTTCCATTTGCAGAAGTCTAATTAGATTGTTAGTTTAATGGTGGTGAGATAATTTAGTGGCAACTGAAAGCAATTGTGTTAATGAGAAGGGGGGACAGTGCTTTTGGTTTCCTGTAATTAATGGAGAGTTTTTGAAAAACTTCTTGGTTCCAGTGAAGTTCGCATACTGAGCCCAGCTGTGAAGCGGGACAGGGTCTTTCCCGCTTATTGCTGCGGAAATGGCCTCAGGCAGTGTGGAAGAACTGTGTAATGACTGTCATTAAGAATGATCTTTAGTGGTCCAGGCAGACTGTAAGTCAGTCTAAGAGACTGAAGAAAGAGGTTTAGAGAGAATAAACAGGTGTGACAAAGAGAAAGAGACAGACAGACATAGAGGTATAACTCACCCGCAGCCCCCTTCACTCTACCTTTGAGAGTCATTGTGATAATCCCAGGGCACCTCCCAGGGGGATTCCTTCTCCTACTTATACTGGAATTGACAAGACTGGTTTAGAATAGACTAGAAGGGATCTCTGCAAACCGCTTCATGTTGTAGCTGAGGAAATTGAGCCCAGAGAAGTGAACTGAATTCCAAATATTATCTGCTAGAAATTAGGAACCCTGGACTCTTTCTGGCTACTGCACAGATGTAAAGTTAAAGCTGGATTTGAAATTCAAGGCCCAGTGTTCTTGCATAGCCTGCAGTACTGAATTTCCTTAGGTGAGTAACAGTCTAAGACCTCTGAGTCTCAGTTTCCTCATCAGTGAGATGGGAAAAATAATTTCTGCTTTTTTAGGCAGTGGTGAGAAAGAAATGAAATAGCAGATAAAAACACCAATCACATGCTCAGAACAATATATTACTGTCTTATGACCTCTCTCATGTCAAAAATGAAGTCATGTCATGCTATGATTTAATCATGTAAGTCATAATTTAGTCATGTTGTGACTCAGATCATAACACCCATTAACTATCTTTAGAAGTTTTATCCTCACTGCATGCATGTGTCCTCAGTTGCTTCAGTCGTGTCTGACTCTGGACTGCAGCCCACCAGGCTCCTTTGTCCATGGGGATTCTCTAGGCAAGAATACTGGAGTGGGTTGTCATGCCCTCCTGCAGGGGATCTTCACAACACAGGGATTGAACCTGAGTCTCATGTCTCTTGAATTGGCTGGTGGGTTCTTTACCGCTAGCACTACCTGGGAAGCCCCTTTATTCTCACTACCTCCTCCAAATACTCATACTTCATGCCACCTGCTAAGGGCTTCATAGTAAGCTCATCTTACTGAAACTTCTAGAAGGTTTTGTTACAAATTTTCAAATATTTTTTAAGTACCTGCCACAATGATACATACACGTGAACACTGGCCCTTGCCCTAGGGAAACGTTCACACTATTTGGGAAGACCTGACTCTAAAACATGAAATGGCCAAATAAGATTTTTAAATTAATAGATTGAATAACAGTCTCAGATACTAACAGAGCTATCATTTAGCAATGAATAAGTCATTAGTTTCCAGCTGAATGGCACTAAGGGAATTTGGAGGACACTGAGATAATCTGGGGAGAGAAGAGTTGAGATGGCCCTCGAAGGATGGATCAAATTAAATAAGTAGACAGAAACAGAAAAGATAGGTTTACAGCATCTCTAAGATAGAAGTGTATGTGGAAATAATGACAGATACGGCTGGAAGAAAGGTTTGGGGTCAGAACCTGTAGTCCCTGAAATTCTAGAATGAGTCATGGTGATATTTCTGAAGGACAGTGATAGCAAAATAAAGTCATGGGCCAATAGCTGTCTGCAGCTGTATTTCAATTGACCTACACAGGTTTATACATTTTTTAAAAAGTTAATTTGTAGATTTTAAACATCAGGTTTACATAATAATAAGAGTTCTGACTTTTTGGAAACCAGATTATCTGATACATTTGGACTCAGATTCCTTCCAGACAACAATGATTGATACAGAATAACATCTGTCCCATTAGATGGGCCATATTCTCATTATTTTCCCATGTCCTCCTCTTATTTACCCCCACCTTCTTTCATAATCCTGGTCAACCTCACTCATTATATTGGCTGTCTGGCTCCCTATATAGAACCCTTAAAGGCACGTGACCTTGAGACAGCAACAGGATCAAAGCAATGTAAAGAAGATTAGTCTAGCAGAACAGGTGATCTACTTGTTCTACTTGTAATCTACAATGCACAAATACCTGTGTTATTTAACTATGAAATTTGGGGACTGGAAAAGGCCTTTGAAGTTGGGAAAACCAGGGAAACCCAGGATTTCTCCTGGTCCAGTTC
Organism: Raphicerus campestris; assembly: GCA_006410735.1. NCBI lineage: Eukaryota > Metazoa > Chordata > Mammalia > Artiodactyla > Bovidae > Raphicerus > Raphicerus campestris. Next base: position 568,240 of record SJYW01015901.1, read on the forward strand.
CTTGTCTTCTTTGCTTTCTTAGTAAGGAAACACGGTATGAAACTCACTTTGAAATAGGGCAGCCCTTGCTTGAATCCATGAATCTATGACTTATGTGTCCTTTGGAGCAATTATTTAATCTTTTAGGTCTCAGTTTTCGTCTGTGTACAGTAGAGATAGTGTAATATCTTCACTTGGCTGTGATCACAATTAAATGAGGAAATATGTGACATACTGCAGACTGCACTGTCAGTTCAGTTCAGTCGCTCAGTCATGTCCGACTCCTTGCAACCCCATGAATTGCAGCACCCCAGGCCTCCCTGTCCATCATCAACTCCCGGAGTTCACTCAAACTCATGTCCATCGAGTCGGTGATGCCATCCAGCCATCTCATCCTCTGTTGTCCCCTTTATCTCCTGCCCCCAATCCCTCCCAGCATCACGGTCTTTTCCA
>SJYW01015901.1:599613-632302 GCA_006410735.1 Raphicerus campestris
CCCCCGCCACAGCCCCTTCCCCCGGAAGAGGAAGTGAAAGCCAAAAGGCAGAGGAAGTCGCGAGGGAGTGAGAGCGATGTCCTTCCCTAGGGTGGGTCTGGGCGTCCGAACCTGGGGCCGGGGTGGACTTACGCGTTGGAAGTGCAGTGAGCCGGGCTGGGCGGAATCCCCGCCGCAGGGACACCATGCCCTGCTCTCCAGAAGCTGGGCAGGGGCAGAATCGGGCCAGAGGACGGGGTTGAGCCTTCAGGAGCTCTTGGCAAAGCAAAGCAAGGGGACGTTTTTTCAAAAGAATGGGTGTGTGCGTGCGTGTGTGTGTGCGCGCGCGTGCGTGTGTGTTTCACAGCAGTTCCCACCAAGCAGCACTTCAGTATGGCTAGATCCTTGACAGGCAGCAAGAGACCCATCCCGGAGGAAAAAGATGGTGGTGCTCCCTGAAAGCCGCCAGACCTCCTGCAGCCAAGGTGCACCCTTGATTCCACTGCAGTTACTGGACAGGAAGATTGAAAGGGAAACGCCCTCAATTAGGGAACATTCCAAGGGGAGAAAAGTGGGAAATTTCTCAACTGGCAATGTTGTAATCCACTTCCATCTTAATTGGTTTTTATTTCTTCTGGTTTTTCGAGCTAGGCTAGGCTTTGGGGCACCAAAATCATCTTCAGGTGGCCTGAATCTTTCTGTTAACAATACGGTTTCTCAGATAGACTGATGTCATTGGAGGGTGAAATTCTAGTGATAGGCAACCTCAGACATGCATTCATACTCTTGTGTGTTTCCTCTCCCACACATACACTGATTTTTAGCATCATATGTTCCAGCTTTTTCTTTGCACATTGTACTTCCATGTACCTTTTCATTACCTTTCTTGCCTAAATAATGTAAACCTTACCTGTGTCGTCATGTTCATCCTTGGCATGCTGTTCCAAGGAACTTGGCTTTGAATCCCAGTCATTGTGAAACAAATACTTGGTATTGATAGAGCCTTTTTAAAATAAGTAATTTAGAGCAACTGAAGATATGTTGACCCAGGTATCAATCAGGTTATTTTTATACTTAAAACATATCAGCAAAGTATAGGCAGATTAAAATGGTTTTAATACCCCATAGAAAATGGAATAACTGACAAATCACCAAAAATTGAAACCCCGGACCCACCAGAAAGACAAGTGTCTAGCAATGCCTTGGTGTGTGATTTTTTTTTTTTTTTTCAAACAGATAACTGTCAAAGGTCATTGGAAAAAAAGGGGGGGGGGGCAAAAAGACAATTGAAGTCCATTATCTCTTTTCACGAAAGCAGACGGGATTAAGTGTTCTTATCTGGGAAAAAAGAAAGGAAATGCTCAAAGGGTGTCACCACTCCAATCGTATCACATCACCTTGGACAAAGTATCCAAGCTGTGGTTGCCTTAATAAACTGAAACATTTTGTACATAATGTAATTATAAGTCTATCAGTCTGCATGGATGCAAACTGTGTGTGACAAATCGTCTTTTAAATGGTCAATTTCAACTGTACATTTCTCATCCAAGTTGTACTCTAGCCATTGGTTTAGCGTGGACAGATATTCCATCTCTTTTATCCGTTTCCACAGCCCAAGTGAAACATGTTAAGAAACTCAGAATGAATATAAAGTTATTCCGTTGCCACAGATGTTTTCTAAAAGTCAGATGTGGAAACTTCAAATAAGTATTTTCAATTTCCTTCCTCACACCTCCCCCTTATCTTCCCTAAGACATGAAATACCTGGTATGGTAGATTATAAAAAGAGAGACACTAAAAGACAGAATTAAATTTTCCAATGAGAATGAGAATATCTGGTTTACCTACAAATTGCTTCTTTACAGGAAGTTGGGAACAGCAGAAAATTGTATTATTACTTCAGAACACAACATTATTTCCTTAGAAAAAGAAGGATTTTTGTTGGGAACATAGAGTAAGGGATGGGTTGTCTATCAGAGTAAATGTTTAAATTCCAAGTTAATATGCTTGCAAACATCACTGCTCTGTCATGGCACCAGCAGTTGGTTGAAATTACCCACAGAGTCATCCTATTGTGCGCTATCACCACGGACTTCACTTCATGTGCTGCCACTAAGTCAGTAGCATTTAATCCCAGCATATGTGAGTTTAAAGGCATGCAGTCTCCTGTTCTTCAAAGCTTATATCTTAGATACTCAGTCTATGACCTAGGTTGACCTTTGGCATTTCACACGGGTTGAACAGCCAAGTCAAACCAACCACTTTAAATTTGTCATTCCCAAGCCATATCTGAGTGGTTCCAAAGTCATTCAAGAGGAAGGTTTAAATTATCCCTGCTCACCCCACCATTGCTATGAAACAGCACCCATTTTCATTCCAATTAAGCCATAAAGAGGTTTCTCTCTTTTTGGATTTTGAAAATAATTGATTTCATTCTTTCTTTTGCCCTTCTTCCTTCCAGTGTTGGACTGTTTCCCCAACCATATCTGTGAGCAGACTAAATCTTCCTACAGAGAGGAATAAGCTGACACTCTCTAAGCTTCTTAAGGAAGGACCTAAAGCTCAATTGGCATTAACCTCTGGTAGGTGAGAAATTTCAAATAACTCTAGGATACATTAGAATTTCCAAACCAACGAAAGGTGTTCCAGGAGAGGTACAGCAGACTTATACCTTATACATAAATTCAGTTCGCCAGTGATCATGTGAGTCAAATGCAGATCTTCTACATTTATGATCCCAAGACTAGATTGGAAAAGTACAGAAGAGCAAAACAGATAAACTAATCCATTGTTTGGAGGTAGATGGAAGTTTTGTCACCTACAGGGCTTCTCTTTCCCATTAAGTTCTTCCCTCAGTATCGCATTACTTTGATTTTTTTCTTTTGCTTTCTATTAACCTAACTCATCTTTCTAATATGACCATTTCCTCATTTTCTAACTACCCCCTTCGCATTAGCCTCTCCTGTCCAGGCTCAATATGGGGCCAGTCTCATTTCACATCGCATTGGTAGCAGAACCAATATTAGAACCCAAATCTCCTGACATGCATTGGGGAGGTCTCTTAGCCACTCAACACTGCTTTCTGTGGCTGCGTATTTAGAGAAAATGCACGAGACTCCATAACCACTCCAAAAGTATTTCATAACAAGAGAAATTCCTTGGTTTACTTTTCTGTTTCCTGCAAGACTTGCCTTCAGCAAGGAGGCACTTAGTATGGACCCACTTATATGGAGTCTGATTAGGGGTAAGCAAAGGGTGAAATCAGTATAAAAATCACCTTGAGGGTGATGATGGGTCTCTGAGCCATCTTTCTAAGTGGCTGGGGAGCCACTTGCTTTTCAACCGCTCATCTCAAATGAGAGGAACAGAGATTAACTTTCTCTAATGTGTGGCTCCCACTACAACCCAAGAAAGACAGGTTGAAGGAAAGGAGAGCATGTCAGGGCTGGCTCGTGATTTGACAGGCCTGGGACTCAACAGCCACTGACAGGCCCGAGTAGGTGACTAAGGGCCGACAGGATTACATGTTAACTTGGCTGCTGTCCGGAGTGGGAGGCCACATTTGATGGCAGTCTGAGTTTGTGTTCTGGGCATTGCTGGTTCTATAAATATGATAAGCAAGTGGTGACAGAATTATAGTATAAGGTGATGTACTACATGGAGATCATAAAGGATTTGCTTTTAGGACTTAAGTAGAAAATCCACTCCTACAGCTTATTACCCAACAATATTCAGATAATGAGCTTTTGGAGACTATTATTTCCCTACCACTAGGAAGATTTACCTGGGAACTGTCTAAAGTCTATACATATATTTCCAAAGCCTTTAAATGCCAACTGTAGCATGGGGGTCGGGGGGAGGTGGCAGAAGCTGAAATGCCTCAAAAGCCATTTAAGTGTTACATTGCAGGATTTTCAGTCCTTCACATTATGTAAAAGTAGATAAATATAGACATTATTCTCAATTCTACCCTATAATATCACAATGGTCCACATGCCAGAGCTTACAGACAATGTCATCACAGTGCCTAGAAACTCGAACTGTAATATACCGTAGCATTTTCTTGGTGTTTTTTAAAGTTTCCNAGTTCGCCAGTGATCATGTGAGTCAAATGCAGATCTTCTACATTTATGATCCCAAGACTAGATTGGAAAAGTACAGAAGAGCAAAACTGAGATAAACTAATCCATTGTTTGGAGGTAGATGCAAGTTTTGTCACCTACAGGGCTTCTCTTTCCCATTAAGTTCTTCCCTCAGTATCGCATTACTTTGATTTTTTTCTTTTGCTTTCTATTAACCTAACTCATCTTTCTAATATGACCATTTCCTCATTTTCTAACTACCCCCTTGGCATTAGCCTCTCCTGTCCAGGCTCAATATGGGGCCAGTCTCATTTCACATCGCATTGGTAGCAGAACCAATATTAGAACCCAAATCTCCTGACATGCATTGGGGAGGTCTCTTAGCCACTCAACACTGCTTTCTGTGGCTGCGTATTTAGAGAAAATGCACGAGACTCCATAACCACTCCAAAAGTATTTCATAACAAGAGAAATTCCTTGGTTTACTTTTCTGTTTCCTGCAAGACTTGCCTTCAGCAAGGAGGCACTTAGTATGGACCCACTTATATGGAGTCTGATTAGGGGTAAGCAAAGGGTGAAATCAGTATAAAAATCACCTTGAGGGTGATGATGGGTCTCTGAGCCATCTTTCTAAGTGGCTGGGGAGCCACTTGCTTTTCAACCGCTCATCTCAAATGAGAGGAACAGAGATTAACTTTCTCTAATGTGTGGCTCCCACTACAACCCAAGAAAGACAGGTTGAAGGAAAGGAGAGCATGTCAGGGCTGGCTCGTGATTTGACAGGCCTGGGACTCAACAGCCACTGACAGGCCCGAGTAGGTGACTAAGGGCCGACAGGATTACATGTTAACTTGGCTGCTGTCCGGAGTGGGAGGCCACATTTGATGGCAGTCTGAGTTTGTGTTCTGGGCATTGCTGGTTCTATAAATATGATAAGCAAGTGGTGACAGAATTATAGTATAAGGTGATGTACTACATGGAGATCATAAAGGATTTGCTTTTAGGACTTAAGTAGAAAATCCACTCCTACAGCTTATTACCCAACAATATTCAGATAATGAGCTTTTGGAGACTATTATTTCCCTACCACTAGGAAGATTTACCTGGGAACTGTCTAAAGTCTATACATATATTTCCAAAGCCTTTAAATGCCAACTGTAGCATGGGGGTCGGGGGGAGGTGGCAGAAGCTGAAATGCCTCAAAAGCCATTTAAGTGTTACATTGCAGGATTTTCAGTCCTTCACATTATGTAAAAGTAGATAAATATAGACATTATTCTCAATTCTACCCTATAATATCACAATGGTCCACATGCCAGAGCTTACAGACAATGTCATCACAGTGCCTAGAAACTCGAACTGTAATATACCGTAGCATTTTCTTGGTGTTTTTTAAAGTTTCCTTCCACAACACCAGGCTCCCTCTGCCTCTTGTTTCTTGGAGAGTTTGCCCTACTGATGAGTCTGCCTCCTTTGTTGGACTCAGTCACTTGGGGAACAGTCTTAGAAGCACATATCAACCAAGGAAGAAACTTCCTGGATATCTCTTGCCCACTTGCCCAGGTATAATAAACACTAAAGGGGGAAAAATTGAAAAGAGCTGCCACTGGTCAACACAGAAGGGCAGTTCCAGCTTAGGTTGGTGTCTTTCTTTTTCTTCCTTTTTTTTAAAAAAAAAAATCTATTTCTTAAATAATAATAAATGCACATGATGTGTTAAATATGTATATATATATTTCAAAAGAAAAAAATGGGGCACAAGATTGTCTTACAAGTCGTGCTGGCTAATTTTTAGTTTGTATTCATAAGTGGTTTTTAAAAGCCTTTTTTAAAGTGTAATTTGCATGTTCTACTTTGATTGTATGTAAACATATTTTAGAACAAAAAATGTATTTGTATTTTATTGAATATAGAGGCAAGAAAAATTGTACATTGTTTGAAATGTTCTTTTTGTAACAGTTTTTATTCATAAAGCATTTTTGTACATTTAAAATGAACATGGACTTGCTGTTATTTGAGGCGTAGATACATCTGGCATGCTTTACTGTCATGCTCCTCCATGGTCTTAGATGTTGGGTTTTAAACATTTTTTCTAAAAGAAAGCTCAGTCTTTTTCGCTACCAGATCAGGTTAGCACAGTATAGAGCACTTAACTATTAAAAAAAAAAAAAGTTAATCCTATTCATATGTTATTCATTGTGTGAAATTAAAGACATTCAATTCAGTCTAACATGAGTTGTGAATTCTTTTGTTTTATTTTCCATCTGGTTCACATCACTAAGGAGTTTAATAGCATTTGGGGGTCTTTGCTCACACCAACTGGATATAGAATCATTGAGAAAATTCTCACCAAATTTCTGCCTTTTGTATGATTCTGGGAAGTACATTTTGGGCAAGATTTGAGTCTGATTTACAGGGTTACTGTTCAGAATATATTACACCTGGACATAAAGCCAAGCCTGATTCAAAGAACTAGTCAGAACTCTGTTGAAAGCAATCCAAATGTAGTATAAGATGTTGGAGGCCCATCCTATCCTAAAATTTTAGAAGAACATTATGGATTAAGCCTTCTTACTAAATATCCCATGATGTTAAATAGCTAAAGGATGGATCCCTGGCTGGCCTTAAAGTTTTACTGGAGTGATAGGAAAAGCTATTTAATCAGCCATAGGCAGTTACTGATCACGTATCCAAAACTCCCAGTCTGAGCAAGACCTGAAAGGCAGTGTCGAGGAATATACAATTCTTGCTCTGAAGGAACTTATAAGGTTGGCATGTGGGAAATAAACTATAGTTCTAGGCAGAATATGGCAAGCAGTAAAAGAGTGATGGAGTCTCATAAGGAGGGTGGAGCCCTTGAGGTGGCACTTTCTTCTGTTCGTACTCTTCATGTTCTAATTTTTATATTCAGAAGTAGGTTTTAAGATCCCTTTAAAAAGTGTAGTTTGCACATTCTACTTTGAGAACATGTAAACATATATATATTTATATGTTTTTCATTTCCTTTCTTTACCTTCTGATGCACCACTTCAAAAAGCCAACAAGGTAAGTAGGAAATGTTATAAGCAGCTCTGCATCCTTAACCATCAATCTGACCCAATGTAACATTTATTACGACTTTTGATATTTGAAGCACACACAGTGGAATAACAGGAATCTTGTGAAATGAATAGCAGTCTTGAAGAGTGGATTATTAGGGCAGTCCCCAGGGTGGTTGGAATCCTAATGCTTTAGACAGTCACTTGAGACTCAGAGAATTTAGTCAGCAATCTCTATCAAAGTAGAATTTGCCTTCCTTCCTCTGCCAACTATCTTGCACTGAACCTTCCCAACCCAGGGATTGAACCCAGGTCTCCTACATTGCAGGCGGGTTCTTTACCAGCTGAGCCACAAGGGAAGCCCAAGAATACTGGAGTGGGTAGCCTATCCCTTCTCCAGCAGATCTTCCCAACCCAGGAATTGAACCAGGATCTCCTGCATTGCAGGCGAATTCTTTACCAACTGAGCTATCAGGGAAGCCTGCACTGAACCAGGAAACTGTAATACCTCATATAGTCCTCTTTCATGAGACTGTTGGTAGTTTTGAAATCAGCAAGGACTCCCAGGGGTGTACCTAATCTCTTCCCACCAACTTCTCATGTAGGGACAAAGCTGTTGCCGTGAAACTGATTGGCTCAACCTTTAGGGATTTTTATCAGTCCAGAGAATAGCAAAATGCTGACAGAGATTGTGAAGACAGTCAGATGTGTTCACATATGTTGCTGGTACGAAGCTTAGTGTACAAATTTTTACACCCTGTTCTACCAAAAAGGATGAACCTTAGTTCCAGACCTAAGAATTCTTTTCTAACCTGAAGAGGACGGAAAGAAGGGCCTTTCAGAAAGCCTGGCTCTAATTCTTCCAGTTTCTCTGTGTTCCAGTCTTTTCTATTTTCCTAGTCCCTAGGCATCTGAAATTGAAAAACCAGAAAAAAGTTTTTTTGTTTTTTAATTCCACCCCCCCACCCTGCCTTTTGCTGTCAAGTACATACCCTGAGGGGGTGAGGACAAATCAGCCTAGCTACCTGAATTGAAGGGAGGAGATAGCAGAAAAGTAGCAATACTGGTAACTGGTTACTACTTCAAAAAGTTTAACCAGGTATCCATGTGATAGGGAATAAGGACAATGGAAGTGAAAAGCTAAAGGATTTGCCCAAGTCTTAAAAGGCTCTTATTAAGTGAGGTGAGATAATGGGTGTGAAAAGGATTGGGAAGATGGCAAGCATTTCCATTGGTTGTTATTACTGACACTTTCATTTTTATAGAAAAGCCCAAATTCGGGTTTTATTGTTATAAAAGCTGTGGCAACACACTTTGATGAGAGCTTTTGTTTCCAGGATACATTAAAGGAAAAAAAGGAAAAAAAAAAAAAAACGAGAAATATTAAAACTTCAATAGAGAAACCTCACTTATTCTATCATTACTAAACTTGATATTTTCCCTTATTTCTACTCTTTATAGAGAATAAAGCACTGGAATAAGAGTCAAAATATCTGGAAGGTATTTCCACTTGATCACTAAAAAATTCTACACCAAGGAGCAGAACTTCTTTGAGCCTCACTTGCTTACCCTAAAATGGGGAGTTAAATTCTTAATGATATCCGCAATGGCTTACAAGTTTAACTCTCCAATTCTCTCATTGTTCTACCTTCCAAGCAGGCCCTACCTTTAGTTCCCAACTTTATCTGTTGGGTAGATAGTTGTTCAGTCACTCAGTTATGTCTGACTTTTTGCAAGCCCATGGACTGCAGCACACCAGGCTTCCCTGTTCATCACCATCTCCTGGAGCTTGCTCAAACTCATGTCCATTGAGCTGGGGATTCCATACAACCATCTTGTCCTCTGTTATCCTCCTCCCTTCAATCTTTCCCAGCATCAGGGTCTTTTCAAATGAGTTCACTCTTCTCATCAGGTGACCAAAGTACTGGAGCTTCAGCTTCAATATCAATCTTTCCAATCAATATTCAGGGTTGATTCCCTTCAAGATGGACTGGTTTTATCTCCTTCCAGTCCAAGGGACTCTCAAGAGTCTTCTTCAACACCACAATTCAAAAGCATCAATTCTTTGGCGCTCAGCCTTCTTTATGATCCAACTCTCACACCCATACATGACTACTGGAAAAACCATAGCTTTGACTAGATGGACCTTTGTTGGCAAAGTAACGCCTCTGCTATTTAATATGCTGTCTAGGTTGGCCATAGTATTCCTTCCAAGGAACAAGCATCTTTTAATTTCATGGCTGCAGTCACCATCTGCAGTAATTTTGGAACCCAAGAAAATAAAGCTTCTCACTATTTCCATTGTTTCCCCATCTATTTCCCATGAAGTGATAGGACCAGATGCCATGATCTTTGTTTTTTGAATGTTGACTTTTAAGCCAGCTTTTTCAGTCTCCTGTCTCACCTTCATTAAGAGGCTCTTTAGTTCCTCTTCACTTTCTGCCATAAGGGTGGTGTCACCTGCCTATCTGCGGTTATTGGTATTTCTCCTGGCAATCTTGATTCCAGCTTGTGTTTCATCCAGTCTGGCATTTCACATGATGTACTCTGCATAGAGGTTAAATAAGCAAGATGACAATATACAGCCTTGGCGTACTCCTTTCCGAATTTTGAAGCAGTCCATTTTTCCATGTCTGGTTCTAGCTGTTGCTTTTTGACCTGCATACAGATTTCTTAGTAGGCAGGTAAGGTGGTCTGGTATTGCCCTCTTTTTAAGAATTTTACACAGTTTGTTGTGATCCACACAGTCAAAGGCTTTAGTGTACTCAGTGAAGCAGAAGTAGATGTTTTTCTGGAACTCTTGCTTTTTCTATGATCCAAAGGATGTTGGCAATTTGATCTCTGGTTCTTCTGCCTTTTCTAAATCCAACTTGAACATCTGGAAGTTTTCAGTTCACATACTGTTGAAGCCTAGCTTGGAGAATTTTGAGCATTACTTTGCTAGCATGTGAAATGTGTACAATTCTGCAGTAATTTGAACATTCTTTGTCATTGCCCATCCTTGGGATTAGAATGAAAACTGACCTTTTCCAGTCCTGTGGCCACTACTGTGTTTTCCAAATTTGCTGGCATATTGAGTGAAGTACTTTCACAGCATCATCTTTCAGGATTTGAAATAGCTTACCTGGAATTCCAACACCTCCACTAGCTTTGTTTATAGTGATGCTTCCTATGGTCCACTTGACTTCACACTACAGGATGTATGGCTGTAGGTGAGTGATCATACCATCATGGTTATCTGGGTCATTAAAATTTTTTTTCTATCGTTCTGTGTATTTTTGCCACCTCTTCTTAATATCTTCTGCTTTTGTTAGGTCCATACTATTGCNACACTACAGGATGTATGGCTGTAGGTGAGTGATCATACCATCATGATTATCTGGGTCATTAAAATTTTTTTTCTATCGTTCTGTGTATTTTTGCCACCTCTTCTTAATATCTTCTGCTTTTGTTAGGTCCATACCATTGCTGTCCTTTATTGTGCCCATCTTTGCATGAAATGTTCCCTTGGTATCTCTAATTTTCTTGAAGAGAACTCTAGTCTTTCCCATTCTATTGTTTTCCTCTATTTCTTTGCATTGTTCACTTACAAAGGCTTTCTTATCTCTCCCTAATAAAGCCAATGACCTTTTGGGGTTGTCTATCCTCAGTGTAGTTTATCCTATCCTAATGTGACTAAGGAAGTGAAGGTGTGGAGGAAATTAATGAAAACAAATAGAATCCCAAGAACATATAATGAAGCTTTTTTTTTTTCTTTTTTCTTTCCTTCCTTCCTTCTTTTCTTTCCTATCAGAACAATAACAAGTACCAGAAATATAAAGATGAAGAAGACAAGGTTTCATTGAGCTTTATCCAAGCAAGTCTAGATCATGAACTTCCCCCTCCACTCTCTGCCTATCCAAATCCTACCCATCTTTTTAAGGTTCAATTCAAACCCCACTTCCTCAAGGAAGTCTCAAGAAACACCCACAAATATCTCTCAGATCACTAATTTGGCAACTGTTCTTGATAGCCTTACATGCAGCAGAGTACAACCCTCAGCCAGGGCTGCCATGTAAAGTTGTACAGGTTTTTCCCTGTATAAAGTGATCTGTCTGGAAAAGAAAGTGGGAGCTGAAATCTAGCCTGCACTTCCTTGTTAAACTGTGTACTCTTGGGGTGGTATCTGCCCCAAATAGACATGATGATTTTGTGAGAATAATGCCTAAAAAAATTTTTTTCTTCAAGATCTACTGTGCANACGTATTGCTGAAGCCTGGCTTGGAGAATTTTTAGCATTACTTTACTAGCATGTGAGATGAGTGCAATTGTGCGGTAGTAGTTTGAGCATTCTTTGGCATTGCCTTGCATTGAATCAAGGAACATCTAACCATTTTTGTCTAGTGGTTCCTCAGGCTATTTAGAAAGTGCTGATCAGCTTTCTCTAGCTCCTGTGTACAAAACCTGATTGACGTACAATATAAAATATTTACATTAGTCTAAATCAGGATATAGAGAGCCAAAATACCCAGGGGCACTTATTGCCTGGAGTAATCAAGAGTACTGAATCTTAGAGAAAGTAAGTGAATCCCAGCAGTACTTGAGGAGTAAGTCTAACTGGCAGTAGCTTCTGTTAGATTCAGAAAGTAAACACTTATAAAAGTTAAGGAACTCACTTAAGAAGTTATGAAGCTGCATCTCTCTGATACCAAATCCTGTATTCCTACCTTGCTTAGTATAAGAACAATATGACTTCTTGAAAGAGGAAACTTTTTTTATTGATATGGAAAAAGTCACCAAGATATACTGATAAAATGATCACCAAAATAAACAGATAAGAGAGAAGAAAATATAGAGAATGTTACTCTGTCAAAAAGAGAGGGTGAAAAAAATAGCATATATATAATTGGACTGCACATGCCAATGTATTTGCAAGTATTAACAGTAATTTAATCACAATAGTTCTTTGTTGAGTGTAATGGAAACTGGGCAAGAAGTATTGCCTATATATTTAAGATACATTTTTAATATTTGAAACATGTATGTGGATTATCTCTTTACATTTTAAGAAATTTAAAACAGGTTTAAAAAAATGTATGACTTTTTTTCTTGGCTGTTTTGATATGGGTCATTTTAATATGGCCTTAAATATACAGCTTCTGTAACTGTGTAATTGCATGTCAGAAACAATCCATTCCATTGCTGAGACAAATCAAAACCAACACGGAGCCTGAGGATTATGCCCAGAGCTTCTACTTTGGCCAAAAGAACTTGGGAAATTTGAGAGAGAATCATTGTGATGCTGATTCCACAGCCTTTAGCTGTCAGGCCACCACAGGACTCGTGGCTTTGCCATGTTGAAAAAACCACAGTCCAGGGTCAGTTCTTTGGTTTTTCATGCTGATACTCTAGAGTTTTCTTCTTGACCCAAAGTGAGTCTGTATCACCAGGGTAGCTTCACATCATCTGTGTTTCCAAGAGACTAGAATATAAATCACAGAATCAGCTTAATAATTTCTACAAGACATGCAACAGAAAAGCCGGCACACTTTTTCCCTGTGGGAAAGGGCACATGGTAAAGCAACCTGTATTAACAGATTGCTTGATTCACATGTTGTGAAAACAGAAAGGATGAGCCCCGTAGTGGTGAGCTGTAAGTCAAGGCTTATGCTTCTGTCGCTCCAGTGGGGATACCCCTGGTGTGTTATGTTGGCAGTCTGGACACCTCTCCCCGCGTTAGGATTCAGATGAGCACTGCCAACATTGGACCCCAGGACTCTACCTTGTTGTGCTTCTGCTGGATACATTCTCTCTTTAGACAGGTTGAAATATTCAGACTGATTTCTACTGACCTTGTGACTGACTCTTGAAAACACCTCTGCATGAATCAGTTCTAATCATTAGTTTGTTGAATATGTGAATCTACAATGGATAGTATTTTTGCCTTTAGTTCCCCTTTTCAGAGTCTCCTCCCTGTCACCTGCATTCCATACCTGCCATGAAGAGTTTGCAGAACCAGTCTCTCTCATTCCTTACGTGTGTGTTAGTCACTCAGTCGTGTCTGACTCTTTGTGATCCCATGGACTATAGCCTGCCAGGTTCCTCTGTCCATTCTGGAATTCTCCAGGCAAGAATACTGAAGTGGGTTTCCATTTCCTCTTCCAGGGGACCTTCCTGACCCAGGGATTGAACCCAGGTCCCCTGCACTGCAGGCAGTTTCTTTACCATCTGAGCCACCAGGGAAGCCCCATTCTTTGGGCTGTTTCAATTTCTTCATGCACTCAACCTGGGGACCAGTGGTGGCCAGCTGAACATACTCAATTTTGATATCTGTCACCCAATTCTGATGCCTTTTTTCCCCTTCAGTTTGGAAATCCACTTTTCAGTTCCCCTGTTTCCATGGGAAAAGAAGTTCCTTACATCTGGATTAGTACTGTGCATTCGTGTAAGAGTGAGTTGACAGTCACAGTAAGTGGCAGGGAGGATTGGGGGAGGCGTATCTAGGCAGCTCTCTGAGGCAATGGAGTGGTTACAAGCTCATTTGTTGGAGGGCAGTGAAAGAGCCCACTGCAGAGTGGGTACACTCACAATTATACAGAGAGCTGGTGCTGGAAAAAGGAGTTCAAGGGAATCCAAAATTAGCAAGTCTATGCTCACTCCTTTCAGTGTTACTCTGCTAGGGTAGGTCCCTGGCATTTTTTTTTTAAAGGAAATTTCTTTGGATAGGTCATATGTCAGAGTCAAAAGAACAGAAAGGTGTATGTCAAGACATGAACTGTTTGCTTCTGGTTCACAAGATAAACTCAGAGAATTTAAAATTCAGAATTTAAAAAGAATTAAAAGGTTAGAAACTTTTATTATAGCAATGTGACATTGTCAAATAAATATGATACTGGTGGACTCCAGTCTCAGAAAGGGGAATAGATCCTTTTAAATGTTGTCAAACTGATGAGATATGTGGCCCACGGAGAAAACTGTGTGCAAACATGCACAATAGGATCACATACTTGTCTATGATGGAGGAGAGGGAGCAGTATTGGTGCTTCTCCTACAGGCAGTTTAAACAGCAGCTATATAAAGTGAAGTCTTCCTCTGATTCCTATGCCTCAGCCCTCCAGTTCCCTCCTGGAGGCAATACATGTTTCTAGACTCTGCGTATCCTTGAACAGTTTACAAACATGCATACACATGTGTCTGAGTGCTACACACACATGTGCACAAAATGTTGCCTGCTAAATGTTCTGCTCTTTGCTTTTTCATTTAAGTATATAACTTGGAGATTTTTCCCTCATTTTTTTTCTTTGGAACAGCTGCAGAATAGTTAATGGTATGGAGGCNAAGGGCACATGGTAAAGCAACCTGTATTAACAGATTGCTTGATTCACATGTTGTGAAAACAGAAAGGATGAGCCCCGTAGTGGTGAGCTGTAAGTCAAGGCTTATGCTTCTGTCGCTCCAGTGGGGATACCCCTGGTGTGTTATGTTGGCAGTCTGGACACCTCTCCCCGCGTTAGGATTCAGATGAGCACTGCCAACATTGGACCCCAGGACTCTACCTTGTTGTGCTTCTGCTGGATACATTCTCTCTTTAGACAGGTTGAAATATTCAGACTGATTTCTACTGACCTTGTGACTGACTCTTGAAAACACCTCTGCATGAATCAGTTCTAATCATTAGTTTGTTAAATATGTGAATCTACAATGGATAGTATTTTTGCCTTTAGTTCCCCTTTTCAGAGTCTCCTCCCTGTCACCTGCATTCCATACCTGCCATGAAGAGTTTGCAGAACCAGTCTCTCTCATTCCTTACGTGTGTGTTAGTCACTCAGTCGTGTCTGACTCTTTGTGATCCCATGGACTATAGCCTGCCAGGTTCCTCTGTCCATTCTGGAATTCTCCAGGCAAGAATACTGAAGTGGGTTTCCATTTCCTCTTCCAGGGGACCTTCCTGACCCAGGGATTGAACCCAGGTCCCCTGCACTGCAGGCAGTTTCTTTACCATCTGAGCCACCAGGGAAGCCCCATTCTTTGGGCTGTTTCAATTTCTTCATGCACTCAACCTGGGGACCAGTGGTGGCCAGCTGAACATACTCAATTTTGATATCTGTCACCCAATTCTGATGCCTTTTTTCCCCTTCAGTTTGGAAATCCACTTTTCAGTTCCCCTGTTTCCATGGGAAAAGAAGTTCCTTACATCTGGATTAGTACTGTGCATTCGTGTAAGAGTGAGTTGACAGTCACAGTAAGTGGCAGGGAGGATTGGGGGAGGCGTATCTAGGCAGCTCTCTGAGGCAATGGAGTGGTTACAAGCTCATTTGTTGGAGGGCAGTGAAAGAGCCCACTGCAGAGTGGGTACACTCACAATTATACAGAGAGCTGGTGCTGGAAAAAGGAGTTCAAGGGAATCCAAAATTAGCAAGTCTATGCTCACTCCTTTCAGTGTTACTCTGCTAGGGTAGGTCCCTGGCATTTTTTTTTTAAAGGAAATTTCTTTGGATAGGTCATATGTCAGAGTCAAAAGAACAGAAAGGTGTATGTCAAGACATGAACTGTTTGCTTCTGGTTCACAAGATAAACTCAGAGAATTTAAAATTCAGAATTTAAAAAGAATTAAAAGGTTAGAAACTTTTATTATAGCAATGTGACATTGTCAAATAAATATGATACTGGTGGACTCCAGTCTAAGAAAGGGGAATAGATCCTTTTAAATGTTGTCAAACTCATGAGATAAGTGGCCCACGGAGAAAACTGTGTGCAAACATGCACAATAGGATCACATACTTGTCTATGATGGAGGAGAGGGAGCAGTATTGGTGCTTCTCCTACAGGCAGTTTAAACAGCAGCTGTATAAAGTGAAGTCTTCCTCTGATTCCTATGCCTCAGCCCTCCAGTTCCCTCCTGGAGGCAATACATGTTTCTAGACTCTGCGTATCCTTGAACAGTTTACAAACATGCATACACATGTGTCTGAGTGCTACACAAACATGTGCACAAAATGTTGCCTGCTAAATGTTCTGCTCTTTGCTTTTTCATTTAAGTATATAACTTGGAGATTTTTCCCTCATTTTTTTTCTTTGGAACAGCTGCAGAATAGTTAATGGTATGGAGGCACCATAATTTATTTAACCACTTCTCTATTTTGCTATTAAGATAATGTTGCAATGAATAATCTGATATACATTTTTTATTTCACATATGCAGAGAAATCTTTGACATGGAGTCGCTGTGTGTGTCCGAAAGTAGGAAGCAAGCATGATATGCACACAGGAGGCACATTTAATAAGTGCGTGAGTCAGTGAAGACTGTGGAAATTGGTGAAACCTCTGAAGGTAGATAGGCAGACAACCTGTGGAGCAGGGAGGAGTTGGCTTAGTGAGGTGGCGACTGCGTGAGAGGAGGGGCAGCTCACAGAGTGCTCAACACCAACTCTGGAAGAGGACAAGCAAGTTACAGAATAGCCCGGCCTGGAACCCAGGCTCGCCGGCCTTCTTGCCTCTTTAGGCTTCTGCTGGGCTGCTCGACTCCCATTTAAAAATTTCCCATTAAACTATATTGTGCTCACCTACTACGTGCTGGTTTGACGTCATTTTTCCTGTGCCTTTTCAGCAGCAGGAGGCAGACTGAAAGGTGGAGTGAATTCGGGCTTTGGTGTCGACGTAAAGTCCTGGCTTCAAAGCCATTTCTGGCTGTAACTTGGGCAAGTGGCTTAACCTAGCCCTTTCTTATGTCTAAAATGCAGACTGCAGTGTGTCCCTACCGAGTAGAGAGGATGAAATGAGCTGGCTCATATAATGCTCCCGTCCTTATGCCTAGGATGTAGTAAGCCCTCAAAGAATTTTAATCCCCCACACTCCCTTGTAGTAAGCCCAAGCCTTCCATAGATGCTATGGAACTGAATCTAATTAGGCCAACACCAGAGCTCATTCCTTGTGTAGGTGGCTGCACTCTGTCCTCTTATGTCTCCAAGATGCACTTGCTCCTGATTCTTGGAGGCTCCGTGAGAATGAGAAAAGCACAAGAAGCTGATTTTCCCCCAAGGAGAGACAGGCAAGACACTGAAGGAAACAGAGACTGCTGCTATTCTAAGAGTTCAATGAGAAACAGTCATTAGAGCCACGGCCTGCTGTGCAGAAAACAGGCTGAAGTAAGAGAGCGGTTTGGATTCAATGACCCGAAGTGCTTGCTTCCCATCTATTTGCTGCCTTCTTACATTATCTTAGCAAATGCCAGCTTAGCTGCCGGAGGTACACAGGGTATACTGCACAAATGAACTGCACAAATGAAGTGAGCAAATGTTAAGCTCAGTGTTGCCCACAAAAGGGTGAGGTGGGAGGGAATCACCTGGCTGAAAGGTGTTCATTGCCACCTGGCCAGTTTGGAGGTGTTTCCTGGGAGACTCTTTCTGAATGTGGGCTGATAGTGAGCTGGCAGACTGTGGGGCTCCCCTTACACTGAATCCATAAACTCTTTAGCCCAAGTGCCCTCAGATACTCACAACCGTCACTTAAACGGCACTTGCTGGATGAATGGCAAATGTGTCTCCACAATCTCCCTTAGGATTAATTAGTCATTTCCGGGCCTTTGTTGTGATATACTTACTGCTCAACAACAGTCCAGCGCAGGTCAGAAACCTGCCTGATGGCCATTAGTGAACAGAAATTGAAACCATGAATCCCTGCCTTTTGTTATAAATAAACTCCCTCTACTGCTTGTGAAAAATATGTTATTGAAATTAAAGACACACTTACACCCTTAGAAGAAGGTTGTTTTCTTTACCTCAAAAACTGAGAACTACCCAGCCCTTCAGGCCATGTGGGCATGATCCTTTGACTAATCTTTCGCTGATAATATGTAAAATAAATGTCGAAGTCCTTAACACTAAATCATGCCATCTCCTTTTGACAGAGACTGGTAAAAGACGATGAGCACATGGATGAAGAATAGTATCCAGCCCCTCCAAGGGGACACAGCAGCGTTCATAGGAATGTCAAACTTTTATCCATCCATCCACTCAATCATTTAGCATATACGGAACATCTACTAGATGCTAGAAACTGCACCAAGGAAAGTCTTGGTCCCAGTCTTTCTAGATATGAGTGTCCTCCCTAGGAAAGTACCTCAANGTAGGAAGCAAGCATGATATGCACACAGGAGGCACATTTAATAAGTGCGTGAGTCAGTGAAGACTGTGGAAATTGGTGAAACCTCTGAAGGTAGATAGGCAGACAACCTGTGGAGCAGGGAGGAGTTGGCTTAGTGAGGTGGCGACTGCGTGAGAGGAGGGGCAGCTCACAGAGTGCTCAACACCAACTCTGGATGAGGACAAGCAAGTTACAGAATAGCCCGGCCTGGAACCCAGGCTCGCCGGCCTTCTTGCCTCTTTAGGCTTCTGCTGGGCTGCTCGACTCCCATTTAAAAATTTCCCATTAAACTATATTGTGCTCACCCACTACGTGCTGGTTTGACGTCATTTTTCCTGTGCCTTTTCAGCAGCAGGAGGCAGACTGAAAGGTGGAGTGAATTCGGGCTTTGGTGTCGACGTAAAGTCCTGGCTTCAAAGCCATTTCTGGCTGTAACTTGGGCAAGTGGCTTAACCTAGCCCTTTCTTATGTCTAAAATGCAGACTGCAGTGTGTCCCTACCGAGTAGAGAGGATGAAATGAGCTGGCTCATATAATGCTCCCGTCCTTATGCCTAGGATGTAGTAAGCCCTCAAAGAATTTTAATCCCCCACACTCCCTTGTAGTAAGCCCAAGCCTTCCATAGATGCTATGGAACTGAATCTAATTAGGCCAACACCAGAGCTCATTCCTTGTGTAGGTGGCTGCACTCTGTCCTCTTATGTCTCCAAGATGCACTTGCTCCTGATTCTTGGAGGCTCCGTGAGAATGAGAAAAGCACAAGAAGCTGATTTTCCCCCAAGGAGAGACAGGCAAGACACTGAAGGAAACAGAGACTGCTGCTATTCTAAGAGTTCAATGAGAAACAGTCATTAGAGCCACGGCCTGCTGTGCAGAAAACAGGCTGAAGTAAGAGAGCGGTTTGGATTCAATGACCCGAAGTGCTTGCTTCCCATCTATTTGCTGCCTTCTTACATTATCTTAGCAAATGCCAGCTTAGCTGCCGGAGGTACACAGGGTATACTGCACAAATGAACTGCACAAATGAAGTGAGCAAATGTTAAGCTCAGTGTTGCCCACAAAAGGGTGAGGTGGGAGGGAATCACCTGGCTGAAAGGTGTTCATTGCCACCTGGCCAGTTTGGAGGTGTTTCCTGGGAGACTCTTTCTGAATGTGGGCTGATAGTGAGCTGGCAGACTGTGGGGCTCCCCTTACACTGAATCCATAAACTCTTTAGCCCAAGTGCCCTCAGATACTCACAACCGTCACTTAAACGGCACTTGCTGGATGAATGGCAAATGTGTCTCCACAATCTCCCTTAGGATTAATTAGTCATTTCCGGGCCTTTGTTGTGATATACTTACTGCTCAACAACAGTCCAGCGCAGGTCAGAAACCTGCCTGATGGCCATTAGTGAACAGAAATTGAAACCATGAATCCCTGCCTTTTGTTATAAATAAACTCCCTCTACTGCTTGTGAAAAATATGTTATTGAAATTAAAGACACACTTACACCCTTAGAAGAAGGTTGTTTTCTTTACCTCAAAAACTGAGAACTACCCAGCCCTTCAGGCCATGTGGGCATGATCCTTTGACTAATCTTTCGCTGATAATATGTAAAATAAATGTCAAAGTCCTTAACACTAAATCATGCCATCTCCTTTTGACAGAGACTGGTAAAAGACGATGAGCACATGGATGAAGAATAGTATCCAGCCCCTCCAAGGGGACACAGCAGCGTTCATAGGAATGTCAAACTTTTATCCATCCATCCACTCAATCATTTAGCATATACGGAACATCTACTAGATGCTAGAAACTGCACCAAGGAAAGTCTTGGTCCCAGTCTTTCTAGATATGAGTGTCCTCCCTAGGAAAGTACCTCAAAAGCTCCAGGGATGATGGGAGGCCACCTGAGTTCAGTGCAAGGAATTAGTAATGAGATAAGAAAAGACCTGATTGATGAGTAATACAAGAACAACTATTTCCCTCAAGATTTTTTTGAGGTTACAAGTTTGCTGGGCCTTTTCACTTTATATGTAATAATAAGGGTCAGAGGGTGTTTAACTGATTTATTCATTGCCTCTCAAGCCAGGGATTCTGCTCAAGTGACACCTAGTATTTGGTAAACACCCAGAGCATACCGATCTTGTCTTTTGGAATGCCAAGCTTATTGCTAAATAAATGTATAATTGATAGACACCTATTTGCCTTGTTATAGCTTTGGTATAATCTTTGTTAGGTTCTGTGAGTACAAAGTAGAAACAGGAGTCTGTAGCAGAAATGTCAGCCACATCTCTACCTGTCATTGTCTCTCCAATCATCCCCATCTCCTAGAGGACCTCCTGTTGAGACTCAATCCCAAGTATCAAGGGCTCTGCAGTCTGGTCATAACTGACTACACCAGGTCAAGCAGAGTCAATATCTGTAACTATTCAAAATTTTAAAAATGAATTGAGTCAATAAATTAATGTTCAGTGTTTTAACTAGAAGGCTGTGTAAACTTGGGGTTGTGACCACTTTGGGGGCTTCTTTGGTTTACATGATGGATACATAAATGGAGAAGCCCTTCTATGATAGAAAAATGAAGCAGTGGTGAGGATCTCTACCTCACAACTCTCTGGGTCCTATGACATCCTGCTATGATGGTAGCCATATGTTCTGATTATACATTCATCTTTATAACTCTCCTTCTAAAATTTAAGACTTTTAATACTTATAACCAAAGAGTAAGTGACTGATACAGGGAGAATAAAGGTCTAGATCCTTCTCAGAAGCAGAAGGAACATGAAATGTGGAGGTCAGTATGCATTAGTTGTGAGAATACAACAATCCAGTAGAATCAGGGGAAGATACCATATCTACAGAAGTTTTTGTCTCAGTTTCTAGACAGCTTGAGTCTAATGTATTTGGCCCATTTCTGCTTAACTTAGAACATATTTGGCACCAAAATCATTTCACTGTCTTTATCTATAACTATTTCAGCTTGTTGCCTTTGTGACTTTAGAGCATGACTTTCCAACAGAGTTTTCTAAGATGATGGAAATGTTCTATAGCTCTGCTATCCAATAACAAAACCACAAGCTGCATGTGATTATTTAGCACTTGGAATGTGGCTAATATGATTAAGTCACTGAATTTTTAATTTCATTTGGTGTTGATGAATTTCAACATAAGCATAAATAGTCAAATGTCAGAATATAGTAGTTACTGTATTGGGTAGAATATGTCTAGAGTATATATTCCAAAATGCCAACAGTTTGCTCTCTTCATGTTACAAGCCACTCTAACAGCCACCCAGTGATTCCCCATGCTTCCTCTCTTGCCTCTCCATAAGGTCATTCCTCACAGAGATGCTGGAGAGATCTTTAAAAGATGCAAACCAGATTTGAATGCTTGTCAAAACCTTCCTATGTGTGTATCAATATATAATAAAATCAAAACTGCTGCAGTCCTCAGGGTTCTATCTGGTTTGGTTTTCCCACCTTGTCTCCTCCTGACTCCCCACCACTCAGCCCCATATTCATATTCCTCCAGCCTCCCTGGCTTGCCTTCTGTTCCCCCAAACACTTCAAGGTCACCATCAGCTCAGGATCTTGAATTATGTCTTTTCTACTTGGAATATTTTCTCCCAGATGTTGCTGTGGCTGGCTCTATTTCATCATTCAGATCCCAGTCCATGAGTCATCTTCTCAGAGAAGACTTTCCTGGCCACCATAGCTACGAAAAAGCGTATGCAATGCTGCAATGGATGGCTCCCTTTTCTTTTCTTTTTCACTGTTTGATTTTTGCTCATAAGACTGTCACCTTCTGAATTTATTTCATGTGTAACTGTCAATATGACTATATCTATGTATCCATCCATCTGTCCATTCACCCATCATTAACCTCTGCACCTTTGCACAAAAATGTTAAGTCTTTAAGCAGAGAGACTTTGTCATTGCTGCAGCCCAGAGCCTCAAATCCTGCCTGGCACAAAGCAGGTCTTTAAAAATCCTGCTTAATGGATGGAATGACTGCCCATTCAGGGTTTGGATTCTTCAGTGTGGTCCTCCCAAGGCTTTTTTCTCAGCCCAGGCTGAGACCCTCTGGGAAGGTCCTGATGTGACAATAACTGAGCTCCTGACCTTTCTCAAGCCTGTTTTTGCATCCATCTCTGTTAATGATAACGTCATCCTGATTACTGTTCAGGTCGAGCACATCAATGTCAGCTCAACTTCTTGATTTCTCTCACCCCATTTTCTATCTGTCAGCAAATCCTGTTGGCTCAGATGATCATTTCTCACTACCTGCTATCTCTTGGTCTGAACCACTATCATCTCTTCATCTCTTGCCCATATCACAATAGGGCTCTCCTAACTTCCCTTACTTGTAACCTCAGATCCTTCATTCTAATCCCAACAGAATGATTTTATTGAAATATAAATCAAAGCATGTCATTCATTTGCTCAAAACCTTGTCATACCTTCTCATTTTACTCAGAGTTAAAGCCAAAGTGACCTTACAGAGACACAGAAAGCCCTACACCATCCATCCTCATTGTCTCTCTGACTTCGCCTTCCACAAAGCTCTCCTCCCCACTCCTCTGACGCTACACTGGACTCCTGGTGCAACAATGATGCCACACTCTTGGGAACTTTGCCCATGCTGGTTTTTTTTTTTTAAAGTGAAGCTTCTACTTAAGTCATTCCTAGTCCCTTCTCACTATGTTTTTCACTATAGCACTTTATAGCTTTTAATATAGTACAATATTTTTTTATTTGTGCTGTTCATTTTTCATCTGTTTCCTTAGTATATACACTTTTTGAAAGCAGGGATTTTTGCTGCTTTTTTGTTTGTTTTGTTCACTCCTATATCCCCAGTATCTAGAGCAGAATTCAATTATTATTTATTGAATGAATGAATGAATGATATAATGAATGACAGTTGACATCCAGAAAGTCAACTAGTTAAGGTGATCTAAATAGAAACAAGATTTGACTTTCTAAAGAAAAAGTTCATTTTTAAGATAACTAGAGGTCACATAAATAAATGCTAAAGTGTCAGCTTACAGACTTATGTCTCAAAGTCTTGAGTTCACTGAGAGGTAAAGTTGGTTGATCTAGTTATCTAGTTTTAGAGCAGAATATTCTTATTCATGGTCATTGAACACTGTTGGTTCATTAGATCCCCTTGGCTAACATATAACATGCCTTTCAGCTAGCCACAGATGCAGGGAGGAGAACTTGTAAATAAGTCAAGAAAGTGGGTTTAAAAATCTCTCCCTTCATGATTTTCTTGTTAACATTGCTTACAAACTGCATGCTCTTTAGAGCTGCTTTCCACCTTAGGCGATAACACCAGGAGGCCTGAAAGACTCAAAAGGGATGTTGAGAAAATGTGTACTTTGTTCCAGACAGGAATTGGTACTTAGACTACTCCATTTCAAGAAAACTGTCCCTGCAAATGGACGTGGAGGCACAAACGTTTCAATAAACCACAAGTCACCATCAAGAAGTTAGAGGACACATGGCTGGAACCAGAACTGCATCGCTTCTCTTTCACATCATCTCAGTTGTACCAATGCTTCAGCGCCCACCTTGGGCTTCTTAGATGAAGCTAAGAAGAATGGAAACAATAGTGCATGCTGTCTTCCATCAAAAAGTAAATCAAGGACTTGGAGAGGCCAACAAGCTTATTTNCAGAGAGACTTTGTCATTGCTGCAGCCCAGAGCCTCAAATCCTGCCTGGCACAAAGCAGGTCTTTAAAAATCCTGCTTAATGGATGGAATGACTGCCCATTCAGGGTTTGGATTCTTCAGTGTGGTCCTCCCAAGGCTTTTTTCTCAGCCCAGGCTGAGACCCTCTGGGAAGGTCCTGATGTGACAATAACTGAGCTCCTGACCTTTCTCAAGCCTGTTTTTGCTTCCATCTCTGTTAATGATAACGTCATCCTGATTACTGTTCAGGTCGAGCACATCAATGTCAGCTCAACTTCTTGATTTCTCTCACCCCATTTTCTATCTGTCAGCAAATCCTGTTGGCTCAGATGATCATTTCTCACTACCTGCTATCTCTTGGTCTGAACCACTATCATCTCTTCATCTCTTGCCCATATCACAATAGGGCTCTCCTAACTTCCCTTACTTGTAACCTCAGATCCTTCATTCTAATCCCAACAGAATGATTTTATTGAAATATAAATCAAAGCATGTCATTCATTTGCTCAAAACCTTGTCATACCTTCTCATTTTACTCAGAGTTAAAGCCAAAGTGACCTTACAGAGACACAGAAAGCCCTACACCATCCATCCTCATTGTCTCTCTGACTTCGCCTTCCACAAAGCTCTCCTCCCCACTCCTCTGACGCTACACTGGACTCCTGGTGCAACAATGATGCCACACTCTTGGGAACTTTGCCCATGCTGGTTTTTTTTTTTAAAGTGAAGCTTCTACTTAAGTCATTCCTAGTCCCTTCTCACTATGTTTTTCACTATAGCACTTTATAGCTTTTAATATAGTACAATATTTTTTTATTTGTGCTGTTCATTTTTCATCTGTTTCCTTAGTATATACACTTTTTGAAAGCAGGGATTTTTGCTGCTTTTTTGTTTGTTTTGTTCACTCCTATATCCCCAGTATCTAGAGCAGAATTCAATTATTATTTATTGAATGAATGAATGAATGATATAATGAATGACAGTTGACATCCAGAAAGTCAACTAGTTAAGGTGATCTAAATAGAAACAAGATTTGACTTTCTAAAGAAAAAGTTCATTTTTAAGATAACTAGAGGTCACATAAATAAATGCTAAAGTGTCAGCTTACAGACTTATGTCTCAAAGTCTTGAGTTCACTGAGAGGTAAAGTTGGTTGATCTAGTTATCTAGTTTTAGAGCAGAATATTCTTATTCATGGTCATTGAACACTGTTGGTTCATTAGATCCCCTTGGCTAACATATAACATGCCTTTCAGCTAGCCACAGATGCAGGGAGGAGAACTTGTAAATAAGTCAAGAAAGTGGGTTTAAAAATCTCTCCCTTCATGATTTTCTTGTTAACATTGCTTACAAACTGCATGCTCTTTAGAGCTGCTTTCCACCTTAGGCGATAACACCAGGAGGCCTGAAAGACTCAAAAGGGATGTTGAGAAAATGTGTACTTTGTTCCAGACAGGAATTGGTACTTAGACTACTCCATTTCAAGAAAACTGTCCCTGCAAATAGACGTGGAGGCACAAACGTTTCAATAAAACACAAGTCACCATCAAGAAGTTAGAGGACACATGGCTGGAACCAGAACTGCATCGCTTCTCTTTCACATCATCTCAGTTGTACCAATGCTTCAGTGCCCACCTTGGGCTTCTTAGATGAAGCTAAGAAGAATGGAAACAATAGTGCATGCTGTCTTCCATCAAAAAGTAAATCAAGGACTTGGAGAGGCCAACAAGCTTATTTTATGAAATCTACATAGTATATACAACAGAACAGACACAGAAAGATGCCCATTCACATATGACTCCAGTTCATGCCCATGAGCTCCAGTAAACTGAAGCAGCCACAATGCAACTTTAATTGAGTATCTAAATAAGCCACTGGCTTTCCTGGACCTACCATGTATTCTAGCTCTCCACTGGAGGAGGGGAGGTGATGAAAACAAATATTTCCTAGGAATTGATGATCTTGTAAAGCATTTTGTAGTCTGGCTTTACTCATTCATGTTTTTACGCATTTGTTCAGTAAGCATGGATTGAGTATCCATTTTATGTAAGCTAGGGATTGGATCTACAAGGACAAAGAGGGGACAGAAGCCTCGTGGTGGAGTCCAGCACATAAACAAGTAGAGTGGCAGCCCCCTTTGATGGAACACTGAACAGTGGAGAGCTATTCTATCTGAATAATGGTTTCTAAAGCCAGAAAATGTGATTCAAAATCATCTTTAAATCTGTTAAGAAACACTACATTGAGTACCAACTTACAACTTCTCAGTAAGTCTAGTTCAGCTAGTTTTTCCACCAGAGAGCTGTTCTTTGGCTGACAC
Source organism: Raphicerus campestris (assembly GCA_006410735.1). Lineage (NCBI taxonomy): Eukaryota > Metazoa > Chordata > Mammalia > Artiodactyla > Bovidae > Raphicerus > Raphicerus campestris. Next base: position 625,831 of record SJYW01015901.1, read on the forward strand.
AGAGAAGTGGTTGGCTTCTGTTTAGGGGTCATGTAGAATACAAAATACAAATCTTCAAGCAGCAAAATTCCAGTCAACATGGGAAGATTCTCACAGAATTAAGGTCATATGAGAACTGAGGCCAGCCTGAGACAGACACTAATTAAGGGAAATAGGTGGCAGGATCCCAAATTACATAGCGCAATGTTGCATCCTCTTTCTCTCTCCTGACTCTCTCTTCTCTCTTTCTGTCTATTTGGGCTGAACACATATACTCGAATGTGAGTAAGTCCAATGCCTGAATAAAGTCACTGGATGGTACTATGTGTTGGATGCTTTATATACTTTTTTAATCCTCAAAATAGTTGTGCGAAATGTATGTTATTTTATCCAGAAGATGAGATAAACTTGGCCAGGATCATATAGCAAGTAAGCTAAAGTCCTTGTATCAATCACAGATGGCATAATAACATTGGAAATTTGACTTTCTAATAAAAGAACTATTTTCAAAGCAATGGGCAGGGTACAGTGGCCTATGATGGACAGGGCAATATCTTGGCCCTAGTGACAGAAGTGGTGCTGCCGCCTCTCAGCATAAAGGAGCAAGGAACATAAGGAAAGAGAATTGTTGAGTTGTGGTTATAAGCTGAGAGATGCCTAAGCATGGAGGGAGCCAGAGGCATCAATATTCCCCAGCTTCTCTCCACTTTCAATCTACTGCCTTTTTGCAAGCTTCTCCTTTAACTGAACATAAGAAGACAGAGGGCAAGAGGACCTGTTCAAACAGCCCATGATGTTTAGTCTTCTGGGACAATGAAGTGGGTAGTTGGTGAGTCAGGAGGGACAAATGGAACATAGCCAGAGCAACTCTCTGCCAGGGAGTAAGTCATCTCTTCAGTATCTTACTCATCTGCACATTCCACTGAACAGTGTCTGTCACAGTATAAGTGATTAATGAACACATGTATTAATGCTTTTTTTCTTTCCCCTCCACTTTTCTGTCTCCAAAACCTCAGGCATTGCCAGTTAAATGTGGGCAGCTAGTAATAATCTATGGAATAGGAAAGATTGCTCCCTTCTTCACCCCTCACCACAGTTTGGGAGGTGTGAGTGGAGAACACTCTAGAGCAGGATTCCCCCTTGTAAAGACTCTGTGTTCCTTGCCCTTTTGCAGTTGGCCAAGAGTCTGGGAACAGGGAGGGTGGAGTGTTTCTTTTTCTGGGGATGCTTCCAAGTCATTTTGTAGAGCATCAGCAACTTTAATTTGGGTCATGACCAAAGTTTGAGAACCCAGCTACTCGGTGAACTTCTTTACAAGATGTTGGGGAAAAAAACGCACTCTTTTTCAAGTGGTCAAAATTGTTGTCAGAAGCATTTTAGATTTGAATCATATTCATGAGAAAAATATGGCAAAGCAGAGCTGCATATCTGTTCCTTCCATTAGCGCTTATTAATTGTCTATCAAGTGACCCTGTACCACAAACAATCAGACTGAGAAGACAATAAGGGTGAAGAAATATAGTTTAAAGGCTAAAACCAATAATGACTTTTTTTCTCCTCAGGGACCCCTCCCAAAATTTAGTGTTTCAAAAATGGGTCAGTCCTGCTCTGAAGCGGTCATCTTGCTCGGATTAGACTATTTGTTTATTACAGACCTTTTATATGGTTGTTGATGGTCTTTAAACACAAGCAGCTGAGATCTCACTATCTGTCAATATTTCTCTGGACATTCCTGCATTACAAGGGAAGGTGATATGGAATTGTCAGGCTTAAAGGTGCTGGGGAGTTGTCTGGTACCTCCTTTGTCTTTGTGTTCTCAATCTTCCCCACGCTAGTTAACACAACTCTTTCTGAGGGTGAGGGCCCTGCAGAGGAGAAAACTAACTTGCCTATTATGCTAATAAGAAAGCAAACTTCTCTGTTTGAATCTTGCCTGTTCAGAATTAAAAATGAAAAGTATGATAGTTTAATACATTTTATGACCTTCATGTTTTATTAAATTTGAAAAAGGCATTCCATTCAAAAGAGGGTCAGATTTTAAATTAAGGCTCTACAACAAATATTTAAACTCAGATTTAATAAAAAAGTTACTGTGTATTCATGTACTTGCAATTGATTATAGAAGACTTAGGTACTGAAATTTTAAAAGGGTAATAGATATTGTAAATGGATAATAATGTTTAACAGAATATTGAATTTGATATTTATTTGGACTGTTTTATGTACATTTTGAAAATGTATGAAACAATGAAAATTAATTTTTAGGTACAAGTGCTTCACACATACAAGGGGCATAATAAATATTGATTGAAAAATGTATGGATTATAGGAATGAAAAAACATCTACAGACTTTATACTCTTTTTAAAATGAGAACTTCTACACATTAATTAATTCAATGAGCAAAATTTCATATAGAGTTTAATTTATTCTAACATCGCAACAAGCCTTGAAGGAGCTATGTGAAATATTCACACATCCTTAAGAACTATGGAAATCCTAAGGAGCTATATGAAATGTTCATGCATCCTTAAAGAACTGAGCATTGAGGAGGAGAAGCATAACCAATATAGACATAAAGCATTGAGAGAACAAGAGGAAAGAGATACCTGGCTCTCTTCCAGCTTTCAGGGGACCTGGAAAAGCTAGATAAGACTTTATGGAGGATGGAAAATTGAGGCAGCTCTTGAGTAACTTCCAAAGGGGCATATAATATGTTCTCCCATCTTATCATAATAAGCATTTAAAGATTGTCAAAGGACTTGCCAAAGATTCTTAGGAAGGCAGAATAAAAAGGCTATTAAAAAAAATTAAACTTCCTCCATACCAGTATTTTTCTTCAAGGAAATGTTCTCTTTAGCTTTGCTTCCAAAAGTTTTACTATATGGTGCCTAGACACAATATTTTTGTATTTTTTCCAATATGATTCACAGAGCTTCTTAAATCTGTGGGTAAATGTCTTTCATTAGTATTGACGAATTCTTGACTATTCCCTTTCACCCCTCCCCCCAAATATTATTCCTTTCTTATCCTTTCTTCTTCTTCTCCTAGAGTCACAATTGTATATATGTTGGATAGTTTAATTCATTTCCCACATTTCTTTCTGCTTTATTCTTTTATTGTTTTTCTTTCCAGTATCTCATTTGGGGTATTTTAAAAAATACATTCAGTAATCCTATTTTCTGTTCTATCCAGTCTGCTGTTAAATCTATTCAATTGAAGATATTGTATTTTAAACTTTTTTTTTAATTGAAGGATAACTGCTTTACAGAATTTTGTTGTTTTCTGTCAAACCTCAACATGAATCAGCCACAAGTATACATAGATCCCCTCCCTCATGAACCCCCTCCAGTCTCCCTTCCCATCCTACTCCTCTAGGTTGACACAGAGCCCCTGTTTGAGTTTCCTGAGCCATACAGCAAATTCCCATCAGTCATCTATTTTACATATGGTAATGTAAATTTCCATGTTACACTTTCCATACATCTCACCCTCTCCACCCCTCTCCCTATGTCCATGTCTATTCTCTATGTCTTGCTACCGTGTAAATAAATTCTTCAGTACCATTTTTCTAGATTCCATATATATGCATTAGAATACAATATTTATCTTTCTCTTTCTGACTTACTTCACTCTGTATAATAGGTTCTAGGTTCATCCACATCATTAGAACTGACTCAAAGGTGCTCCTTTTTATGGCTGAGTAACAGTCCATTCTAAAGGAGATTAGTCCTGGGTGTTCCTGGATGCTAAAGCTGAAACTCCAGTACTTTGGCCACCTCATGCGAAGAGTTGACTCATCGGAAAAGAGTCTGATGCTGGGAGGGATTGGGGGCAGGAGGAGAAGGGGACGACAGAAGATGAGATGGCTGAATGGCATCACTGACTCTATGGACGTGAGTTTGAGTGAACTCCAGGAGTTGGTGATGGACAGGGAGGCCTGGCATGCTGCAATTCATAGGGTCTCAAAGAGTCGGACAAGACTGAGCGACTGAACTGAACTGAACTGAATATTCCATTGTGTATATGTATCACAACTTCTTTATCCATTCATCTGTCAATGGACATCTAGGTTGCTTCCATGTTCTAGCTGTAGTACTGCAATGAACAATGGGATATATGCATCTTTTTCAATTTTGGTTTCCTCAGGGTATATGCCTAGAAGTGGAATTGCTGGGTCATATGGTGGTTTTATTCCTAGTTTTTTTAAGGAATCGACATGCTGTCTTCCATAGTGGCTGTATCAATTTACATTCCCACCAACAATTTAAGAGCGTTCCCTTTTCTCCACACTCTCTCCAAAATTTATTGTTTGTAGACTTTTTAATGATGGCCATTCTGACTGGGGTGTGGTGATATCTCACAGTAGTTTTGATCTGCATTTCTCTAATAATGAGTGATGCTGAGCATCTTTTCACGTGTTTGTTAGCCATCTATATGTCTTCTTTGGAGAAATGTCTGTTTAGGTCTTTTCCCCACTTTTTGATTGGGTTGTTTGTTTGTATGAGCTGCTCGTATATTTTGGAAATTAATCCTTTGTCTGTTGTTTCATTTGTTATTATTTTCTCCCATTCTGAGGGTTGTCTTTTCACCTTCTTATAGTTTCCTTTGCTGTGCAAAAGCTTTTAAGTTTAATCAGGTCCCACTTGTTTGCTTTTGTTTTTATTTCCATTACTCTCGGAGGTGGGTCGTAAAGGATCTGGCTTTGATTTCTGTCATTGAGTGGTCTGCCTATGTTCTCCTCTGATAATTTTATAGTTTCTGGTCTTACATTTAGGTCTTTAATTCATTTAAAGTTTATCTTTGTGTCTGGTGTTAGGAACTGTTATTTCATTCTTTTACATGTAGCTGTCCAGCTTTCCCAGCACCATTTATTGAAGAGGCTGTCTTTGCCTCATTGTATATTCTTGCCTCTTTTGTCAAAAATAAGGTGCCCATAGGTGCATGGGTTTATTTCTGGGCTTTCTATCTTGTTCCATTGNATTTTTCTAGATTCCATATATATGCATTAGAATACAATATTTATCTTTCTCTTTCTGACTTACTTCACTCTGTATAATAGGTTCTAGGTTCATCCACATCATTAGAACTGACTCAAAGGTGCTCCTTTTTATGGCTGAATAACAGTCCATTCTAAAGGAGATTAGTCCTGGGTGTTCCTGGATGCTAAAGCTGAAACTCCAGTACTTTGGCCACCTCATGCGAAGAGTTGACTCATCGGAAAAGAGTCTGATGCTGGGAGGGATTGGGGGCAGGAGGAGAAGGGGACGACAGAAGATGAGATGGCTGAATGGCATCACTGACTCTATGGACGTGAGTTTGAGTGAACTCCAGGAGTTGGTCAGGGACAGGGAGGCCTGGCATGCTGCAATTCATAGGGTCTCAAAGAGTCGGACAAGACTGAGCGACTGAACTGAACTGAACTGAATATTCCATTGTGTATATGTATCACAACTTCTTTATCCATTCATCTGTCAATGGACATCTAGGTTGCTTCCATGTTCTAGCTGTAGTACTGCAATGAACAATGGGATATATGCATCTTTTTCAATTTTGGTTTCCTCAGGGTATATGCCTAGAAGTGGAATTGCTGGGTCATATGGTGGTTTTATTCCTAGTTTTTTTAAGGAATCGACATGCTGTCTTCCATAGTGGCTGTATCAATTTACATTCCCACCAACAATTTAAGAGCGTTCCCTTTTCTCCACACTCTCTCCAAAATTTATTGTTTGTAGACTTTTTAATGATGGCCATTCTGACTGGGGTGTGGTGATATCTCACGGTAGTTTTGATCTGCATTTCTCTAATAATGAGTGATGCTGAGCATCTTTTCACGTGTTTGTTAGCCATCTATATGTCTTCTTTGGAGAAATGTCTGTTTAGGTCTTTTCCCCACTTTTTGATTGGGTTGTTTGTTTGTATGAGCTGCTCGTATATTTTGGAAATTAATCCTTTGTCTGTTGTTTCATTTGTTATTATTTTCTCCCATTCTGAGGGTTGTCTTTTCACCTTCTTATAGTTTCCTTTGCTGTGCAAAAGCTTTTAAGTTTAATCAGGTCCCACTTGTTTGCTTTTGTTTTTATTTCCATTACTCTCGGAGGTGGGTCGTAAAGGATCTGGCTTTGATTTCTGTCATTGAGTGGTCTGCCTATGTTCTCCTCTGATAATTTTATAGTTTCTGGTCTTACATTTAGGTCTTTAATTCATTTAAAGTTTATCTTTGTGTCTGGTGTTAGGAACTGTTATTTCATTCTTTTACATGTAGCTGTCCAGCTTTCCCAGCACCATTTATTGAAGAGGCTGTCTTTGCCTCATTGTATATTCTTGCCTCTTTTGTCAAAAATAAGGTGCCCATAGGTGCATGGGTTTATTTCTGGGCTTTCTATCTTGTTCCATTGGTCTATATTTCTGTTTTTCTGCCAGTACCACACTGTCTTGATGACTATAGATTTGTAGTATAATCTGAAGTCAGAAAGGTTGATTCCTCCAACTCC
>SJYW01015903.1:0-14279 GCA_006410735.1 Raphicerus campestris
AATCTCAAACCAATGCAATGCCAAATAATGTTCAAACTAATGCACAACTTCACTCTTCTCACACATGAGCAAAGAAAATGTCAAAGTTTTCCAAGCTAGCCTTCAAAAGTATGTGAATCAAGAGCTTACAGATGTTCGAGTTAGATTTAGAAAAGGCAGAGGAAACAGAGATCAAATAGCCATCATCCATTGGGTCATAGAAAAATCAAGAAAATTCCAGAACAACATCTACTTGTGCTTCATTGACTAGGTTAAAGCCTTTAAATGTGTGTATCACAACAAACTGGAAAATTCTCAGAGATGAGAATGCCAGATGGCCTTACCTCTCTCATGAGACATCTGTATGCAGCAATAGCTGCATGAAGCAACAGCTAGAACTGAACATGAAACAATGGGCTCATTGAAAATTGGGAAAGGAGTATGTCAAGGCTGTATACTGTCATCTTACTTATTTAGCTTATATGCAGAGTACATTATATGAAATGCCAGGCTGGATGAAACACAGGGTGGAATCAAGATTGCTGGGAGGAATATGGAACACCTCAGATATGCAGATGACACCACCCTTATGGCAGAAAGTGAAGAGAAACTAAAAAACCTCTTGATGAAAGTGAAAGAGGAGAGTGAAAAAGTTGGCTTAAAGCTCAACATTTAGAAAACGAAGATCATGGCATCTGGTCCCATCACTTCATAGAAAATAGATGGGGAAACAGTGGAAATAGTGGGAAAAGTGTCAGACTTTATATTTTGGGGCTCCAAAAATCACTGCAGATGATAACTGCAGCCATGAAATTAAAATATTATTGCTCCTTGAAAGAAAAGCTATGATCAACCTAGACAGCATATTAAAAAGCAGAGGTATTGCTTTGCCACCAAATGCCCATCTAGTAAAAGCTGTGGTCTTTCTAGTAGTCATATATGGATGTGAGTGTTATACCACAAAGAAAGCTGAGCACTGAACTGATGCTTTTGAACTGTGGTGCTGGAGGAAACTCTTGAGAGTCCCTTGGACTGAAAGGAGATAAAACCAGTCAATCCTAAAGGAAATATTCAGTGGAAGGACTGATGCTGAAGATAAAGCTCCAAAACTTTGGCCACCTGTTGTGAAGAGCTGACTCATTAGAAAAGACCCTGATGCTGGGAAAGATTGAAGGCAAGAGGAGAAGAGAATGACAGAGGATGATATTTTCAAGTGGTATCACTGACTTGATGGACATGAGTTTGAATGAGCTCCAGGTTTTGGTGATGGACAGGAAAGCCTGGCATGCACAGATCATGGTGTCACAAAGAGCCTGAAATGTCTGAGTGACTGAACTGAACTGACCCTCACAGATTGGGTTATTTTAGTGTAAACTAGATCTACTACCTTACATCCCACTCTTGAAAAATTAAAAAATAATTCTAAATTCACAGATATACTTTCAATATATCAAGTTCACAGAAAACTCATATATCAGTGTGGCTGTGTGTATGACATTTTCTCAGTGTCTACATGAATACATATACAACTCTAACTGAGTAAATCTAAGTTTCACTTATGAAGATATAGCATAAATAAAATAACTTCAGTGAATAAACTGTTTCTGCAACAGTTCTATGACAGATATAATTCTTATTTTAATCTAATTGAAAGATACCTGTGCAGTGACTATAAAACAGGTTAACACTTGAGTATAGGTTCATGCTTCTGCAACAGATAATTTTACTCTAAGACAATCTCTAATCATGAGGTAGAGAAATCCCAGAGTGCTGAGAGCTACTCTAATGTTAATTCTATGAAGAGAAAGAAAAAAAAAAAAAACACCTCTAAGAAGCTTGCTAAAAGTAAATTTATATTTATCTATTTGTAAAAGTTTTGTGAATTAAATGCATAGAATATTTTACATCATAAAATGCATTTAGTATGGTTTACCATACAAATCAAAGATGTGGTGTGGAGAGAGATAGAGAGTGACTTATTTCTGGTCATGTTTACTGTTGAATAGTGAGCACGAAATTGGAAAGTTACAGAAACTGTAGTGTGCTCAATTGTACTTAACTGATCCACTGCATTTAACTGATAGTCTTGCAGACCCAAAATGATGTTGTTTTTGTTTTGTTTTGTTTTGTTTTGTTTATGAATGGGAACGGGTCCTTAACTGAAAGCATGTTGAAATTAAAGAGGACTTATGGAAGACCAACTCCCTTTGAGAGTGTTAATAGCGTCAGTAGACAGGCCAGAAATCCCCAAGTGTGGCAGGAGGAAATAAACTGAAAGTGGTTGACATTTCTTTCTTTTTTTTCCCTCTTCTAATCCTGTGTTGTCATGGCACCACCTGGTTCCACCTGAACTTAACTTTATCTCAAACCTGGAGCTAAACAATATTTTTCTTTTTTAAGGAAATATTTTCTTGAGTTATGTCAGTGAACTATGCATTTGCTTGGAAATATGCCTTTCTTCAAGATTCATATCAACTGTTTTATGACTCAGGCTGACTCACCTTCTGCCATTGCTCTCTCAAATGCATGTTGTGGGTGAGGGGCCTGGTGCAACTCTCTCTTGGTTTTGAGGTGCTTCCTTTCTCTAATTACCAGCTTGATAATAGGTATATAACTCCTTGCTAAAAACCAGCACTGGGGCACTTTCTCTGTCACCTTCTGATGTCTATGTCTGAAGCTTTCACTATCTCTTTTAGACATTAATAAAACTTTGCTACACAAAAAGCTCTAAGTAATCAAGCCTGTCACTGGCCCTGGACTGGACTCCTCTCCTCCACAGGTCATGAATCCTAGCATTGTTCACAGCTCTTAGCAGCAAGCTTTCAGCTTTGGGTCTCATCCAGGATTCTCTAGGACAAGGTAAAGATGCTCAGAGGTCTACTTCTTTTGTTGTCCTAGTAAACAAGTTTTCTGCTTTACTTTATTAACTCTGTCTTCTCTTCCCTGGTGGCTCAGAGGGTAAGGTGTCTGCCTACTACGTGGGAGGCCCAGGTTCAATCCCTAGGTCAGGAAGATCTCCTGGAGAAAGAAATGGCAATCCACTCTGGTATTCTTGCCTAGAAAATCCCATGAACAGAGGAACTTGGTAGGATACAATCCATGAGGTTGCAAAGAGTTAGACACGACTGAGCAGCTTCACTTCCTTTTTTTTCCTTTTTCTTTTATTAACTCTACAGTGTGCCTGTGTGAGTGACAGACTGAAAGTTTGAAAACTGTGAAGCAAGTGTTGTGTCCTTTTCTGTGGTTCCATGGTGACTTCATACAGCTTATAGCAGAAACCCTGTCAAAGGATTATATCGACCTGCTAATATCAAAAGGCACCCAATGTCTGCTCCAGGGGAGCAAGATGAGATTGACAAAGATTTTGGACCAAATTCTCCTTTCTTGGTCAAACTTTCCACTCTCTTTGACCATTTCATGACTGCCTGGGGAATTAGAATCCCTAACCCAATCTGTTGAATTATTAACTTTCAAGGTAGTTAGAATCCATGCTGTTAGTATGTACTTTTACTGAGACTCTAAGTTTGGAAGTGCCTAGCCTTTCTAGGAGCCAAAAGTTACAAAAGCACATTCAGGAATGAGTGGAGCTTTAGCTCTAGGAACTTCTCTCAGGCTAGAGGTTGCTCTCTTGCCTGCCTGCCTCAGGGATCAGGTACCTGAAAGTGATGATTTGTCATGTCTGTGCCTCTGATCTATATGGATAGAAGCACTGCTGGTGACCAGGAAGTTTTTGAGGATGTAGATTGATAATTCCAGGATCTAGTCAGATTGGAAGTGCAACAGGTTCCTTCCCCTGATAACCCTAGCTCTTAGTGAGCCAGAGGAGTCTCTCTGGTGTTTTTTTGTCTCAACTCCTTGGATATTCTTTCTGTGGAATCTATGAGGATGAACTTGAAGAATTGGCCTTAATAGCTAAAGGCAAAAATCACTTTTTCCTTGCTGGTGCGACCTTCTTCACCTCTTTGCTATCATATATACTGATGTGGTGATATTCAGAAATGAAACCTTTGTTGTTCATCCCTTTATGACTTACCATTTTTACTGTGATCAGACCTGTGTTCAGAATGTACACAGGCATATGGAAGATAGATGCTTCCCCAATAGTCTTAGTGTGGGAGGCACTGCAGAAGGCTACTCTCCTTCATTCCATGTGACATCAGAGGACGAGTAAAAATCAAGCCATGGTCGTAATAGTGAGGAATTATACATCACTCTGGGATGCCATCAGGTCTACCCCTGGTGCATCTCCACCCCATCTCAGTAGGTGGTAGAACAGGGAGGGACAAGTAGGGTGCCTTTGTTAGTAAGGGACAGACTAAGACTGACCAGGGAATAAAAGAGTCAGTTGAAAATCTGTCTCCACCTCCATTTAGAGCAAGGAGGGCCACTTCTGGTAGAAAAGGGCACTGGACGCCACTTTTTTGTTTCTTAAAGTTGAGAGTTAGCAGTTCCAGAACCACCTCTTTAAAATGCATTTTGAGAAACTTGGATAAATTCAATCTCCAGAGCTTAACCTTATTTAGAGAGATATATAATGTATCCTGTGACAGCCACTAACTCCTGACTCCAACACTCAAGTTTTGAGGAAAAAATTTCCCTATGGATATGAATGGCTTGGTAATAAATCAGTTGAAAAGGGGAAGGGCAAGATAGCCTCCTTCCCTACTGGGAATCAGACAGTCCCCACAGCAGAGTGAGGCTGGGACTATAACATGGCTAAAGGAAGACAGGATCAGAGTCACTTTTTCAGGATTCAAGCGGGTACATGACAAGACTTTAAAATATGCCAAGTTGACAAACATAAAATAGGGAAAGAAGGAAGCTCCTGGTAAATTCCTAGGTAGACTGTGAGAAGCCCTTCACAGATTCACTGAGATTGATCCTGAAAGTGCAGAGGGAGGGATGATATTAAAATATAGATTTCTCATTCAGTCACTTTCAGATATCTGCCATAAGCTACTAAAACAGGTGTTTAGACCAAATCAGTCTAGAAAACTTGTTGTAAATGGCTCAGCCAGTTTATTATGGCAGCAGGAGGAAAAGAGGCAGAAAAATGCCAGAAAAGACTGTAGCTCCTGCCATGGCTTTCAGATCCACTCTGAAATAGCTGGAGAAAAAAATGCCCATTGACCCACGTGAAAAGGGGCAGACTTGCTATTACCACAAAAAGTGGGGACACCTCAAGCAGGGTTGTTCTCAGGCATCTAAGATGCCCCTGGCTCCATGTCCACTCTGCAAAGGACCACACTGGAGAAAATGCTGCCCTCAGTGGTATAAGCCCTAGGGGTCAGACTCTCAAGACAATCAGGACTAAAATGCCTGGGAGTCCACACAAAAGCTCTGTCCTAATCACACCTGAGAAACTCCAGGTATTGACAACTCTGGGGGCTAATCAGTTGCTTTGCTGTTAGAAACCAGGGAAACTTATTCTATGCTTACTGAAGCTCCTGGCCCACTTCTACCCCCATCCACTTCCATGATGAACAAACACTATTATTTCAGTTGTCCACTAAGTTGCAACTGGGACTCTATTGTTTTCACATGAGTTTCTGATTTTGCCAGAGTATCCCTCAACCCATTTGGGAGGGATATACTGAACAAGGTCNCAGATATACTTTCAATATATCAAGTTCACAGAAAACTCATATATCAGTGTGGCTGTGTGTATGACATTTTCTCAGTGTCTACATGAATACATATACAACTCTAACTGAGTAAATCTAAGTTTCACTTATGAAGATATAGCATAAATAAAATAACTTCAGTGAATAAACTGTTTCTGCAACAGTTCTATGACAGATATAATTCTTATTTTAATCTAATTGAAAGATACCTGTGCAGTGACTATAAAACAGGTTAACACTTGAGTATAGGTTCATGCTTCTGCAACAGATAATTTTACTCTAAGACAATCTCTAATCATGAGGTAGAGAAATCCCAGAGTGCTGAGAGCTACTCTAATGTTAATTCTATGAAGAGAAAGAAAAAAAAAAAAAAAACCTCTAAGAAGCTTGCTAAAAGTAAATTTATATTTATCTATTTGTAAAAGTTTTGTGAATTAAATGCATAGAATATTTTACATCATAAAATGCATTTAGTATGGTTTACCATACAAATCAAAGATGTGGTGTGGAGAGAGATAGAGAGTGACTTATTTCTGGTCATGTTTACTGTTGAATAGTGAGCACGAAATTGGAAAGTTACAGAAACTGTAGTGTGCTCAATTGTACTTAACTGATCCACTGCATTTAACTGATAGTCTTGCAGACCCAAAATGATGTTGTTTTTGTTTTGTTTTGTTTTGTTTTGTTTATGAATGGGAACGGGTCCTTAACTGAAAGCATGTTGAAATTAAAGAGGACTTATGGAAGACCAACTCCCTTTGAGAGTGTTAATAGCGTCAGTAGACAGGCCAGAAATCCCCAAGTGTGGCAGGAGGAAATAAACTGAAAGTGGTTGACATTTCTTTCTTTTTTTTCCCTCTTCTAATCCTGTGTTGCCATGGCACCACCTGGTTCCACCTGAACTTAACTTTATCTCAAACCTGGAGCTAAACAATATTTTTCTTTTTTAAGAAAATATTTTCTTGAGTTATGTCAGTGAACTATGCATTTGCTTGGAAATATGCCTTTCTTCAAGATTCATATCAACTGTTTTATGACTCAGGCTGACTCACCTTCTGCCATTGCTCTCTCAAATGCATGTTGTGGGTGAGGGGCCTGGTGCAACTCTCTCTTGGTTTTGAGGTGCTTCCTTTCTCTAATTACCAGCTTGCTAATAGGTATATAACTCCTTGCTAAAAACTAGCACTGGGGCACTTTCTCTGTCACCTTCTGATGTCTATGTCTGAAGCTTTCACTATCTCTTTTAGACGTTAATAAAACTTTGCTACACAAAAAGCTCTAAGTAATCAAGCCTGTCACTGGCCCTGGACTGGACTCCTCTCCTCCACAGGTCATGAATCCTAGCATTGTTCACAGCTCTTAGCAGCAAGCTTTCAGCTTTGGGTCTCATCCAGGATTCTCTAGGACAAGGTAAAGATGCTCAGAGGTCTACTTCTTTTGTTGTCCTAGTAAACAAGTTTTCTGCTTTACTTCATTAACTCTGTCTTCTCTTCCCTGGTGGCTCAGAGGGTAAGGTGTCTGCCTACTACGTGGGAGGCCCAGGTTCAATCGCTAGGTCAGGAAGATCTCCTGGAGAAAGAAATGGCAATCCACTCTGGTATTCTTGCCTAGAAAATTCCATGAACAGAGGAACTTGGTAGGGTACAATCCATGAGGTTGCAAAAAGTTAGACACGACTGAGCAGCTTCACTTCCTTTTTTTCCTTTTTCTTTTATTAACTCTACAGTGTGCCTGTGTGAGTGACAGATTGAAAGTTTGAAAACTGTGAAGCAAGTGTTGTGTCCTTTTCTGTGGTTCCATGGTGACTTCATACAGCTTATAGCAGAAACNCTGGTATTCTTGCCTAGAAAATCCCATGAACAGAGGAACTTGGTAGGATACAATCCATGAGGTTGCAAAGAGTTAGACACGACTGAGCAGCTTCACTTCCTTTTTTTTCCTTTTTCTTTTATTAACTCTACAGTGTGCCTGTGTGAGTGACAGACTGAAAGTTTGAAAACTGTGAAGCAAGTGTTGTGTCCTTTTCTGTGGTTCCATGGTGACTTCATACAGCTTATAGCAGAAACCCTGTCAAAGGATTATATCGACCTGCTAATATCAAAAGGCACCCAATGTCTGCTCCAGGGGAGCAAGATGAGATTGACAAAGATTTTGGACCAAATTCTCCTTTCTTGGTCAAACTTTCCACTCTCTTTGACCATTTCATGACTGCCTGGGGAATTAGAATCCCTAACCCAATCTGTTGAATTATTAACTTTCAAGGTAGTTAGAATCCATGCTGTTAGTATGTACTTTTACTGAGACTCTAAGTTTGGAAGTGCCTAGCCTTTCTAGGAGCCAAAAGTTACAAAAGCACATTCAGGAATGAGTGGAGCTCTAGCTCTAGGAACTTCTCTCAGGCTAGAGGTTGCTCTCTTGCCTGCATGCCTCAGGGATCAGGTACCTGAAAGTGATGATTTGTCATGTCTGTTCCTCTGATCTATATGGATAGAAGCACTGCTGGTGACCAGGAAGTTTTTGAGGATGTAGATTGATAATTCCAGGATCTAGTCAGATTGGAAGTGCAACAGGTTCCTTCCCCTGATAACCCTAGCTCTTAGTGAGCCAGAGGAGTCTCTCTGGTGTTTTTTTGTCTCAACTCCTTGGATATTCTTTCTGTGGAATCTATGAGGATGAACTTGAAGAATTGGCCTTAATAGCTAAAGGCAAAAATCACTTTTTCCTTGCTGGTGCGACCTTCTTCACCTCTTTGCTATCATATATACTGATGTGGTGATATTCAGAAATGAAACCTTTGTTGTTCATCCCTTTATGACTTACCATTTTTACTGTGATCAGACCTGTGTTCAGAATGTACACAGGCATATGGAAGATAGATGCTTCCCCAATAGTCTTAGTGTGGGAGGCACTGCAGAAGGCTACTCTCCTTCATTCCATGTGACATCAGAGGACGAGTAAAAATCAAGCCATGGTCGTAATAGTGAGGAATTATACATCACTCTGGGATGCCATCAGGTCTACCCCTGGTGCATCTCCACCCCATCTCAGTAGGTGGTAGAACAGGGAGGGACAAGTAGGGTGCCTTTGTTAGTAAGGGACAGACTAAGACTGACCAGGGAATAAAAGAGTCAGTTGAAAATCTGTCTCCACCTCCATTTAGAGCAAGGAGGGCCACTTCTGGTAGAAAAGGGCACTGGACGCCACTTTTTTGTTTCTTAAAGTTGAGAGTTAGCAGTTCCAGAACCACCTCTTTAAAATGCATTTTGAGAAACTTGGATAAATTCAATCTCCAGAGCTTAACCTTATTTAGAGAGATATATAATGTATCCTGTGACAGCCACTAACTCCTGACTCCAACACTCAAGTTTTGAGGAAAAAATTTCCCTATGGATATGAATGGCTTGGTAATAAATCAGTTGAAAAGGGGAAGGGCAAGATAGCCTCCTTCCCTACTGGGAATCAGACAGTCCCCACAGCAGAGTGAGGCTGGGACTATAACATGGCTAAAGGAAGACAGGATCAGAGTCACTTTTTCAGGATTCAAGCGGGTACATGACAAGACTTTAAAATATGCCAAGTTGACAAACATAAAATAGGGAAAGAAGGAAGCTCCTGGTAAATTCCTAGGTAGACTGTGAGAAGCCCTTCACAGATTCACTGAGATTGATCCTGAAAGTGCAGAGGGAGGGATGATATTAAAATATAGATTTCTCATTCAGTCACTTTCAGATATCTGCCATAAGCTACTAAAACAGGTGTTTAGACCAAATCAGTCTAGAAAACTTGTTGTAAATGGCTCAGCCAGTTTATTATGGCAGCAGGAGGAAAAGAGGCAGAAAAATGCCAGAAAAGACTGTAGCTCCTGCCATGGCTTTCAGATCCACTCTGAAATAGCTGGAGAAAAAAATGCCCATTGACCCACGTGAAAAGGGGCAGACTTGCTATTACCACAAAAAGTGGGGACACCTCAAGCAGGGTTGTTCTCAGGCATCTAAGATGCCCCTGGCTCCATGTCCACTCTGCAAAGGACCACACTGGAGAAAATGCTGCCCTCAGTGGTATAAGCCCTAGGGGTCAGACTCTCAAGACAATCAGGACTAAAATGCCTGGGAGTCCACACAAAAGCTCTGTCCTAATCACACCTGAGAAACTCCAGGTATTGACAACTCTGGGGGCTAATCAGTTGCTTTGCTGTTAGAAACCAGGGAAACTTATTCTATGCTTACTGAAGCTCCTGGCCCACTTCTACCCCCATCCACTTCCATGATGAACAAACACTATTATTTCAGTTGTCCACTAAGTTGCAACTGGGACTCTATTGTTTTCACATGAGTTTCTGATTTTGCCAGAGTATCCCTCAACCCATTTGGGAGGGATATACTGAACAAGGTCNCTTTCTCTGTCACCTTCTGATGTCTATGTCTGAAGCTTTCACTATCTCTTTTAGACATTAATAAAACTTTGCTACACAAAAAGCTCTAAGTAATCAAGCCTGTCACTGGCCCTGGACTGGACTCCTCTCCTCCACAGGTCATGAATCCTAGCATTGTTCACAGCTCTTAGCAGCAAGCTTTCAGCTTTGGGTCTCATCCAGGATTCTCTAGGACAAGGTAAAGATGCTCAGAGGTCTACTTCTTTTGTTGTCCTAGTAAACAAGTTTTCTGCTTTACTTCATTAACTCTGTCTTCTCTTCCCTGGTGGCTCAGAGGGTAAGGTGTCTGCCTACTACGTGGGAGGCCCAGGTTCAATCGCTAGGTCAGGAAGATCTCCTGGAGAAAGAAATGGCAATCCACTCTGGTATTCTTGCCTAGAAAATTCCATGAACAGAGGAACTTGGTAGGGTACAATCCATGAGGTTGCAAAAAGTTAGACACGACTGAGCAGCTTCACTTCCTTTTTTTCCTTTTTCTTTTATTAACTCTACAGTGTGCCTGTGTGAGTGACAGATTGAAAGTTTGAAAACTGTGAAGCAAGTGTTGTGTCCTTTTCTGTGGTTCCATGGTGACTTCATACAGCTTATAGCAGAAACCCTGTCAAAGGATTATATCGACCTGCTAATATCAAAAGGCACCCAATGTCTGCTCCAGGGGAGCAAGATGAGATTGACAAAGATTTTGGACCAAATTCTCCTTTCTTGGTCAAACTCTCCACTCTCTTTGACCATTTCATGACTGCCTGGGGAATTAGAATCCCTAACCCAATCTGTTGAATTATTAACTTTCAAGGTAGTTAGAATCCATGCTGTTAGTATGTACTTTTACTGAGACTCTAAGTTTGGAAGTGCCTAGCCTTTCTAGGAGCCAAAAGTTACAAAAGCACATTCAGGAATGAGTGGAGCTCTAGCTCTAGGAACTTCTCTCAGGCTAGAGGTTGCTCTCTTGCCTGCATGCCTCAGGGATCAGGTACCTGAAAGTGATGATTTGTCATGTCTGTTCCTCTGATCTATATGGATAGAAGCACTGCTGGTGACCAGGAAGTTTTTGAGGATGTAGATTGATAATTCCAGGATCTAGTCAGATTGGAAGTGCAACAGGTTCCTTCCCCTGATAACCCTAGCTCTTAGTGAGCCAGAGGAGTCTCTCTGGTGTTTTTTTGTCTCAACTCCTTGGATATTCTTTCTGTGGAATCTATGAGGATGAACTTGAAGAATTGGCCTTAATAGCTAAAGGCAAAAATCACTTTTTCCTTGCTGGTGCGACCTTCTTCACCTCTTTGCTATCATATATACTGATGTGGTGATATTCAGAAATGAAACCTTTGTTGTTCATCCCTTTATGACTTACCATTTTTACTGTGATCAGACCTGTGTTCAGAATGTACACAGGCATATGGAAGATAGATGCTTCCCCAATAGTCTTAGTGTGGGAGGCACTGCAGAAGGCTACTCTCCTTCATTCCATGTGACATCAGAGGACGAGTAAAAATCAAGCCATGGTCGTAATAGTGAGGAATTATACATCACTCTGGGATGCCATCAGGTCTACCCCTGGTGCATCTCCACCCCATCTCAGTAGGTGGTAGAACAGGGAGGGACAAGTAGGGTGCCTTTGTTAGTAAGGGACAGACTAAGACTGACCAGGGAATAAAAGAGTCAGTTGAAAATCTGTCTCCACCTCCATTTAGAGCAAGGAGGGCCACTTCTGGTAGAAAAGGGCACTGGACGCCACTTTTTTGTTTCTTAAAGTTGAGAGTTAGCAGTTCCAGAACCACCTCTTTAAAATGCATTTTGAGAAACTTGGATAAATTCAATCTCCAGAGCTTAACCTTATTTAGAGAGATATATAATGTATCCTGTGACAGCCACTAACTCCTGACTCCAACACTCAAGTTTTGAGGAAAAAATTTCCCTATGGATATGAATGGCTTGGTAATAAATCAGTTGAAAAGGGGAAGGGCAAGATAGCCTCCTTCCCTACTGGGAATCAGACAGTCCCCACAGCAGAGTGAGGCTGGGACTATAACATGGCTAAAGGAAGACAGGATCAGAGTCACTTTTTCAGGATTCAAGCGGGTACATGACAAGACTTTAAAATATGCCAAGTTGACAAACATAAAATAGGGAAAGAAGGAAGCTCCTGGTAAATTCCTAGGTAGACTGTGAGAAGCCCTTCACAGATTCACTGAGATTGATCCTGAAAGTGCAGAGGGAGGGATGATATTAAAATATAGATTTCTCATTCAGTCACTTTCAGATATCTGCCATAAGCTACTAAAACAGGTGTTTAGACCAAATCAGTCTAGAAAACTTGTTGTAAATGGCTCAGCCAGTTTATTATGGCAGCAGGAGGAAAAGAGGCAGAAAAATGCCAGAAAAGACTGTAGCTCCTGCCATGGCTTTCAGATCCACTCTGAAATAGCTGGAGAAAAAAATGCCCATTGACCCACGTGAAAAGGGGCAGACTTGCTATTACCACAAAAAGTGGGGACACCTCAAGCAGGGTTGTTCTCAGGCATCTAAGATGCCCCTGGCTCCATGTCCACTCTGCAAAGGACCACACTGGAGAAAATGCTGCCCTCAGTGGTATAAGCCCTAGGGGTCAGACTCTCAAGACAATCAGGACTAAAATGCCTGGGAGTCCACACAAAAGCTCTGTCCTAATCACACCTGAGAAACTCCAGGTATTGACAACTCTGGGGGCTAATCAGTTGCTTTGCTGTTAGAAACCAGGGAAACTTATTCTATGCTTACTGAAGCTCCTGGCCCACTTCTACCCCCATCCACTTCCATGATGAACAAACACTATTATTTCAGTTGTCCACTAAGTTGCAACTGGGACTCTATTGTTTTCACATGAGTTTCTGATTTTGCCAGAGTATCCCTCAACCCATTTGGGAGGGATATACTGAACAAGGTCCGTGTTTGTTTTCATGAATATGGAACCCTCTCTTTGTCTCCATTAAATGAACAAAATGTAATTCCTAGGATGTAGGCTGATAGAAAAAACTGTAGGTCAAGCACAGAATGTCATTCCTGTTGTTATGAGGCTCAAACACCCACATCTATTTTCACATCAAAAGCAGTATCCACTGAAACCCAAGGTTAAGAAAGGGTTAAAATCCACCACTGATAATTTAAAGGAGCAGAGGCTATTAATTCCCTATAACAGTTCATACAACTCTCCTACTTTGAGTGTGAAAAAGTCAAATAATAAATAGAGACTAGTTCAAGGTTTATAAATAATAAATGAGACTGTGGCTCCTTTACACCCTATGGTGCCTAATCCTTATGCTTTATTGTCTGAAATTCCTGAATGAGCCAAATTTGAATTGAAAGATGTTTTGATTTGAAAGATGCTTTCTTTTCTAGAAGGGATGAGGGTCATAGGCCCCAAGAGAATTCAACTTAAATTAATCATCACCTACTTATGACTTTAAAACAATGAGAGGATTTTTTGGCATCACAGGCTACTACCACATTTGGATTCAGGGTTATGGGGAAATTGCCCAACTTCTATATAAAGTTATAACTAAAACAACAAGCCGAAACGGTCAAGCTGGTTTGGCCTCCNAGCAGTATCCACTGAAACCCAAGGTTAAGAAAGGGTTAAAATCCACCACTGATAATTTAAAGGAGCAGAGGCTATTAATTCCCTATAACAGTTCATACAACTCTCCTACTTTGAGTGTGAAAAAGTCAAATAATAAATAGAGACTAGTTCAAGGTTTATAAATAATAAATGAGACTGTGGCTCCTTTACACCCTATGGTGCCTAATCCTTATGCTTTATTGTCTGAAATTCCTGAATGAGCCAAATTTGAATTGAAAGATGTTTTGATTTGAAAGATGCTTTCTTTTCTAGAAGGGATGAGGGTCATAGGCCCCAAGAGAATTCAACTTAAATTAATCATCACCTACTTATGACTTTAAAACAATGAGAGGATTTTTTGGCATCACAGGCTACTCCCACATTTGGATTCAGGGTTATGGGGAAATTGCCCAACTTCTATATAAAGTTATAACTAAAACAACAAGCCGAAACGGTCAAGCTGGTTTGGCCTCCAGAGAATCAAAGACTTTTAACGCTCTTCAAACTGTTCCCCTGCAAGCTCCCACTATGAGCTTTTCCACAGGATCAGTTCAGTTCAGTTTAGTTCAGTTAAGTCGCTCAGTCGTGTCCGACTCTTTGCGACCCCATGAATCACAGCACGCCAGGCCTCCCTGTTCATCACCATCTC
>SJYW01015909.1:7759-21495 GCA_006410735.1 Raphicerus campestris
AGCCAGCCTAACTCTGGATAGGATTTTCCGGAGGGCAAGGATCACAGCTGTCCAGTTCAGCACAGACTCCTCAGACCAGAAGAATGAAAATAAACACTGCTCTCACACAGCAGAGCAGAGAGGCAGCATCCTTCTACATAATTCTGATTTTATCTGCCACAGTATCTGTGCTTATATAACAATCAAAATTCTCCCCCACCAGCACCACCAAAAGAAGAAAATCAGTGGAAGAAGTCCCCTTCTTTTTAGCAAATATTATCTTATTTCTCCTAGGATATCAGAGATCAAAGCTTATATTCATGCATGTTGAGTTCTGCCTGAGTGCACGCAGAGCACAAGTATTTCCTGAGCACTTACTGTATGAATGAGATAATGCATATAGAGTAGTGGAGTGTGTGTGTGCTTAGTTGCTCAGTTATGTCCGACTCTTTGCGACCCCACAGACTCTAGCCCCCCCAGGCTCCACTTTCCATGGGATTCTGCAGGCAAGAATATTGGAGTGAGTTGCCACGCCTTCCTCCAGGGGATCTTCCCAACCCAGGGATCGAACCCAGGTCTCCTGCATTGCAGGCGGATTCTTAACTGTCTGAGCCACCCGGTAAGCCTGAGTAGCACAGTACTCAACAATATATTGTTAAGATTGCTAAGACTAAATTTTGCCAGGCCCCAGGAATCCTGTGGTGAACCAGATAGGACTGATCTTTCACCTCTGGAAAATCTTCTCTAGAGACAAGCTGGCACCACCCTAGAGGTGTTAATACTACAGGTATAACAGGGATGACCCTAATATTTATTTATTTATTTATGTAGCTTATACACAACTGGGGGCTTCTCTAGTGGCTCAGTGGTAAAGAATCCAGCTGCCAAAGCAGGAGACAGAAGTTCGATCCTTAGGTCAAGAAGATCCCCTGGAGAAGGAAATGGCAACCCACTCCAGTATTCCTGCCTGGAAATCCCATGCATAGAGGAGCCTGGCAGACTGCAGTCCATGGGGTTTCAAAAGAATTGGACATGACATAGCGACTACACAACAACAACATACACAACTGACATGAAGACCTAATGCGCTAACCAAAGGGCAACACTGCAGCTCTGAGAAAGAGCCATTGTATACCCGCGTGACAGTGGCTCTCCAGCTGTGGGAATTTTGTCACCCATGGACGTTTGGCAATGTTCCAAAACATTTTGGGGGGTTGTTATAACTCAGGGGTTAGGGTGTACTACTGACATCTCGTAGAGACCAGGAATTCTCCTAAACATCCTGAAGAAATGTTTTACAGAATTATCATATACAGATATGAATTATCATACCCAAAATCAAACATATCAGAATTATCGTATCCAAAAATGTCCATAACAGTAGAAGCTAACACAACATTGTAAAGCAAGTATACTCCAATAAAAAAGAAAGGGGAGTTCCAGTGTATCGTACTTCATTTTTTATGTTGAAAACTAATTAAATAAATCCAAACAAATATTAGCAAAATTTTTTTAAAACATCAATAGTGCCAGGGTTGAGAAACCCTAGCACGGACCCATATTTTAAAATCTGAGATCACCTCATATTTGATATTTTATATAGCTGTCTTGCAAAATTCAGGTCTACTAGAACCTATGAAGCTAATTTGGAAATTGGGTCTTCACAGATGTAATCAGGTTATTAATAAGTGGTCTAATTGGATTGGGAGGAGCTGTAATCCAGTGACTGGTGTTCTGGTAAGCAGAGGCACCTCTGGATATGGTCACAAACGGAGGGAAGATGGTCTTGTGGAGACTGAGGCAAGGAAACAAGGACATCTGGTAACCACCACAAGCCAGGAGAAGCAAGGAAGAGCTCCTCCCTAGAGCATTCGGTGGGAGGACAGCCATGATCACATTTTGATGTCTGAATTCTGAAAAAAAAAAAAAAAATTCTGTTGTTTTAAGCCACCCAGTCTGAGGAAATTGGTTGTGGCAGCATTGGGGAATGAATACACTCCTGCAGAGACGAACAACAGGACCAAAATCGTGGTTCCTCTGCTGCCTGCCACCTTCCACCATTCCTATAGGTACTGCTCAATGAAAAAGACCAAACTCAGGAAAAATCACAAGTCAGTCAGTCAACAATATTTTACAAAAATATTTATTTATTTGTTTGGCTGCCCCAGGTCTTAGTTGCAGCACGTGGGTCTTAGTTCCCTGATCAGAAATGGAATCCAGGCCCCCTGCACTGGGAACTTGGAGTCTTAGCCACCAGACCACCAAGGAAGTTCAGTCCACAAACCTTTTTTGAGCTACTACAATGCTACATTTTCGGAGAAGGCAATGGCACCCCACTCCAGTACTCTTGCCTGGAAAATCCCATGTATGGAGGTGCCTGCTAGGCTGCAGTCCATGGGGTCCCTAGGAGTTGGACACAACTGAGCGACTTCACTTTCACGTTTCACTTTCATGCATAGAAGGAAATGGCAACCCACTCCAGTGTTCTTGCCTGGAAAATCCCAGGGACGGGGGAGCCTGATGGGCTGCCCTTTATGGGGTCGCACAGAGTCGGACACGACTGAAGTGACTTAGCAGCAGCAGCAGTACATCAGTGAAAAAAAGAAACAAAGATCTCCTTCAACACTGTGATACATTATTTTAGATACCTGGCATTCACACAAATCATTTTGCTGTGATCTGAGAAAAAAGGAGCAAAGGGAGAAGGCAGGTAAAGAGGTATTACACTTCAGTGCAGTGAAAGCAGTTCAAAAAAGTACATTTTTTTTTTCACCATACTTGTGAGTGAATCTGTCTCAGCCACTCACACTTTGGAATAATATTTCATCAGAGCTGAGGAAAGGTGATTCAGGAGCAGATTTGAAAGTCAAGGAATCGGGTTCATTTTGGAAGTAAATGCCTTCCAGGAATTTTTAATATCCTGTTTGTTTGCTTTTTTAAAAAACTCATATCATTTTTCTTTCCCTCCAATCCCAAATTTTTTTTGAGATCTATTCTTCTCAACTGTGCTTCTGTCCACAGTGGTGACCCTGATTTTCTATATCTGATGGGTTAGAGTTAGCAGTATGGGCTTCTCTGATAGCTCAGATGGTAAATAATCTGCCTGCAATGTGGGAGATCCAGGTTTGATCCCTGGGTTAGGAAGATCCCTGGAGAAGGGAATGGTAACCCACTCCAGTATTCTTGCCTGGAGAATTCCATAGACAGAGGAGCCTGACGGGCTATAGTTCATAGAGTTGCAAAGAGTCACACAACTGAGTAACACACACACACACACACACACACACACACACACACACACACAGAGTTAGCAGTATATTTGCAAGTGATAGCTAGGCGACGTGTCCAAAGATGCATCTCCACAGCAAGCACATGAAATGACTTGGACTGCACGTTTCTTTTGGGCAGCCAAAGCTTACTTTAGTTAGCCAACAACTGAATCTTTTCAGAAGCTAACACTTCCCACACTCCAGACACATACATATATAGATAAACATCATAACTATTAACTAATGGGCACAATTCACTGGAATGAGCCTTCACTTTGAATGTTTTAAATCCTAAAAACAATGTGTACTGGTTTTTTTTTAGATGCAGATCTAAATAACTCTAATCGATGAAAGAACCTGGGGAGGCTATTCCAGGTCCACTGACAATGTACCATTTAAAGGGGAAGGAGGAATCAATTCTAATTTGGAGAAACCTAAAGCCCCTTTGAGACAGCTACTAATGGATGGTCCACTGTGTGAATGAGGAACTGGAAGCTGGCAGGGCTGAAATTAAAAGCTGGTAAATATTTGCACAGTGGTGAAACTAGGCTGTGGAATGATATTTGGCCTCTCTCCAAGGCCATGATTATATCTTCCAAAAATATTTATTTATTTGTTTGTCATGAATATGACCAGGTTCAGATTTTGAGATGGCTATAAAGAGCAAAGGAGAAATGTAAATTCGAACTTGTCCTTAAACGAAAGCAAAAAAAAAACAACAAAAGAGCCTTATCAGTGAAAATGGGATGGGGTGGCAACATCAAAAGAAAAACTGACCATAAAAAACAGAGCAACTTTGGGACTTCAAACTCATATTTTTTAAATATGAGAATGGGGTGGGGAGATAGAAAATTATTTGGAATGCTTAAGAATGCAATGAACTATTTATTATTTCATAAAACCTACTATCATCAAGTAAATTTCATTCCTAAACTTCATCTAAGGTGTTCATGCTAATGTTCTTAAGTTTATGCAGGAGCATGCTTCTGGTTATGTTTTCTTAAAGGAAAAATGAAGCAATTTCCTTTTTAGAAGGTACGTTTTATTAACAGCAATAATTTCAGTTACAGATGCAAGTAGAAATAAGAAGCTTACTCTATACTTCCAAAGAAGCAAGCCTTTCTTTCCTAGAATGAATAGCACAGTGTTGAACTCTGGTAAACTCCAAGATGGGTAGAGCTCGGGGTGCCCCTGGGTTGAAATGCAACAGAATATCTACACCTGAAAATCTGCACATTCACATCTCTCCTGGCTCTTCACTTTCAACTTTTTAATATATTTAAACATGAAATGTAACTGAGGAAAATGAACAGAAAAACGATCTATGCTAGTATCCGTTCCACTTTTTCCTGTATGGAAAGTCATTCAACTTCTCTCACTTAAGCATTCCCAACTCTGTAAATTTCCAGCCATACATAACTCACCCATTGGTTATATAGACTGCTTTTAAAGGAGGTCACAGCAAAGATGTGATACTTTAAGTGTATAAATCTTACACTTCAAAACAGAGTGAGGTCATTAAGGTACTGATCCAGGTAAAGATGAGGAGAACCTCTTAACAAGTTGAAAACAATCAAAACTTCCTGAAGAGAACAGAAAACTGTTCAACTGAAAATTTCTCAGTCAATGTGAGTACATTAAAAATGTATATGAATTCCAGTGTACAGANATGGGGTGGCAACATCAAAAGAAAAACTGACCATAAAAAACAGAGCAACTTTGGGACTTCAAACTCATATTTTTTAAATATGAGAATGGGGTGGGGAGATAGAAAATTATTTGGAATGCTTAAGAATGCAATGAACTATTTATTATTTCATAAAACCTACTATCATCAAGTAAATTTCATTCCTAAACTTCATCTAAGGTGTTCATGCTAATGTTCTTAAGTTTATGCAGGAGCATGCTTCTGGTTATGTTTTCTTAAAGGAAAAATGAAGCAATTTCCTTTTTAGAAGGTACGTTTTATTAACAGCAATAATTTCAGTTACAGATGCAAGTAGAAATAAGAAGCTTACTCTATACTTCCAAAGAAGCAAGCCTTTCTTTCCTAGAATGAATAGCACAGTGTTGAACTCTGGTAAACTCCAAGATGGGTAGAGCTCGGGGTGCCCCTGGGTTGAAATGCAACAGAATATCTACACCTGAAAATCTGCACATTCACATCTCTCCTGGCTCTTCACTTTCAACTTTTTAATATATTTAAACATGAAATGTAACTGAGGAAAATGAACAGAAAAATGATCTATGCTAGTATCTGTTCCACTTTTTCCCGTATGGAAAGTCATTCAACTTCTCTCACTTAAGCATTCCCAACTCTGTAAATTTCCAGCCATACATAACTCACCCATTGGTTATATAGACTGCTTTTAAAGGGAGGTCACAGCAAAGATGTGATACTTTAAGTGTATAAATCTTACACTTCAAAACAGAGTGAGGTCATTAAGGTACTGATCCAGGTAAAGATGAGGAGAACCTCTTAACAAGTTGAAAACAATCAAAACTTCCTGAAGAGAACAGAAAACTGTTCAACTGAAAATTTCTCAGTCAATGTGAGTACATTAAAAATGTATATGAATTCCAGTGTACAGATCCGAAAATGAAACTTCTGACTACAAGTGACAAGCAAAAAGAGGTGCTTTAGATCATTCTGAAGAGCACAAGAGGCCAGAACACTTTCAGCCACCATTCCTCTCCTGGGTCCTAGATTTTTGTTATTTTAACTAATGGAGTCAAAGTGTTATTTGGAAGTTTGTTTTTATTGAAGAAGTTTTACACGTGGGAAGGTCAATTGAAGTACCAAGAACTTATCCTGAGGGCCTGTATAACAAATCCCAAACATTTAACTTTTTTTTTTTTAGAAACAGTAACTTTTACACTTGGATATCTCTCTCTAAAAAAAAAAAAAAAATCACATGAGTACACAGTTGTCTAATATTAGCTGAATCTGCTCAGCTTCTTTTGGGCTATAAAAATCAGGGTATGGAGAACGTCTTTATTACAGAGAGCCTTTCTTTATAATGGTTATTCATTTTTAATGATTTATTGCCAAGAATGTATGGATGTTGCAACTGGTATGATATAACGGAAGTCCCGGTTCCCAGTCCTTCCTCTTCTCTGAGCTAGCTAACTTGACCTACAGTGAGTCACCTGACCTCAGGTCTCAACACCTTCAGCTGTAAAAGAAACATGTTGGCTTAAAAGGATTTAAAGTTTCCTCTCAGCTCTTAATAGTCTCCTCTTTTATAATTAAACAAACAAACTCTAGATTAATGGCATAGGGACTAGTGAAAATGGAAACAATATTTATAACATATAATAATCCCCAAACCTAGTCTCTGCAGATCTCAACGTAGAGGATCACACATTACCTGTAACTTCACCTTAACACTCAGCAAATCAGAGACCGAACACTGTAAGCTACAAAGACTGCAAGTGAAGCTAGTGAAATGTACATCCAAGAGCACCACAAAGATACCCTCTGACATTCTTAATACCCAGCAAGCTGCAGGGACAAGGGAACTGATTGGACAGAACCTGAATACTAGCCTTCACAAATTTCCCAAAAGCTCACAGATAAACTATGTCAAAGTAGAAACTGGTATCTTCAGCAGGATAACCAGCCCAACAGCTTTACTCTCACAGCTATACACCCTCCACATTGTGGACTAAGTTGAACAGAGAAGGAAAGAACATAAAAGAAAAAGTTTTAATCTCCACTGTCTTTGTTCAAAAAATTCTTTTTAAATGTTTTCTGAAGCTAGCTCTAAATGGAGGTACTGAGGGCAGAGGGTAGAAGGAACCGCTGTTCTCCTGAGAGATCATTTCATTCACTTTCATCATGTTTGAACAAAAAGGTACAAATAACCTCATATAGCCTCCTGAGTGTTCTCACTGGCATGAAGATTGTGTGCTCACTTCCGTCCTTATCTGTCCCTGTGTGGCTGGTGTGTAAAACCTGTCAATGACAACTGCCAAACAAGGTCAAGCAGACAATGAACTAAAGAAATTCAATTAACGTTTATGAAAAGTGAGACATGCTTGTCTAAGGATGGGAGGAGGGGTGGTGGGACTGGAAAGGCTGATGCTATTTCCAGTCATTTCCACCAAAGCCCATCCACACAGGACAAGGATTCCACTATTCAGAGATCTGGGTGTGATTTTTAAGCCCGCCTACATTTCCTTGCCAAAATACACAGCACACAGGATCTAACACAGCCCGTATCGGTGAAACTGCTAAGTGTAGCAACTGTGCCGGCCGGACGCGGAAGCAGTGAGTGCAACGTGTCAGTCGGCTTGGGAGTTGTGGAGCGGCAGCAACTGCAGAAAAACACCCCTCTCCAACATGTGGGCCACCAAATCGGAGTTGGGAGAGGAAAGAGAAAAAAGGGTCCCTTTTTCTCCCCCCGCCGCAGGCCCGCCCTTCCTTTTTTACCGTGGGGGAGGGGAGTGTCGGAAACGGACAAGGTAATGGTGTTCACTCCGAGACAGATAAGGAACTCCTAGCAACCTAGCGTCCCTTGGGATGTGATGCTACTTTAAAGGCAGGAGGGATAAGTTTCATTCTCAGGAACCTCACTGCTTGATACTAAGGATTCTCATTGACTGTCCGCGGCAAAGGCAACCTGCGTTCAAATTCCCTCGCCTCCTTCCTAATCATAAATCCTCTCTGGGGCTGGCAAATTGAAAAATCAGCTAAAAGGCCAAAAGACACCATGGGCGGGTCAGTGTCCCTAAGAGAAGCAGACACTCCCCAATTCCTGTCTCCCCCTCCTGCCCAAGACTCGAAAATTAGTTCTGAAGTGGGAACCGCGGCGGAGTATGCAGAGGTGGAGCACTTACCCCCATTCACCCCTATGGACGGCTCCAGCTTTGCTCCCGCGATCGCCAGTACTATTCCAATCATGAACCATTCTTTCCTCATTCTCTCCAGCAGCCTCATGTTTGTTAGGGTGGGTGGGTTTTGTTTATTTGCTTGGCTTTTTTTCTTTTTAAGCTGCGATCGCTTAATCCCCGGGGCTTCTCCACACTTTCCAAGCTCCCACCTGACATGCAGCAGAGCAAGTCAAATTGCTACTTGTAAATTAAAGACCAGGGGGTTGCTCCGGCGGCTTTGAGGAGGGCTGGGAGTAGTAGTATCCAGTGACAGGAAAGTCTCACTGAGCGCCGCCATCACTACCGTACGGTCCCTAATAGAAGCACACACGAAACTGCGGCTCTAGCCGCGCCTCCCAAGCGCAAACGCTCAAAAGCGAACGTTCGGGCGAAACCGGCCGGCGCTGACGATTAGGGAAGGAAAACTGGCTGCCCAGTAGGGCTGACAAACTCGCCGCAATCAAGACCTGAGGAACCTTAAAAATGACAGGGACGGGGAGGGACGTGAGGCGCCACAGCCTACTTGTTCTATCAAGGGTTCCAACAAACCCGCCCTGTAGGCACAGCAACCAGCCCTCTCAGAGTACATCTGCGGAAAGATTCTCTTTTGATTCGCCTTGAGCCTGCGGGAAGGGTCAGGGTGCTCTTGGGTCAGGGATTTCTCCGTCGGCAGCTGGAGCGGCGGGCTGCAGGGTTGTGGGTGGCGAGCCTCTTTGAGACATTACGACGCTTCCTCGACGCCGGCGTTGACGTGTACGCGGCGGGGAGGGGAGGCCTTGCTCGGTCTCCGAGCTCTCGGCGCTCCTGGAGTTAGCCGAGCTTGTCAGCCGCCTCGGGAAAGCTGCGCCCCCGCAGAGGGAAAGCTTAACCTCGAGAAATGGGTTGAGGATTGGGCACCGAGCAGACAGACGCCCACAGACAGAGGGCCGACGCGTCCCGGGAGGGCTTGCCAGAGCCCCAGGTCGATCGCCCCCGGAAGGGCACTCAGCCCCAACCCCCTTCGCCACCACCGGCCCGGGACTGGGGACTTTGGAGGTTCAGCACCCCTGCCGGAGACCCGATCTCGAGCTCTCTCAGCCAAGCTGGTGAGGGTCAGAGCGGGGGTTCTGAGCTGGCTTGTCTGAAGAGTGCACGCTTTTGCTTGACCCCAGACCTTGCCCAACCATCATCAGGGCAACTGTGGAAAGAGGGTCAGCTTCGGCAAGGAAAAAGTGGTGAGCGACCCAGTGTGAGTGGGCGGGTGAGGGGGGGGTCCCCGTCCCCTGCCTTCCATTGCCCCACGTGCTAGATTTTCTCCGTCCCCATTTCTCCCTTTAAGTGTTTTCTGATAAACAGGGACACTGATAGTTTCATGAATGGACTTCCTCCTCATAGACCCTGCAGGAACATCAGCTCCTTCTCTTATGCACCCCAATAAATAAATCAGGAAAATGCTGTGTTCTCATTTACTAAGAACTCTCTGATCTGTTTACGGCAGAATCAAACTCAACTGGAGATGATTTTTAGTTGTAGTGCTTACTTAAAGGGAAAGAACACAAAGCACTGTGAATTCTGCATCAGGTTCCTCTGGATACTGTAACATATACCTCAAAATGGAAGCCAGAAGTGCCAAATCAGGGTGTTGCCAAGGTCACACTTCCTTCGGAGCTTGTGAGGAGAAAACCCTTCCATGTCTCGTATAGCCACTATTGGTTGTTGGCATTACTTGGCTTCCTTGGCTTATGGCCACAGCACTCCAGTCTCTGCATCTATTTTCACATTGGCGGCTGCTCTTCTGCATGGCTCCTCTAAAGACATTTGTCATCCCCTGGAGAAGGAAAAGGCAACCCACTGAAGTATTCTTGCAGAGAATTTCATGGACTGAAGAGCCTGGCAGGCTACAGTCTATGGGGTTGCAAAGAGTTGGAACACCACTGAGCAACTAACATCCCAATAGGAGTCCACCTTACATTGTTCTCATGGACTTTATGTCTAATAAAATGGTAATGGGAACCTGTCCCATCAGGCTGTTAAAAAGATTCAGTGGTATAGTGTATGTCCATTGCTTTGCATGGAAAATACTCATTCATTTATTCAAAAAAAACGTTTTTTGAGCTTCTACTTTGTGCTAGGCATTATTCTAGATATGGGTTGTTACAAGGAAAAGTGAGAGACAAGGTTTCAGCTTTCCTTGTGTGTTCCAATGACATAGAAAAGTAACAGAAGTGCCATGATGATAACATAACAGGTCCAACCAATGAGGGAGAGTAACAAGGAAGCTACTTTGAGTGTTTGGGGGAGGCCTTTATGAAAGGGTGCAGCTTAAACAGACCCAAATGATAGGGGGATGTTCAGAATGCCTATATTTGGGAGATGAGCACTTCAGGCAGAAGGAGCAACTGGTGAACAACCTTTGTAAAGGCCCTAAGGTGGGAATGATCTCGACATGTGTATTAGTTTCCTATTGCAGCTGTAACAAATTAACTCAGTGGCTTAAAACAACATAAATTTAGTACCTCATAGTTTAGGGGTTCAGAAGTCCAAAATGGTTCTCACTGGGCTAAAATCAATATGTCCACAGGTCTGCATTCCTTTCTGGGTTTCTAGAGAATGTATTTCCTCTTCCTGTTTCTAAGGGTTGCCTGCATTCCTTGGCTTTAGGTTCCCTTCATCTTCAGAGTCCACAGTGGTCCATCCAGTCTTGCTCATGATCAATCATTCTGGCACTGCCTCCTTCTTTTATTTACAGAGACCCTTCTGATTCCAGTGGGCACACCTAGCTAATCCAGGGTAATGTTCCTATCTTGATTTAATTCTTAATTTAATCACAGTAACATAGTCACAGGTTCTGGGGATTAGAATGTGGTCATCTTCAGGGGCCGTTATTCTGCCTACTACAGCATGTTAAGGGAGGCCAAAAGACTGTAATTCACTCTGCTGGGGAGCCAGAGGAGGCAGGGGCCCCAGCATCCAGATCATGGAGGTATTTGTAGACCAGGTAATAAAGTTTAGATTTTATTTAAGTGTGGAGGGAAGCTATAGGAAATGTTTTGTTTTTGTTGTTTAGTCCCTAAGTCGTGTCTGACTCTTTGCAACACCAGAGTAGCCCAGTAGCCCGCCAGGCTCCTCTGTCCAAGGGATTCTCTAGGCAAGAATACTAGAGTGGGTTGCCATGCCTTCCTCCAGGGGATCTTCCCCACTCCGAGATCAAACTCACATTTCTTGCATCTCATGCGACTAACACACACACATTATTTGAGTGAATGTTGGTATCAATTTATGAAGATGAAAAAGACAGGGAAGAGCAGATTTAGTGAAGAAAATCAGTATTTATTTTAAAATAGCTTGAAGAGGGCTTGTTAGAGATTTAGGGTAGAGGGACTCTCCTGGCGGTCTAGAGGTTAGGACTTGGCACTTTCTCTGCCAGGGCCCGGGATTGAATCCCTGGTAGGGGAACTAAAATTTCACAAGCTGTACAGCACACCCAAAAACATAAGAAATAGGAAAGAAATTTAGGTGGAGATCAGGCAGGTGACTAAGCAGTTCACAGAGGGCGATCAAGGCTAGAGAGAGACAAAAATGTAGNCAGACACTCCCCAATTCCTGTCTCCCCCTCCTGCCCAAGACTCGAAAATTAGTTCTGAAGTGGGAACCGCGGCGGAGTATGCAGAGGTGGAGCACTTACCCCCATTCACCCCTATGGACGGCTCCAGCTTTGCTCCCGCGATCGCCAGTACTATTCCAATCATGAACCATTCTTTCCTCATTCTCTCCAGCAGCCTCATGTTTGTTAGGGTGGGTGGGTTTTGTTTATTTGCTTGGCTTTTTTTCTTTTTAAGCTGCGATCGCTTAATCCCCGGGGCTTCTCCACACTTTCCAAGCTCCCACCTGACATGCAGCAGAGCAAGTCAAATTGCTACTTGTAAATTAAAGACCAGGGGGTTGCTCCGGCGGCTTTGAGGAGGGCTGGGAGTAGTAGTATCCAGTGACAGGAAAGTCTCACTGAGCGCCGCCATCACTACCGTACGGTCCCTAATAGAAGCACACACGAAACTGCGGCTCTAGCCGCGCCTCCCAAGCGCAAACGCTCAAAAGCGAACGTTCGGGCGAAACCGGCCGGCGCTGACGATTAGGGAAGGAAAACTGGCTGCCCAGTAGGGCTGACAAACTCGCCGCAATCAAGACCTGAGGAACCTTAAAAATGACAGGGACGGGGAGGGACGTGAGGCGCCACAGCCTACTTGTTCTATCAAGGGTTCCAACAAACCCGCCCTGTAGGCACAGCAACCAGCCCTCTCAGAGTACATCTGCGGAAAGATTCTCTTTTGATTCGCCTTGAGCCTGCGGGAAGGGTCAGGGTGCTCTTGGGTCAGGGATTTCTCCGTCGGCAGCTGGAGCGGCGGGCTGCAGGGTTGTGGGTGGCGAGCCTCTTTGAGACATTACGACGCTTCCTCGACGCCGGCGTTGACGTGTACGCGGCGGGGAGGGGAGGCCTTGCTCGGTCTCCGAGCTCTCGGCGCTCCTGGAGTTAGCCGAGCTTGTCAGCCGCCTCGGGAAAGCTGCGCCCCCGCAGAGGGAAAGCTTAACCTCGAGAAATGGGTTGAGGATTGGGCACCGAGCAGACAGACGCCCACAGACAGAGGGCCGACGCGTCCCGGGAGGGCTTGCCAGAGCCCCAGGTCGATCGCCCCCGGAAGGGCACTCAGCCCCAACCCCCTTCGCCACCACCGGCCCGGGACTGGGGACTTTGGAGGTTCAGCACCCCTGCCGGAGACCCGATCTCGAGCTCTCTCCCTACCTCTCAGCCAAGCTGGCGAGGGTCAGAGCGGGGGTTCTGAGCTGGCTTGTCTGAAGAGTGCACGCTTTTGCTTGACCCCAGACCTTGCCCAACCATCATCAGGGCAACTGTGGAAAGAGGGTCAGCTTCGGCAAGGAAAAAGTGGTGAGCGACCCAGTGTGAGTGGGCGGGTGAGGGGGGGGTCCCCGTCCCCTGCCTTCCATTGCCCCACGTGCTAGATTTTCTCCGTCCCCATTTCTCCCTTTAAGTGTTTTCTGATAAACAGGGACACTGATAGTTTCATGAATGGACTTCCTCCTCATAGACCCTGCAGGAACATCAGCTCCTTCTCTTATGCACCCCAATAAATAAATCAGGAAAATGCTGTGTTCTCATTTACTAAGAACTCTCTGATCTGTTTACGGCAGAATCAAACTCAACTGGAGATGATTTTTAGTTGTAGTGCTTACTTAAAGGGAAAGAACACAAAGCACTGTGAATTCTGCATCAGGTTCCTCTGGATACTGTAACATATACCTCAAAATGGAAGCCAGAAGTGCCAAATCAGGGTGTTGCCAAGGTCACACTTCCTTCGGAGCTTGTGAGGAGAAAACCCTTCCATGTCTCGTATAGCCACTATTGGTTGTTGGCATTACTTGGCTTCCTTGGCTTATGGCCACAGCACTCCAGTCTCTGCATCTATTTTCACATTGGCGGCTGCTCTTCTGCATGGCTCCTCTAAAGACATTTGTCATCCCCTGGAGAAGGAAAAGGCAACCCACTGAAGTATTCTTGCAGAGAATTTCATGGACTGAAGAGCCTGGCAGGCTACAGTCTATGGGGTTGCAAAGAGTTGG
>SJYW01015914.1:0-28569 GCA_006410735.1 Raphicerus campestris
GAGAAGGGGACGACAGAGGATGAGAAGGTTGGATGGCATCACCGACTCAATGGACATGGGTTTGAGTGAACTCCAGGAGCTGGTGATGGACAGGGACGCCTGGCGTGCTGCAGTTCATGGGGTCGCAGAGAGTTGGACACGACTGAGCGACTGAACTGAATAGTCACTTATAATCCTTTGCATTTCTGCGTTGTCTGTTGTAACCTCTCCTTTATCATTTATTTTGCTGATTTGATTCTTCTATTTTCATGATGAGTGTGGCTAAAGGTTTGTCAATTTTGTTTATCTCCTCAAAGAACCAGCTTTTAGTTTTATTAATCTTTATCATTGTTTCTCTCATTTCTTTGTCAGTTATTTCTGCTCTGAACATTATTTCTTTTCTTCTACCAATTTTGCTTTTTTTTTTTGTTCTTTTCCCAGTTGTTTTAGGTGTAACGTTGGGTGGTCTGCTCGGTGTTCTTCCTGTTTCTTGAGCTAGGGCTGCATGGCTATAAACTTCCTTCTTAGAACTGCTGTTGCTGCAATTCATGGGTTTTGAGTTGTCGTGTTTTCATTGTCATTTGTTTCTAGAAAATCTTTGATTTCCCTTTTGATTTCTTCAGTAACCTGTTTGTTATTTAGAAATGTTTAATCTCCATGTGTTTGTGTTTCTTACAGTTTTTTTCTTGTAATTGGTATCTACTCTCATAGCGTTGTGGTCGGAGAAGATGCTTGATACAATTTCAATTTTCTTAAATTTACTGAGGTTTGATTTGTGACCCAAGATGTGGTCTATCCTGGAGAATGTTGCATGTGTACTTAAGAAGAAGGTGTATCCTTCTGCATTTGGATGGAATGTCCTGAAGTTATCAAGCGTTTTCATTTTTGCATCAGTGATTTCTGTAAGATCCGGGCCAGTGTCCACTGAAATGTGTGGTGCTTGAGTGAAGTTTGCAAGATGGCAGGAGAACCACTGGTCTGTGGCCAGGCAGTCCCCTTGCTTGCTGTCAGCGCTCATCTGTCAACGCTGTGTGGACGTGGATTCAGACTCAAGGGAGGTAACTAAGCTTGGGTCTCTCCTGTTGTGTCTGCACACCATTGTAAGAGAATTTCTTACACCCCTGTCAGTGTGTGAGAGGTTAAGTTCATGTGCTATTATGCTAATGTACCTGATGTATTAGTTATAAAACACAAAAGTTTGTTTTTTTAAAAACCTTTTTTTAAAGGAAGGTGTTTTTTCCCATGTGGCAAGTACCTTGCTCAGCCTGGGGATAAGGATACCAGCTTCCGAGAACCGGAGGCAGTGGTGTCAAGGAGGCACGTGTGCAGGAGCAGGTCCGAGCAGGCTGACGTGGGACCAGGTTAGAAATGCCGCGGATTCTCAGGTGTGTTCCCTGTGATGAGTTTTTCTGCCAGTTATTGACTTGAAATTGTCCTCAGCCCACTCCGAGCTGCCCCGTGTATTGTGAAGGAAAATGAGAAATAGGAACAAAAGGAACCCCTGGGACCTCAGGCGGAAGGGTCAGGCAGTGACGCTGGCCACCGAGTGTGCAAGCTGAGTGTGCTGGAGTGTGGTCTAAGCCTGTAGCTCCGAGTGAGTCAGAAACTTGTCTGCTCTGTGACCTTGGGAAGTCGCTTAATGCCTCTGGACTTCAGTTTTCTCCCTCTTAAGTGGGTTTTTTTTGGTGTGTGAAAATTACACTAAAATTACTAAGTTACTGAAATTACACTAAATTCTGTAAGCAGTATTTTGAGCAGTGCCTGGTGCCCAGGAAAGAGAGAGTGTTAGTTGCTCAGTCCTGTCTGACTCTGTGAGTCTGAGTCGTGTCTGACTCTTTGCGACCCCAGAGACTGTAGCCCGCCAGGCTCCTTTATCTCTGGGATTCTCCAGGCAAGAATACTGGAGTGGGTAGCCGTTCCCTTCTCCAGGGGACCTTCTCCGACCCAGGGGTCGAACCTGGGTCTCCTGCATTGCAGGCAGATTCTTTACCATCTGAGCGCCCGGGGTGCCCAGGAAGGTGCAGTAAGCGTGGCTGCTGAGACGGTTAGTGTGCAGGTGTCCCAGTGGGAGATGCTTGGCTCACTCTTGACGGTGGCCAGTGGAGGTGGGTGTTGCACATGGGAAGAGCCTGCATAGTTCAGCATTGTGGGTGGATCCGGCAGCTGGTGTTCATGTTCAAGGCTGAAGCCCGTAG
Source organism: Raphicerus campestris (assembly GCA_006410735.1). Classification (NCBI taxonomy): domain Eukaryota; kingdom Metazoa; phylum Chordata; class Mammalia; order Artiodactyla; family Bovidae; genus Raphicerus; species Raphicerus campestris. The sequence goes on from SJYW01015914.1 coordinate 2,175, forward strand.
CTTTCCAGCCCACTGTGCTGCCTGGGCCAGTGAGAGCGCCCAGGGCAAAGTGGGTGCTTACCATCTGTGTGTGGGGTCGATGACCTGGGCGAGTGGGAGAGAAGGCTGGTGTGGCCCTTGAGGAAGGAGTAAGGCCTTGTCTCTGCAGGGGGTGGCAGCAGGTGACCAGCGTTCCCTGGGGCCTGACACCCGTCCTCCCCTGAGCCCCATTTGACTGCTTGTCCATCAGGTCAGGAGCAGGTTTCTTGGGCCCTTTGAACATGTTCAGGCCTTGGGTCCTCCTCTGGGTGTTGAGAAGAAGGCAGTGGCTAGGGTGGCACCCTGCTCAGCTTTAGAGCTGGGATGTGACTCAGCTCCAGGCCCGCATGTTGCTCTCTGCATCAGAGCGAGGGGCTGGAGGCTTCAGCTTCCTCCCTGCCTCCCCCAACCCAAGTCATTCACCTGCTTTCCAGCACCTTAGATTCCTCTTGAGGGGACAGAGCTTTTCAAACTGTGAGCACCATTTAGAAGCAGATGCTTTCAGAAGCAAGGGCTCGTTGAGCTAAGTTACTGGGCGGTGAGATCGTCGGTGTGGGGCGCCCCGAGAGATGGAGGAGCATGTGTGCTGTCCGCCCGATGGACAGGCCTGGCGTTGACGTCAGAGCTGAGGCTTAGAGGGCCGGTGGGGGAGGGAAATGAAAGAGGAGGCAGGACAGCTCTTTCCCACGTGCATAGCTTTGCTGAGGTCCGCTGGCCAGGCCTGCATTTTCTTGTCACAGGAGAGTCAACACTTGCTCCAAGCCAGGTGGGGGACTGGGCTTTGCTCGTGAATAGGACCCTGTGGCCTCTAAACCACTTTATATGGACCTGGGGGTCTTGTTAGAAAGCAGATCCTTATCTGTCCTAGGGCAGGGGTGGGGCCCCAGACTCTAAGAGGCTTTCTGACCGTAGTGACGTTCCTCAGACCACAAGTGGCTCTTCGCCGAGGGATGGCGGTTTGGGTTCTGGGTCCCCACCAAGCGTGGCTTTGTGCTGTCTTGAGTGCCTGGGGGCTTCCCTGGTGGTGCTAGTGGTAAAGAACTCAGCTGCCGATGCGGCGGACGTAAGGGAGGCGAGTTCGATCCCTGGGTCGGGAAGATCCCGTGGAGCCAGGCATGGCGACCGACTCTAGTATTCTTGCCTGGAGAATCCCACGGACAGAGGAGTCTGGTGGGCTACAGGCCATAGGTTTCAGTGAGTCAGACAGGACTGAAGTGACTTAGCGTGCGTGCATGCTTGATTGCCGGGGGGCCAGAACTTCACTGGAGAAGGTACTTGGCTCCTACAGGGAGTCCTCTGTGGCCAGGGTTTCCCCCGAGTGTGGCTGTTGCCCTGCTCCACAGAGGGGCATTGTGCATGTTGGTGATGGGTGTGCACATGTCCAGTGGGTGGCTGGGTGGTGCTCCTCCCCCGTGATTGCCCACGCATCACCACAGTCAGTTCACATGTTCGCACCAAAGTGCAAGTGAGTGCTAAGTGACATCCCTTCCAGGAAGACTGGGTCTTCGCTGGAATTAAGTTGTGGCGCTTCATGATCAAGGCTCATTCAGCCATGAGCTGGGGTTGCAAGTGTGTTTGGACAACAACCTTGTGTCCCAGATCAATGACGGGACCGAGGCAGGGGTCAGTCTCAGCCACAGGAGGTGGCATCCGCTGTGCGTTGGGCGAGGAGGAGGGAGGGCTTAGGTCAGCCAGGTCCAGCAGTGGCCGTCCCCATTGTTGGTGGCCCACTTACGTCCAGCCTCAGAGTCAGGCTTTCCCTTTCCCAGCGTCCTGTCCGCCCGCGAATGTCAGTTCGGGGACATTGGCTCTGATGGTGTCACTGGAAGTTTCCCTGTTCACAGCCCTTGCTGGTTGTTGATAAGAAGCCCCCGTTGCAGCTTTGCCCCTGGGAAGCGCTGCTATTTAAAGGAACTGTGTTGTCGTCTTTTCGACCATCTTGCCCCTCCTTCCCCCTTCCTGTTCCCCTGTCCCCTCCACCTCCGCTCCTACAATCCCCCAGCAGCCGTACCTGCTGGTGGGACTGGATCTGGTCTGGTTTTCTGAGCATGCACACCTCCTTGCTATATGTTCTTCCTTGTCCTTCTCCTCTCTTTCTATTGAGCATAGACCAGGAGTTGCAGGGGCACGTTGTTTTGAAACATGAAATTTTCGTCTTTGGTGAAATAAACATTTTGGACCTTTGCATCCGTTTGAGCATTTATTCACCTCCTAGGCTAGTATCCCCCAGAGCTGCACGTGGTCTCGGAAGTGTCCCAGAAGCCAGGTGAGAGCTGCTGAGGGTGGGAGAATGGACAGGTGGTTGGTCCCAGGGCCGGTCACTCGTCAGCCAGGGTTTCTGAAATGCAAGAGGTCAAGTCAAAGAGCTGTGTCCGGGGCTTCCCCGGCGGTCCACTGGTTAAGACCCCATGCTTCCACTGCAGGGAGCGCGGGTTTGACCCCTGGTTGGAGAACTTAAGATCCCCAGGCCTTATAGTGCCGCCAAAAAAAGAAAAACCACCCAGAAACCTCCACTGTGTCCACTGTCCTTCTGTTGCCATCCAGTTTGGCTTTCCTTCCACAGGGGGACGGAGGAGATGTGTTGTAATGGCGAGAGGAGTGGCCCCAGAGTTGGACCATGCGACTTCGGCCTGTCCCCTAAAAGCTGGGCTCTGGACCCAATCCCCCACGGGTACTGAGTGATGACTCTTTGGGAAGGAGGAATTGGAAGCTCTTTTGAGAGGCAGGGTGGGGAATGAAACGTCTGTTTTGTTGCTCATAAGTAGGCTCATGCTGGGACTCAGGTGAAGCTTGGAATTGAGCTGAGCTGGGCAAGGACTTACCTTTGGCTTCTTCCCAAAGGATGTCTTGAAGAAACTTCCCCAGCGTCTCACCGTGCTGGAGGGACTGAGCCCCTGACAGCTTGATCCCAATGTTAAAGGGGGCATTGAACTAGAAGAGGACCACCCAGGAACTGTCAGAGGTCACGGCCACCCTCCCACCCCTGGCCCCTGTCCCCCACCCCAGAAGAGGCCCTGGGCTCCAAGGAGGGGAAGAGGGAAGAGCCTGGGGTCCGACAGGCCCCCTGAGGGGTGGCTTAGCCAGTTCGCCATCCGTCCCGGGCCTGATCTTACCACTCCATGATCCTTAGGAGGCTCACCCTGTACCTTCTTTACCTGACTGAGGAGGTTACTGATAAAAGCTGTGGGGTCCCCTACATCAGGCGTCACCCCGGCTTTCAGCTTTGAAAGACGTCAGATGGAATGGCCCGTGATGGAGTTACAGCTGGCAGCATGACGTGGGACCAGGGCTCTCCCCGGTGGACACAGCACCGGCCCGGGGGACGGTCTCTGCACCCGCCTCCCTCCCTTCCCAGGAGCGGCCCTTGCTTGTTCCGTGTTGGACTAGATGGGATGTCGGCCTCTCCCTCGAACGATGCTCTGAGCCGAGGCTGTTCTTTCTGTGCCTGTCTCTTCCCTTCTACAGGCAGATCACCCCACCTCTCCGTTTCTTGGCAGCTTATGAGACGACTCGCTGAAGCTCAGAGATCTGGGCAACCAGGGAGGAACTCTGTTTGCGGCTGCATCGTCGTTTCTCTCCAGGGGAGCGGAGACCATGTTCGCCTCCATGCATGCAATTCCTGGCCGTGTTGGTGACAGAGCTCCTGGGTAAGTCCACAACGGGCTCTTGGGGCTGAAAGGGAGCCCTTGGTCCTCCTGCCCTTGGCAGGGGTGCAGCCCTCGCCCTGCTCAGGCCCAGGCCAGGCGCCTTTCCGTCTGCCTCGCATTTCACAGGTGAGCAGGGATGCTCCGAGGTGTTGTTAAAACAATGCATAAAATGTGGGTTCCCCCTTAAAATTTGCCTCCCCCTCTTGCCTCCACCGTGAAGGTGGAGCTGTGGAGATGACGTAATTGATGTGGGGGGAACTGAGGCCCCTCCGTTCTCTCCCTTCAGTAAATATTCATTTTCTCTCCAGTCCCGTGGCTGATGCAAGTGGTCGGGTGACCCCAGCAGGCTTTGGGGCTTCGTGGACACTGAGCTGGGGACCTGCCAGGCTGGTCTGCACCCTGGAGCTAGGTGAGGGGCAGCTGACAGGAGGTGAGGCAGCTGTCGGATGGGAGAGCGCGGCTTCAAGGGGCTGGAAACGGCCCCCTTGGCCCCAGTGTCTAACTGGTCCATGGGTGATGGGGGCGGTGGGACAGCACTTGGCCTAGAAAGCGTTCCGCTCTGAGATTCCATTTTAGGAAAACATTTGGAGGGAGTGGAGGGGCCTGCGATGTCTGAGGCGGGACCCCAGGGCTGGAGGCTTTGGGGCGCACAGCCCACACTGCGGCCTGTGTCTCAGGCTTCCCCCACCTCTGGTGGGCCCCCCACCTCTGGACATCACACACTTCTGGTTCCGGCTGAGGCAGGGCCTGCTGTTGCCTCTATGGAAACCGGAAAGTCCCAGCCAAGACTTCTGCCCCATCTGAGCAGTCCCAGGGCTTCCCTTGCCTCGCTGGGCGTGGCAGTCTCATCAGGAAAGTTCCCTGGTTTTAATCTAAGAATCTGCAGGCCGTCGTCAAGTAGGAATGTGATGGGTGGGAATGTGATGTGGTGGAGGCGCCTGGCGAGAGTCAGGGGCTGGGGATTTGACCTCTGATGGGAGCAGAGGTGGGCAGAGGAGACTTCCTGGGCACTTGCTGTCTCTGCCAGACTTGTGATGGAGACTGAGGGCTTGGGGACCCAAGCCCCCCAGACCGTGGGTCCCACCTCGGCACCTGCAGGCAGTGGCCCCTTGGGCCAGTGAATTCCGCTGGCTGAACCTCTGTTCCTCATCTCTAAACGAGGCCATGGAGACCAGCCGTACTCCCCTCACCGGTGGCTGTAGAGACTCAGTGCCAAGCAGGAGGGTAGAAGGGCTTCCCAGGTGGTGCTAGTGGTAAAGAACCCACCTGGCAATGCAGGTGATGTAAGAGACACGGGTTCCATCCTGGGTCGGGAAGATCCCTGGAGGAGGGCATGGCAGCCCACTTCAGTATTCTTGCCTGGAGAATCCCATGGGCAGGGGAGCCTGGTGGGCTACAGTCCATGGGGTCGCATGGAGTCGGGCACGACTGAAGCCGCTGAGTACGCTCGCATGCAGGAGGGTGGAGCCGTGGAAAGTGAGGCCGAGGGGGTGCGGCAGCTGGGTGGTGGCCGGGCACCTCGGGGGACACTGGTCGCCCTGCACGGAGATGCCCATCTCCACCTAAACCCTTGTCAGTCCTTTCCCGGGACCGCAGCCAGGCAGGAAGGTCATGTGGCGGGGCCCTTAACACGCCGTCATGCCCTGTCTCTCCTGGTCCTCCCATTCTCTCCCAACAGTGCCCTTGCCCCGTGCAGGATTCCTGAGCCCAAGTGAGCCTGCCGGGCTCCATCCTGGCCTGCAGGTGGGGTTTACCCATCCAGGGTGCTGCCTTGCCAAGATAGGGTAAGGTCAGGTCCGAGAGGGCCCTGAGCCCATCGGAAGGTTTTCTGCGGGGAGACACCTGCAGCCTGTGAGCAGCTCCTGCTCCCTGAGTGTCTGTGAATGCTTGGGGGCATGCCCCCTCCCCTCTGCTGGGGCTCATCCCGTTGCAGCAGATTTCCTGACATTTGCCTGTTGATGGCAAGGACCCAGCAGAGCCAGGGGTGCGGAGTTGCTGTTGTCCTGCTGTTTGATGTCCCTTGAGTAGCTGCTAAGTGGGTGTCTGTGGGTGGCCGCCCTCTCCTGCCCTCCCCACCCCTCCTACTGCAGAGGGACCCACCCGGATTTCCAGCTCATCCTCTGCACCTTCTGCCTGACTTCCCACATCCGGGTCAAACTGGCCTTCCAGGGCCCGGGGCTTCAGTCTGCCTGATGGCTTCTTAGGTTCCTTTCTCTGCAGGAAAGAGGAGGTACTCCCCTTAGGCCCTGAATCCCCCCTCTCCTCCGAGAAGCAGGGTGAGGTGTGGACTCACGGTCAGACCCACAGCCCTCCTTTGGGCTTGGGGAGAAAGCTGAAGCTCAGACAGGGCGAGGCATTGCCCAGCTCACACGGCTCGNAAATACTTCGTGATTTCAGTAATAGGTGGAATCTGAACACCATTAGATGTGAACTTATCTTAAAAGAAAAAGAGGCTCAGTGAAGAAGAAGGGGGAAAAAAGGGCACCATTAGGGGGCAGATAAAAGGTTGGGATTCAGTTGCATAAACTCCTGTTAATAAAACAATCAACAAGAACCTACTGCCGCAAAGAGAAAATTCCAGGGGATGCTGTATCCTAAGCTATCCAAGGAAAGAATCCAGGAAAGAGCAGGTATGTGTGTACAGGTGCTCAGCCCCAGCATTCTGAAACTGACATGACACTGTAAATCAACCACTCTCAGCAAAGAAGAAGAGAGGAAAGCCCAAGAGACCACTGTCTGCTGTGCTGCCATGAGCGCTGTGAGGCTGGGCTAATGGGAGCCTGAGCTGGCCGGGAAACAGGCTGCAGAGTGCGCGGTGGAGGGACCAGCGACGATGCCCTCCTGGACCTGGAGTTCCTGGTGCCTCTGGAAGGCACCACAGTCACCAGGCTTGGTGGGTGATGAGGAGAATAAACACTTCCAGTGCACCCGAGAGGGGAGTCTTCTGGGTGGGAGAGGTTTGAAAAGAACACGAGTCCACATGGCCACTTTCTGTGGAGGGCTCTCCCTACCTACACCGGGCAGCACCTGTGCACTGCGGCTTCTGGGTTTGAATCCATTCGTGTGAAGGGTAAGGAGGGGGAAGGAAAGAGACAGGAAGCCTGGGATGTTGGTTCTGCACCCTTCAGTCTCACTGAGAACCCAGGAACCCATCCTTCCCTGCGGTTGTGGAGGCTGCATTAACCAGTCAGGCAGAAGAAATGCTGCCGCCTTGTGGCCACTGCCCAGAACAACACTGGAACCCCCGCCTCAGGGCACTCAGCCTCACCACGCCCGCTGGGCTGTGAGAGGCACCCGCCCTTAGGAAGCATGCTCTGGCATCTCAGGGATGATAATCTGAAACAGAGGCCACTTTCCTGAAGCAAGCTGCAGAGATGCATTTTCCTCACATGGCTTTCAACCTTAGTAGCTGAACACGTGCTCTAAATCCCCAATTAGAAGAAAGAATCAACAGGAAATTCCAACTGACAGCAAACAGAAGGGCCATCCTCACACAGGGAGACTCAGGCCCAGCGGGAGCCTGGAAAGAAGGAGCCTCCTAGTCTGTTGGTGGAAGTGTACCTCTGTAGACCTACTACGCAGACCATCATGGAGGTTGGTCAAAAACTGAGAAGTCAGCACAGTCAACTGAGAAAGAGCCCTTCCGGTACAGGGCCTGCAGACTCCTCGCCTCTGCACCATTATTTATAAACAGAAGAGCGATGAACACCAAAGGCAGATGAACTGGTAAAAACTGTGGTACAGATATAACGAAATTACTTCCTCATCCATGGAAACAAAGGAAAAATGTTAATTGCAGCTATGTGGATGGACCCAGAGAGGATCCCATGAACCATCTAATACAGATACAGAGCGACAAATATTTCGTGATTTTCGTTTACATGTGTAATCTAAATACTGTGAAATGTGAACTTCAAAGAGAAATAGGCTCAGTGAGGAAGAAAGAAAACAAAAAGAACTGTGGTGCAGTATAGTGGGCGGGTACATGAGAAGGCTGGGATTCAGACAAACTTAATAAAAGAGACAACCAACAAGAACCCGGCGTAAGCAGGGAGAGACGCCAGTGAGCACGGTGTCCCAAGCACCCCGCTGAAGAGCCTGCGAAGCCACAGGCTGTGCATGTATGCAGTGACCAGCCCCACCATTCTGAAACTGATAGGGTGCCACGCACCAGGAATACTTCCAGGTAAAGAGGAAAAAGGAAAACCGAGGAGTATTATCTAGCATGCTGCAAAGAGGCCCGGAAACAGGTGCTCATGTCCACTCCTGAAGCCCGAGCTGGCTGGGAACCAAGGCTGGGGCGGCGAGGGGCCGAGGGAGCTGGGAGGGGAGGGCCCAGCAACGATGCCCTCTGGACCGGAGTGTCTGGTCCCTGTGGAAGGCACCACAGCACCAGACGTGGGACATGCATGGGTGAGAGTGCAGAGCGGTAAGCGCACCGAGTGCGCCCACAAGAGCTGAGTCCTCTGGGCGGGAAGAGGTCTTGATGGAGGGCTTCCCCTCTCTAGCGTCTGTCCAGAGACTCAAGCCCAACCATGTCGGTCAGCCACCTATGTGCTGGGGTTCGGCAGGGGTTGGTATCTTGGGTGCTGAAGGGTGAGGAGGAGGAAGCCCTTCAGTGTGTGTGCGGGGGCATACTGTCCCCTTGACAGCCCGGGAATATGGCTTTTCCTGAGCTTCTGGAAGTTGCAGTAACCACAGCTGGTCAGGAAGAGAGGCTGCTTCCTGTTGTCATTTTCTATAACAAGAACTTTAAACCCAGTGCTTAAGGAAGGGTCATATTCGAAAGACGTGTTCACTTCTAAATGATACCTGCTGTCAATGAAAGACTTGGGTAGGTAATGTAATAACCATGAAAACAGGGCCCACTTTTAATAACGTAATTTCAAAAGGTACATTTTACTCAGTGTGAAAAAAAAAAGATATTCAACCTAATATCAGAAATTTAAATCAAGGTATAGAAATAACAAATACAGGAAGAGTGTTCAGAGAAGATGGAACCCTTGTAAGATGCTGATAGCAGCGCAATGAGGTTAACAGCCTCTGCTGAGAACAGAATATGGTTCCTCAAAATACAGACAGACATATTATCGGGCCATTTCAGCCTCTGGCGAATAGGCACGGCGAAGTATGACTGCAAAAGGCATGACTGCTGCCTCATCTGTGCACCAGACGCCCAGAGATAGAGAGCACCCTTCTGGTTGCCAAGATGGATGGGGTCTACATGAGGGATGGACTGGGGACTTGGGATTAGCAGATGGAAGCTATGATGCACAGAATGGATTAACAACAAGGTCCTACCACAGAACAGAGGGAACTACATTCAGTTTTTGTAACAAACCACCATGGAAAGGAACATGAAAGAAATATGTTCAACTGGACGACTGCTGTGCAGCAGAGATGAACACAGCGTCCATCAGCTGTATGCCTCAACAGCAACGCCACCACGCTCAGCGAAACAAGCCACTCACGAAGTCAAATCCTTTATAACTCTACTTCCAGGAGGCCCCAGAATGGTCCATTCACAGAGACAGAGAGCAAAAGGAGGGCTGCTAGGTGCTGGTGAAGAGCTGGGAGGTTTGAATACCACACAGACGAGATGGCTGGATGGCATCACTGACTCGATGGACATGAGTTTGAGCGCGCTCAGGGAGTCGGTGATGGACAGGGAAGCCTGGCATGCTGCAGTCCATGGGGTTGGACACGACTGAGTGACTGAACTGACCTTATTGTCGCCACCTGAGACCGCCAGGATGTTGGCTGTGATGGACCAGCTGACGTGCCAAACAACGTCGTTGAACTTGTGCAGCAGTTTGGGAGACCACGTGTTTCCCGAGGCATCGTCACAGGTCCAAATGAACACTCGACCATCCTGGGGAAAGAAGGCTTGAGTCAGGAGATGGGGGCAGCAATCCTCCCTGGTGACATCTTCTCCATCTGGATCTGCACTGGATCTTTCCAGGAACACGGGGAGGGAATCAGGGCAAACCACAGCCAAAGACCTCCTGGGTGTTTACAGCTTTGACAACCAATTTCTAGCCCAGCACCCTTGCCTGTATCCCTTCAGCCCAGAAAGGCACTTGAGGCTGGTCAGAGTCTCCTGAGTCCCTTTCCTCATACCGTTTTCAGGGATGGGCTTTGTCAGCATTGCCGTTTCTCAAATTTTCCCTGGGACTTTCCCACATGTGCCAAGTCACCTCCTGGGTTTGGTTTCCAGTAGCCTTGTACTTTCTCAGCGGAATGGGTATAGGTGTTTAAAAAGCNATATAACGAAATTACTTCCTCATCCATGGAAACAAAGGAAAAATGTTAATTGCAGCTATGTGGATGGACCCAGAGAGGATCCCATGAACCATCTAATACAGATACAGACCGACAAATATTTCGTGATTTTCGTTTACATGTGTAATCTAAATACTGTGAAATGTGAACTTCAAAGAGAAATAGGCTCAGTGAGGAAGAAAGAAAACAAAAAGAACTGTGGTGCAGAATAGTGGGCGGGTACATGAGAAGGCTGGGATTCAGACAAACTTAATAAAAGAGACAACCAACAAGAACCCGGCGTAAGCAGGGAGAGACGCCAGTGAGCACGGTGTCCCAAGCACCCCGCTGAAGAGCCTGCGAAGCCACAGGCTGTGCATGTATGCAGTGACCAGCCCCACCATTCTGAAACTGACAGGGCGCCACGCACCAGGAATACTTCCAGGTAAAGAGGAAAAAGGAAAACCGAGGAGTATTATCTAGCATGCTGCAAAGAGGCCCGGAAACAGGTGCTCATGTCCACTCCTGAAGCCCGAGCTGGCTGGGAACCAAGGCTGGGGCGGCGAGGGGCCGAGGGAGCTGGGAGGGGAGGGCCCAGCAACGATGCCCTCTGGACCGGAGTGTCTGGTCCCTGTGGAAGGCACCACAGCACCAGACGTGGGACATGCATGGGCGAGAGTGCAGAGCGGTAAGCGCACCGAGTGCGCCCACAAGAGCTGAGTCCTCTGGGCGGGAAGAGGTCTTGATGGAGGGCTTCCCCTCTCTAGCGTCTGTCCAGAGACTCAAGCCCAACCATGTCGGTCAGCCACCTATGTGCTGGGGTTCGGCAGGGGTTGGTATCTTGGGTGCTGAAGGGTGAGGAGGAGGAAGCCCTTCAGTGTGTGTGCGGGGGCATACTGTCCCCTTGACAGCCCGGGAATATGGCTTTTCCTGAGCTTCTGGAAGTTGCAGTAACCACAGCTGGTCAGGAAGAGAGGCTGCTTCCTGTTGTCATTTTCTATAACAAGAACTTTAAACCCAGTGCTTAAGGAAGGGTCATATTCGAAAGACGTGTTCACTTCTAAATGATACCTGCTGTCAATGAAAGACTTGGGTAGGTAATGTAATAACCATGAAAACAGGGCCCACTTTTAATAACGTAATTTCAAAAGGTACATTTTACTCAGTGTGAAAAAAAAAAGATATTCAACCTAATATCAGAAATTTAAATCAAGGTATAGAAATAACAAATACAGGAAGAGTGTTCAGAGAAGATGGAACCCTTGTAAGATGCTGATAGCAGCGCAATGAGGTTAACAGCCTCTGCTGAGAACAGAATATGGTTCCTCAAAATACAGACAGACATATTATCGGGCCATTTCAGCCTCTGGCGAATAGGCACGGCGAAGTATGACTGCAAAAGGCATGACTGCTGCCTCATCTGTGCACCAGACGCCCAGAGATAGAGAGCACCCTTCTGGTTGCCAAGATGGATGGGGTCTACATGAGGGATGGACTGGGGACTTGGGATTAGCAGATGGAAGCTATGATGCACAGAATGGATTAACAACAAGGTCCTACCACAGAACAGAGGGAACTACATTCAGTTTTTGTAACAAACCACCATGGAAAGGAACATGAAAGAAATATGTTCAACTGGACGACTGCTGTGCAGCAGAGATGAACACAGCGTCCATCAGCTGTATGCCTCAACAGCAACGCCACCACGCTCAGCGAAACAAGCCACTCACGAAGTCAAATCCTTTATAACTCTACTTCCAGGAGGCCCCAGAATGGTCCATTCACAGAGACAGAGAGCAAAAGGAGGGCTGCTAGGTGCTGGTGAAGAGCTGGGAGGTTTGAATACCACACAGACGAGATGGCTGGATGGCATCACTGACTCGATGGACATGAGTTTGAGCGCGCTCAGGGAGTCGGTGATGGACAGGGAAGCCTGGCATGCTGCAGTCCATGGGGTTGGACACGACTGAGTGACTGAACTGACCTTATTGTCGCCACCTGAGACCGCCAGGATGTTGGCTGTGATGGACCAGCTGACGTGCCAAACAACGTCGTTGAACTTGTGCAGCAGTTTGGGAGACCACGTGTTTCCCGAGGCATCGTCACAGGTCCAAATGAACACTCGACCATCCTGGGGAAAGAAGGCTTGAGTCAGGAGATGGGGGCAGCAATCCTCCCTGGTGACATCTTCTCCATCTGGATCTGCACTGGATCTTTCCAGGAACACGGGGAGGGAATCAGGGCAAACCACAGCCAAAGACCTCCTGGGTGTTTACAGCTTTGACAACCAATTTCTAGCCCAGCACCCTTGCCTGTATCCCTTCGGCCCAGAAAGGCACTTGAGGCTGGTCAGAGTCTCTCTCCTGCGTCCCTTTCCTCATACCGTTTTCAGGGATGGGCTTTGTCAGCATTGCTGTTTCTCAAATTTTCCCTGGGACTTTCCCACATGTGCCAAGTCACCTCCTGGGTTTGGTTTCCAGTAGCCTTGTACTTTCTCAGCGGAATGGGTATAGGTGTTTAAAAAGCCAAGCTCAGGGAATGAGAAGGGACCAAAAAACCACACAAAAACACACACACAAAACAAACCAAACCAAAATTAGCTTTTACATCATTTGAGCCTCTTACAGTTGGTCCTCTCAAATTTAGGACCAAGCAGAACAGGCTGGGAGGAGGGCAAGGCAAACCCACTGCAGTCCTCCTGCCTGGAGGGTTCCATGGACAGAGGAGCCTGGCGCTCTGCAGTCCACAGGGCCACACCAGAGCATGGCACAGCGGAAGCGGCTTGGGGCACACGCACGCACGCGAGCAGGCTCCAGTGCTGCGAAAGGCCTGGCTTAACTCGCATCCTCAGTGAGTGGGTCAGGCACTTCAGTCCTGTCTGTCTCTGCGACCCCATGGACTACAACCCGCCAGGCTCTGTCCATGGGATTCTCCAAGTAAAAAGACTACAGTGGGTTGCCATGCCATTTTCCAAGGCACCTTCCTGACCCAGGGATCAAATTCAGGGTCTCTCTTATTGCAGGCTGATTCTTCACCATCTGAGCCGCCAGGGAAGCCCCCTCATCTTGGATGAGTGAAGCGAAAGTCGCCCAGTTGTGTCTAATGTCTTTGCGGCCCCACGGCCTGTACAGTCCACAGGATTCTCCAGGCCAGAGTACTGGAGCGGGTAGCCTCTCCCTTCTCCAGAGGATCTTCCCAACCCAGGGATCAAACCCAGGTCTCCCGCATTGCAGGTGGATTCTTTACCGGCTGAGCTATCAGGGAAGCCTCATCTTGGGTGGCTGCATATAATTAAAGGCTTGTCCTGGGTCTTTTCTGTCTAGGAAGCGTGAGCAGGGAGATGAGCCCAAGGTCTTAGGATTTCCCACTGACCCTAGTCCTTGCTTGGTGACACTCTTAAAATGATGCCCAGGTAGCTCCAATCCCTTTCCATAGAAGGATCAGGACCGGGACTAGTCCTGAGTCTGGTCTTGCTCTTGGCTCACTGGGAGAAAGCCACTGTGGCTTCTGGTCAAGACCTCACCGAGAGGTGAGCGGGCTCCCGAAGTGCTCTTATTTGGAATGGCCCACAGGTGCCAGCCTCCTGCCCTTCCCAGGACTTTCCCCAGGGGACTGTACAGGCTGGGGGGGCTTCCTGAAATTGGCGTGGGACGCCTGTGTGGGCCCGAGCTGACCTGAGAGCAGCTGGCGATGGTGCTGGCAGGCAGGCCAATGGAGGGGGCCCAGGCCACATCTCGAACCCAGTCACTGTGGGCTTCCAGCTTCTGCTCTTCTTTCCACTGGCCGTCCTCCTCTTCCCTAGCAGGGGAGAGAATCAGCAGGCAGAATCTAGGCGCCATTCCCTCACCTCCCTTCCTCCCCCGCCCCAAGGGCTCCACAGTGGGGGAGCAGCTATTCCATCTTTCTGATAGCATTTGTGGAGTCAAATGGTAGCAGTTAGGAAGAGTCAAAGCGCCCAAGGAAAGGGCAAGGTTTATGACTTTTTTTTTTAATAAAGGATGTCCTCTGACAGACTGAAGATAGTCTTCAGTGGGCACAAGGGGAAAAGGTGATTCTGTTTTCGGTGAACTGAGGCCAAGTCATGGTAGACAGGGTAGAAGCTTCCCCTGAAAGAGGTCACCAGCTCCGCTTACTTCCACAGTTTGATGAGGTTGTCACAGCCGCCTGACGCAAACTTCTTGACGTAGTTGGGCTTCTGCCCGGATGGCTGGTCTATGAGGCTTCCGGGCACGACGGCAGGGGCCCAGCTGACAGCATTGCAGCCAATCTGCAGGGAGAGGGACGCGCGGTGACCCCGCCCCTTGGCCTGGCGGCAGGGCACTGCTTCAGCAGACCCAAGGCTGGGGTCATCTCTCCAGTTCTCAGGACTGGATTATGCAGGACAGTTCTTTAAATGAACTAAGGATTAGCCACCCAGAACGCTCCTTCAAGGATTCTTCAGTGTGCGTGTTTCTCAGCAACATGCATTTAAAGTAGGAAGCAGGGACTCAGGAATTTAAAAGACAGAACATATTCCAAATATACGAAGGGAAGGCACAGACTTCAGAAAACCACACAAGGTAAATACATGGATTCATCAATTACTCTGAAGTACTCCTGGAGTCACTCCTAGGTCAAAATAGAAAATAACCATTTATCCAAGAAGCCCCGTCGTTTATGTCCTACTTGAATCACAACTCCTCTTCCCCTGCAAGTAAACATTATTCTGATTTCTATTTTAGCACATTTATCACCCAAATGCACATTCCGAGGCACCAGTTTAGTTGTGCCATTAAAAAAAAGCATATATATATATACTGCAGTATTTTCTTTTTTATTGAAATATAGTTGATTTGCAAGACTTGTGTTAGTTTCATGTATACAGCAATGGGATAGTTACCTATGTATGTTTTTTCAGATTTTTGTCCATTGTAACTTATTAATATTATAAGAAACTGGATCGAGTTCCCTGTGCTCTACAGTAATTCCTTGTTGGCTATTATTTTTATATAGCAGTGCGTACATGTTAATCACAACTTCCTAATTTATCCTCCCCCTTTTCCCTTTGGTAACCGTAAGTTTTGTTTTCCCTTTTTTGGTCACACTGTGCCACATATGGGATCTTAGTTCTGCAACCAGGGATCACCCCCACGCCCCTGCCCTGGGAGCACAGTCTTGACTGATGGGCCGCCAGGGACGTCCCGTGAGTCTGCTTCCTCTGTCTGTGAGGCTGTGTTTTACACCAATCTTTAAGATTCCACATATAAGAGCTATCATATGGTGTTTGTCTTTCTCTGACTTTATTTGGATAATAATCTCTAGGTCCATCCATGTTGCCGCCGATGGCACCATTCTGTTCTTTTATGGCTGAGTAATATTCCATTGTATGTGTGTATATATATGTGCGTGCCGCATCATCCTATCCATTCCTCTCTTTACGTTGTTTCCACATCTTGGCTAATATAGTGCTGCTACGAGCAATGAAGTGCGTGTATCTTTTCAGATGAGAGTTCTCACTTTTTCTGGATATATGCCCAAGAACGGGACATATATCCCATATATGTATCCCACACATGGTAGCTCTATTTTTAGTGTTTAAAGGAGTCTCCACATTGTTTTCCATACTGGCTGCATCAATCTGTATTCCCACCAACAGGGTAGGATGTTTCTTTCCTTTTCTCCACATCCTCCCTAGCATTTATTTATTTTTTGTAGACTTTTTGATGATGTTTATTCTGACCAGTGTGAGTAGAAACATTTTTTTGATGCTTCCTTCATCTCTCATTTATAGATTCTCCCTATGATCTTACTGATCAGATTCAGTAGGATCAGGTTTGTTTCCTTTCGCCAAGACTACAGAGTACAGTGTATTCCATTAGCAGGAGGCATACGACCTCAGACGTCTCTCTTTATGTGTTATTACCACGTCAATAATTTATGCCTCTTTTAATTCACTGGGCATATAAAATGGTGGTACTGTGATTCTGTTCCTTTCTTTGTCATTTATTACATGGAATACTCTACACAGGGGCAATTTCATTCATTACTATTTGCTTCCCCACAGGGGTACAGATCAGGTGGGAAAGGCAGGATACCCACTTAATCCCTTCTGAACGAGTTTCTTGTTATTCTTCAAAGATGACTGATTCCTTTTTATTAAATAAATATCAGGATGAAGGCATGGATTTAAGCGTATCTGATGGCTTTCAGTTCATTGCAATCATTCTAACTTTTTACACTCAAACTGCCCATCTTTGGCACTGTGAGCCCGTTCAAGGTGGCTCCTTTGACATAACCTTAGTATGTCTAAGTATGTCACTGATTTCTTTTCTATCTGATATAACAAGATGTTTGTTCCTTTCCTGCCTCAAAACCTGGGATCGGCCATTTCCAGAAGAGCTCTGGATTCTTTCAGTGAGAAACTATTTCAAATGTACTTCTGGTGCTAAGGATGTTCACTGATAGATGATAACACACAGCAGGATAGTCTCAGAATAATAATAACATCAATATGATGGTAATATCTGTATCAGTCCATGGGGTTGCAGAGTCAGAGATGACTCAACAACTTAACGACTCCGTTTTCCCATTTTTTTTTTTTTTTTGGTGAGGGAGTGTTTTTGTGTGGATGGTATCAACATTAAGAAGTCTAGCTCTCCAGTTGCTTCTGCTGCACACCACTTTTTAATAGTTATACTTCATCTTAGCCNGGGAGACCTGGGTTTGATCCCTGGACCAGGGAAGATACTCTGGAGAAGGGCATGGCAACCCACTCCAGTATTCTAGCCTGGAGAACTCCATGGACAGAGGAGCTGCGGCCTACAGCCCCATAGGGTTGCAAAGAGTTGGACAAGACTTGAGTGACTAACACAAGGGTAAAAAAGTACAGTCCAAGCAGAGGGAATAACATGAGCAAAGATCGTCGGTAGTGGCCCGGGAGGCCCTGGCTACGCTTGACGGTGAAGAGGGACTCCGAGGGAGTTACAGCCAGACTGTGGAGCAGCCTTCCTCGAGGACAGAGCCTCTGATGTTCCAGGCAGCTTTTTGCACAACAGGATTTTCACCTAAAGACTTTGATTAATTGATTCAATTGATTCTCTTGAGGCTGCTCCCTGGTCCACCACCTGTGACAGAGTCCATTTCGCAGGGCTGGCTGGAGTACAGTTACCATACCTTCATATCCATTCTCTGAGGCTCAGCTCAAATTATGACCACACCCCGGCTCCCAACCCCGGGTCTTGAAGATTCCCAGATTTCCCAACTGGCCAAACTCCTAGAACATCAACGGGGAATGTCTACAACACTTTAGATGCTTCCTTCTCCCAACTAGAAGGCGAGCTCCCCAGAGCCAGGGTTGGTGTCATTGACAGTTCTGCATCCTCTCATCATCCAGCACAGCGTTTTGCAACCAGAAGGAACTCAGTGACTATCTGCTGAACGAATAAGTCAATGAACAAAAATGGACAATTTGACTATGTTCCACCACTAGTCTCTCAAAACTCTTGGGATACAAAAGAGACTGAAAGGAGGTTTCAGACTGGAAACGATACTTCTTACCGTCTCCCCCATTTCATCTCTTCCCAGCACGAGTCCTGCAGGTTTCAAACCTGACCCGACTTTTCAGAAAGGAGGACACTGGAAGAGGATGGTTGCAAAGCAGTGCAAAAGGGGCACATCTCGCAAACACAAATTCTCTCATCAAAGTCTAGACGCTCTGCAAAGCAGGCCCTCACGATCCGCAAAAGCAAGGAAGCAAGAGNGACGCTGGAAGAGGATGGTTGCAAAGCAGTGCAAAAGGGGCACATCTCGCAAACACAAATTCTCTCATCAAAGTCTAGACGCTCTGCAAAGCAGGCCCTCACGATCCGCAAAAGCAAGGAAGCAAGAGAAAGAGAAGCCTCTCCTACCTGCAGCAAGCCGAGCGGGGTTATAAAGTGAGTTCACGTGTGCACTAGGAAAGCCAAAGTGTAGAGTTCACAGCCAGCTGACAAAGGATATGAAGCCCAGAGAAGGGAAAACACCTGCTCCAGGGCTAGTCAAAGGTGGCGCTGGGAGAAGAGCCCCCACCTGCCATTAATAATTCCTACCCCACAAAGCTTTCCACCCCACTAGGCTGCCTATCCAGGCATTACATCCAATTGCCTAAGTTAATGGCCCAATGCTAAGTACACAGGAAGAAAACTTACTGGTAGTTTCATACTAGTTCATCACAGGACGCTGCAGATTATCAGCATTTATTTTGAACCCACTCTGTCACCAACCAGGACTGATGAATAAGTGTTGTGTTTTTTTTTAAAGCTACTTAAAAAAAAAAAAAAAAAAAAGCTCATCCTTCCGAGCACCTCAAGTTGTCTGGTCTTCACTGGGTAGTAAAAGACAGCGCTCAAAACAATTCACCTCTTCAGAACTACTGAGTTAGAAACTCATTTTTAAAAAACAGCTGAATGTCACGGCGTAAGCGACCCCAACTCTACTCAGTACCTACTCAGTAAAAGGCCAGGGAAAAAAACGCAAGAAACTTAAAACCCTGCAGAGCAAGGACCAAACCCAGCGTCCTGACTTGTGGGCTCACCCAGCTTTCCTCAAAAACCTAGGCACAGACATTTCCTCGAGAACCCCGGCTCCACGGGGCTGTGGGCAGGCTGAGACTAGGAACAACGCTTGGAACCCGCTAAGGGCTCAGAATACAGCGGCTCCTTCGGTGTTTGGGATTTTGTTTTCAATTGTTGCGGGAGGAGAAGGAAGAGAGCAGGGGACGCGGTAGCTGGGCTGTCCGCAGAGTTCTGAGAGGTTCCGCGGCCCCCTCTGGCCACCCCGCCAGAGCCAGCCCACTTCAAAGCCAAGCGGCGCGGCAGAACTGTACGGCCCCAGAATGGGGCCTGAACCTCAGCGCGGCGAGGACCCGGGAGGGCCGCGACCCCGACCCCACCACTCACCATGGCTGTAGCGGCGGCAGCGGCTTCAGGACTCAGACGTGGCAGGACCCCGCGTCGCCTCGGAACAGCTCACTTCCGGCGTCGGGCTGGAGGCCCGTCGGGTCCGGACGCCGGAGCCTCCGGGCAGCAGCGAGCGCCGCTCGCATAAACGTTCCGTCCTCTCCTGAGGGCCATGGCCCCTCCCCTTCTCCGTGCGTAGCGCGCGAGACCACAGCGGGGTGGGACTCTCGTTTCCATGGCGACCCAGCCCGGGACTAGTAATCTGAAGCTTTAGCCTGTCTTCCCTCGCGCCCCAATCCTTCCCTTTTCCTGAGATCCACACAGAAAAAAAAAGGGACTCCTAAGGGATGTCTCTGCGGTTTTGGGTGCGACAGGCCTTACGATGAGCCTTTTAGGATGATTAGTCTGGGGGGTAGTGGCCAGAATTGTCCTTGTTCTTCCTTGGTAGTGTCTCCTCAGGACCGGAGCTGGGACCAGGGGCAAAGAAGCCCAGTAAGTAAGCCCCTTGCCAGGAGCCGAGCCTGTCTGTCTTCTGCCCCTTCCAAGCCGGAGGGTCCAGGCCTCCGAAACTGCCTTTCCATCAGGGCTCTGGGATCCTGTGAATCTGGCCCACCGGCTAGATGCCCCGGGCAAGGAGGGATCTCAGCTCGACTCCTGCAGCTAGAGCCCAGGATCCAGGCGCCAGTTTCCCCAGCCCCTAGGTCCCTGGCTTCTCACCTGCACAGCGAGAATGCTGTAGCTGGACAGAGACCCTGGGGGGGGGGGTTCCCGGGGTGGGGTGTGGTTCCCCTCAGCCTCCCATGGTCTGGCAACCCTGGGCTTCTCATGGCTTTTTAGTTCAGTGACCCAAGATGGAACCTAGACTCCCCTTGGATGAGTCAGAATCCCTGTTTCCTCTCTTGAAACTGGAGGGAAGTGTCCTAGCAGAAGATGGTCCCAGCTGGAGGGATGATGTGAGGACCCAGAGGGTGTGACAAGCCACCAAAGAGCTGGGAGGGGGCCAGAGTGTGGGGGCTTACAGAACTCGGGGCTGGACCTCCAGACTGCAGCTCACACTCCACTCCCATCCCAGCTTTCAAGACTTGCAATTCCCCTCTAATGGGGAAATATTCCAGGGGTTTGAGGACTGGTGTTTATGATGGAAATAAATGTTGCAGGGAACAAAGTGTGTGTGTGTGGGTCGCTCTTGGGTCTCCTGTTCTTCCAGGGACAGGTCCTGATCTCAGATCTGTAGATGTGCTACTGATTCTCAGAGTGATAAAATCATGTCGCTTCTTTCTGAGCCCGACTTCCTTGAGGATGAGGACAGTGACATATTAAATCTAACCTAAACACAATGCATGGCGCATGGGGGTGCCCTGGTGTTGGCATTGCAGTTNGGGGGGGGGGGGGGTCGCTCTTGGGTCTCCTGTTCTTCCAGGGACAGGTCCTGATCTCAGATCTGTAGATGTACTACTGATTCTCAGAGTGATAAAATCATGTCGCTTCTTTCTGAGCCCGACTTTCCTTGAGGATAAGATGAGGACAGTGACACAGTAAATCTAACGTAAACACAATGCATGGCGCATGGGGTGCCCTGGTGTTGGCACTNGATTCTCAGAGTGATAAAATCATGTCGCTTCTTTCTGAGCCCGACTTCCTTGAGGATGAGGACAGTGACATATTAAATCTAACCTAAACACAATGCATGGCGCATGGGGGTGCCCTGGTGTTGGCATTGCAGTTGGAGAGACTGAGGATTTGGGAGAAACAGTGCACCTGTATCCTATTCATTAAGGTATTTGCTGGTGGAACTGAGAAGTTTTGAGTGCCAACCGTGGCATCAAGATTGCTAGGTATCAATGCTGTATCTCCTGCTTACTAGGTGGGCGCACCCTTCACCTCTCTGAACTGCTGTCTCTTCTTCTGTTAGGTGGAAACTAAGAAAAGCTTCTCTGCAAGGTCGATGCTGGGAGTAAATGGACCTTTGGATGTGAAACTGGGTTTGGGTTTGGAAACTGATTGGGCCTGTGGTGCTTGTTCTGGGAATCCCCTGAGAAGAGCTGTGAGTTTGTGTGTGTGTGTGTGTGTGTGTGTGTCCACATGCGACCCTCAGCCTTTGAACCAACACTGGGACTGTGTCTTGATCTGGGCACATTCCTGTTCTTTGCTAATGTTCACCAGAGGTGTGCAAAGCTCAGACTCTGAGTGTGCAGGCTCCCTTCTGCATCCTCTTGTCCCCAGGAGGGGGTGACACCTACATCCTTTGCCCTTATCTCCCATCACCTCCCTCTGGTTAATCTCAGACCCCAAGTCAGGCCACTGTTAGCTTTCCTTCCTTGGTGCCCTGACCCCCTAGAACTTGAATCTCCACCTCTTTGTCCTCCCGAGGTCTCTTCCCCCAAAAGTCTGGCCATCTGGGCTTGTCAGCTATTCCTCATGGAGGTTTAATGACCCATGGAACACCGAACTTGCCTCCCTCAAATGGTACAGGAAGGCGTGACTCAGTGGAAGGAGAGAGACCGCCCCTGCCCTGCGCACCCTCAGGCATACTGCCTGTCCCTTCCAGGCACTGTTTCCCTCTGAGTTCAAGTCCACGGAGGGCGGGGACCCAGCCATCCCGCGGAAAAAGGCCTTGTGATGTGTACCGTGTCTACATTTCCACGTGTGCATTTATTGTTATTGCTCAGTATAGTGTTGAAAAGGCAGACAAATCCCATTAGTTACAAAGAGCACAAGCCAGAGATACAGAGAAATCAAGAGTGTACAGTAAGAGCACAGTCACTTCCCAGCCCCGAGTGTCCCCGAGCCCCCCAGAGCCCGGGCAGCTCAGGAAGCTGGAGGCGGCACCATTTCCTTGCTTACTCTGGTATAAAATATGTGCACACAAGAGTTAGCAAAGTGTGGCGACCGACCCTCCCGAGAGGAAAGGTCGGGAGGGAGAGCACCACAGGCATTACAAGACTTGGGGGAGCCGAGAAGGGCGGTCCCAAAGCAGCTTTAAATATCTTGTTTTTGTTGGAGGGGGTGATGGCTGATGCCCAGGGCTTGGGATTTCCCCCTCCCCTACCTGGGCGGACAGGATCTTTATGCCAAAATCAGGAGAGCTCGCTTTGGGACTTGAGAAAGACCTGGGGATTTCCCGCTATTGTTTGATTTTGGCCTTGTCTCTGGAGGACCCAAAAACCTTCGGAGAAATGCAGCCCGTCCGCTCCCCTCCCCACACCTTCTAATGGTGGGATCTTGGGGCCCCTTGGAGAGAGCCGGGCTGGGAGGCAGGTCACAGTGTGCGCATTTGGCAGCCTCCTGCAAGTAGAGCGAGAACCACTAGGGGGAGTCAGGGTGGTGAGAAGGTCCCGGCGAGAAACGGCCACATCCCGGAGGACCTATCAGGGACCTGCCGAAAACTGTCAATAAAGAGCAAGCGGTGAGCCCCTCCCCACAGAAACAGCTCAGGAAAAGGAACCAGGAATAAACATTTCTCCATGAGGAGAACTGGCAAGTGGGATACACATTCTGGTAGCTCTGAGTCTGGGAGAAAACCTTCTTTCTCGCCTGGACTGGGGCGGATGGAGGGTCCACCCCATCACAGGCAAGGTGGGTGATTTGGGGGCCCACACTGATATTAGGTGGGAGCTCAGTGGCCTCTCCTGACAACACCCAGGCTCAGGGGACAGGTGAGATGATGGGAGGAGTATCAGGCTTCCCTCAAGAGCTAGGATGCCCTTCTTATTTCTCCTTAAAGGGCTCTCTATTCAGTGAGCTGGAGTGGACGGTGCTTACAATGGCGGTGTGACGTTTGCACCTGTGATGAAAGGGCCCAATATTTGGGGTGAGAGGAGGGCAGAAGGATGGAGGACTTGGCAACATTTTTAGTTTACTTGGAAGAATAGACGTGAGAGAATAACCAGGAGGTTTTCCTTTATAAAAAAAAAAAAAAAGCACAAAGGGTATTTGTCCCACTACATAATAAAAACATCATATAAAGTGACAATTAAAACTAGGTGGCTGGTCAGATGAGACACCCTGATGAGGGACCAGAGGGGAAATTCCAGAAATAGATGCAAGTCTCTCGAAGCTGCCAGGGTGTAGGAAAGGGGCAATTTCAACGCGGTGGAGGAAGGGCAGCTGTTCAATCACGGGGCTGCCTGGGCTGAGACAGGTCCAGGATCCTCGCCCCAGTGTAGTCACCGCCGTTGGTCTGTGCTCAGAAACAGGGACCCCTCTTTCTTGTCTGCTCTCTGCTCTGGTTGGGACATGGGCAGAAGGGGGCAAGGGCGGGGGGTGGTTGGTGGGAGCAACTCAGACTGCTGCTGAATTAGGAGGGAAAGTCTTCAGTTTCCTCCCTGTCCACCTCCAAAGGTGGGTGGCTCACTGAATGGGCCCCCTGCTCGCCCCTCATCTGTGGAGGGGGAGACAGATTGGTGAGCTTATACCTCAGAACCGAGTCTGCTACCTCCTTCTGGAACCCCTGTCCAGAGGGCAGACAGGAATCGAAGAGGACGGTGCAGTCCCTGACCAGTTAAAAAAAAAGATATATTACAGAGTATATAGTCACTGTGTTCTGTTTGATATTGTTTTTTGCCTTTTTTTTTTTCTTTTAAGACCACAGACATTTCAGAACCACACTGCAGGAGTAAGAAGAGTCAGCAATTGAAAGCATCGCCATTGCATAGTATTAAATGAACAGAGATGGTGAGTTCTTTATTTACAATTATTGTCTAGATTAAAAAAATTCATAAAAACAGATGAATGGTCATAAATTATTTACCCCCTAATGGGGTGAACTGCCAAACGTACCCCATGCTGCTAGATATAGGACGCCGAGTGCAAGCTTTATGTACTACAGTGAGTTCTGACAAACCAGTCATTTCCTCTGTGTGTGTGTGCAAGTGTGAGGGTGAGGGTATGAGTGTGTACGTGTGTGGGCATCCATCATTCCTGACAAGAAAAGACCAGTACTGCCATGGGGGCATTCTAGCTTCCATGGCTCCCCGTTCTCCCTGGAGCTGAGCCCCGCTCTGGGAGACTCCTCCTGCTTCCCTTGCGTCCTGTCCTGGCTGCAAATGAGGAGGCCTCATGTGCAAGCCGGGCTTTCCTGTGTCATGGAATGAGGTCATGGACACACGGTTGGAGAACAGGGGGAGATGGAGAACCTCAAAAAAGGAAACTACAAAAACAACAGAAACGAAAAAACACACCACGTTCCAAAGCTGCCCCAGGCTCTGCAGGAGCAGGTCTTTCTCGAAGGAGAGCAGTGGGCGGTGTGGGCGGTGTTGGTCTTGGAATCCAATAAGCACGTCTGAGAGCTGGTCACCCCTTCGGGGGACGCAGTTCCCTCTGCTGGCTACATTCAGAGATGCTTCTCAACATTCAGGAGATGCTCTCGCTCAAAAAAGGTCCTCCTTCCAGGAAGGTCTTGCCAGGTGGGATGCGCTGTCTTGGGATCCCAAACCCTCAGGTTTCTCCACAGCCGTCCAGACGCATGCCCTCCCAGCTGACTATGGCTCTTTTCCCGAGTGGCTCTCAATCTTGTTTGTGGAAGAATTCTCTGGGCCTGGAGAAGGGAAGGAGATGTGTATAAGAGACAGGTGTTCTGTTTGATATTGTTTTTTGCCTTTTTTTTTTTTTTTCTTTTAAGACCACAGACATTTCAGAACCACACTGCAGGAGTAAGAAGAGTCAGCAATTGAAAGCATCGCCATTGCATAGTATTAAATGAACAGAGATGGTGAGTTCTTTATTTACAATTATTGTCTAGATTAAAAAAATTCATAAAAACAGATGAATGGTCATAAATTATTTACCCCCTAATGGGGTGAACTGCCAAACGTACCCCATGCTGCTAGATATAGGACGCCGAGTGCAAGCTTTATGTACTACAGTGAGTTCTGACAAACCAGTCATTTCCTCTGTGTGTGTGTGCAAGTGTGAGGGTGAGGGTATGAGTGTGTACGTGTGTGGGCATCCATCATTCCTGACAAGAAAAGACCAGTACTGCCATGGGGGCATTCTAGCTTCCATGGCTCCCCGTTCTCCCTGGAGCTGAGCCCCGCTCTGGGAGACCCCTCCTGCTTCCCTTGCGTCCTGTCCTGGCTGCAAATGAGGAGGCCTCATGTGCAAGCCGGGCTTTCCTGTGTCATGGAATGAGGTCATGGACACACGGTTGGAGAACAGGGGGAGATGGAGAACCTCAAAAAAGGAAACTACAAAAACAACAGAAACGAAAAAACACACCACGTTCCAAAGCTGCCCCAGGCTCTGCAGGAGCAGGTCTTTCTCGAAGGAGAGCAGTGGGCGGTGTGGGCGGTGTTGGTCTTGGAATCCAATAAGCACGTCTGAGAGCTGGTCACCCCTTCGGGGGACGCAGTTCCCTCTGCTGGCTACATTCAGAGATGCTTCTCAACATTCAGGAGATGCTCTCGCTCAAAAAAGGTCCTCCTTCCAGGAAGGTCTTGCCAGGTGGGATGCGCTGTCTTGGGATCCCAAACCCTCAGGTTTCTCCACAGCCGTCCAGACGCACGCCCTCCCAGCTGACTATGGCTCTTTTCCCGAGTGGCTCTCAATCTTGTTTGTGGAAGAATTCTCTGGGCCTGGAGAAGGGAAGGGCCCGGGCTGACACAGAGCAACCGTGGGAAGGGTCAGTATGAAGAATGCATTTTGCAAGCGAGGCGGGAAGCGTTTTGGTTTTCCTTGAAGCATGGGACATCATCGGTCATGGTATTCAAAATGTCTTTTGCACTGTACAAGTTTATGGAAAAAGATCGTATGCTGAAAAGTCTCAAAGCAAACTTTGTATTCAATACAAAAGTTCTTTTATGAAAAAAGCTGATACCCACAAAGTGCTTAGCAGTTAAGAGGCTGACATACAATTAAATAAGCTCTTATTAAGTGGGATTACTAGTGCTGTTATTGTCTCAGGGGCGGGGGAGAAATAACCACCTTTTCTCACCTGTGATACTGCAGGGTTTCAGAATGGCTTTCTGTCTGGGAAAGCAAGACTTGCTGTTCAAAGGCTACAGTATATATTGCGACTACAGGAAGACAATTTGGTTTAAAAAAAAATCACACTGAATACATCTCAATATACACATCATAAGGTTCGTTTGGATCTAAGTAGTTCAGAGAAAAAGGCTATTCTTCAAAAATAAACATAAAAGCAGCAAGCCTTAATGATCCTCATCCAATATGCCAACAGCGCATTTGCTGCAGTCTATGAGGAAATAAGCCTCTACATTACTGAGAAAAAAAACAACCCAACACAATAGCATTTATAATATCGCCACACTGCCTCAGTCTCTGCACAGAAGAGAGAACCTCTGTTGGAAGTGCTCTTAGTAAACTCAAGTGAGTTTCATTGAGAGAGTCTTCGCTCAGTGCTTTGCGGACCCCGCGGCCCTGCGGCCGGCCATCAGTGCTTGGAGCCCATGAGGACTTCTCTCTACCTCCCTCTTTGTCTACTGAGCACGCGGTTGGACCCCCTGGGATGGATACCTGCTCACACTTGACTCCTGCCTTCCACAGTAGTGACATTATCGAACGGAAATAGCAGGCAAAAAAAAAAAAAAAAAAAAA
>SJYW01015914.1:32856-47068 GCA_006410735.1 Raphicerus campestris
GTGGGGCTTCCTCAGCTAAAGCGACGTCTCCAGGCTGTGGATGGGGCTCCCTGGACTTGAAGAGGTAGCTGATTTGCTTGTGTCGGTCGTCAGGTTGATCCCGCTGTCGATGGCGCTGTTGTTCTTGTTGAGCGACGAGGGCGGGCTCGAGTTCTGCTTGAGCGCGGCATCTTCTTCCAGGTCGGTGTCGTCGATGAGGGGGATGTGGGGCTGCGAATCTTCGATCCGGAACTCAGGATGAGCCATGAAGTTATGGATGGAGGTTCGAGACTCAGGCTTTTCTAGACCTTCATAGAGAGAGCTACGAAACGCCTTCACGACGCGGATCTGCAAGGGAAGGGCGGGGGTGAGGCGCACCACCGAGGGGCGGCGGTCCAGCTCTGGGGGCCGGGGCTGGGCTCGGGCCAGGGGGTGGGGAGGGAGACGCGCGGGGCGCAGCGGGCGGCTGGAATCCACGGCGGACGGGAGCGGGCAGCGTGGGAGAGGGAGGGGGCTCAGGTATGTGCATCCGAGAGGTCTTTTTTGTTTGATTTTAATTGCTCGGTTTGGGGACAGACTACAGTATTAGGACAGAACGAAGGAAGCCCCGCCGCAGAGACGATGGGGAACAGTGGTTAGAGGAAGCTTAGTCCACTCCAGTGGGCACCCAGACCTAGTGAGAGACTGAGCCTTGTTAACTGGGAAGCAGAGCTTCGACCATGCAGAAGGGTAGCGGGGTCAGGTGGGAACCAAGGAGGAAGAAGGAGAGGCTATTTGTGAAAAAAAAAAAAAAAAGAATTCATCTTAGAAAAACCACACCCCGTTAAGGAACCACACGACATGGAACAAACAGATAACGTGTTATCCACACACAAGGAGCAGAGATGAGAGATGGCTGGGTGAGCCGGGATGAGAGGGGGACACAGGAGGGCCAGACAGAGAGGGGGGACATCGAACCAAAGCAGCAAAGCAAACCGAAGCCAACTCGGGGCTTTCTGGGATGCAGCAGAGGCAGCCAGAAAGCGCGGAGGAGCCGCGGCCGGAGACATTCGGGGCTCGGGAGCATGCTGCGGTGGGGGGACGGGGACCACACGGCACACACAGAGGGACACACGGCTACACTTGGAAGCCTGCACAATGTGAACGGAGGTCGTTTGTACCCAACGCTTCTTTCCTTCATGCATTTGGGAGGTAAACACTCGAGTATAGACTCAAAGCCCTGGCCAGTCATTGGAGTTGGCTTTGGGGTCCCTGATTTCCTGCGTTGTTTTTTTTTTTCCCTTCTGTCTTTATTTGTGCTTTGAAAACACAAAACCGAAAAATTAGGCCAGAATCAGAGGGGCCAGCTCAGCCCCTGGGTAGGATTCTAAGAGGGTTTAGAACTAAGCCAGAGAACAGCTGGGTTCTTTCATTGTCTGGGTCTCAGTTGGAAGCTGGGTTCCCTGCTGAACAGAAGGAGGCTGGACACGGAGGCATCCAGGCCAGCAGACAGAGCCTTGGACACGGACTCAGGAAGGCCCGAGTCTGTGTCCCGGCTCTGCCACTCTGGTGCCTTGACTGCGGGCGAGCCACGCCACCAGGCTGGCTGCCCCCTGTCCCGCCTCACAGCGGGCACAGGAACGGAACCGTCGCTTTGAAGAGAGGGTCCCATCTCTGAACTCCTGGGAGGGGAGCCCTGCCTGCATAGTGAGGGTCCGAAGGGACAAAAGCGCCTCCTCCTCTCTTCCCAGCCCCCACTCAGAGCGGAGCCAGCAGGTGGGGGGGAAAAACAGGCATCAATGATGCCTTAGGGGAGCCGACCCTCAGCAGAGGAGGTGAGGGTGCTGACCTGGAGAGCTCAGCCTTCCTGCCCCCACATCACAGGGCTGGGGGTTGGGGGCAGAGAACCGGACAGGGTGGGTGTGGGAAGGCCCTTGCGATCCCGGGATTTGTGGCACTAAACCCAGGTTGGTGGGGTGCGTGGCAGGGAAGCCCTGTCCATGGAAGTGACTTTTCATGATGACTGTGGCTGATGGTTTTAAGTGTCATAGCTCAGGGTTTACTTGACTATTTCAGAGAGGAGTCTTTGCAAAGTGCATCACAAGCTCCTCTGCCTTCTACTTTAGAGAACATGGAGAATTTAAGTTTGNCGGACAGGGTGGGTGTGGGAAGGCCCTTGCGATCCCGGGATTTGTGGCACTAAACCCAGGTTGGTGGGGTGCGTGGCAGGAAAGCCCTGTCCATGGAAGTGACTTTTCATGATGACTGTGGCTGATGGTTTTAAGTGTCATAGCTCAGGGTTTGCTTGACTATTTCAGAGAGGAGTCTTTGCAAAGCACATCACAAGCTCCTCTGCCTTCTACTTTAGAGAACATGGAGAATTTAAGTCTGCCAGGGAGCCCTCTTGGCATTGTATAAGACTGCAAAGTTTTGATTTTTTTTCTAAATTTTTCTCCTCTGCTGCCAGCCATCACTTACTAGTTCTAACTCTTCCTCATCTTCTCAAAACCACCTCTGTCTCTGGTCCTTCTTTTGTGCTGTTGGGCTGGGGATTCTGGAAATCTGCCTGGTGGGATCCTGCTTTCAATAAGAGGCATTGGGTGCTAAGCAAGAGCCAGCCAGACACCATGCGTTAGTGTTGGCCCTCCATGATGGCCATGTGGCTGTTCAGAGACATCTTTCTCCCTGGATTCCCTATCTGTGGCTCTGCAGAGATTATGCAGTATTCTGACCTCCTGATAACTGGGCCATTACTCCCTTGGTTAAGTGACAACAACAAAAAAGATGTTGCAGGCCTCAGTCTTTCTAACTGTATAATGGGGACAGTAATGACCGCTGTCTGCTCAGCCCTGTGCCCAGAGTGTTCGGAGGCTGAGCTGCAATGAGACACCAGCCGGGGAGTGCCTGGTGGAGGAGGAGGGAGGGTGGCAGGACCCTGTCGTGTGACTGACAACGCGGANACTCCCTTGGTTAAGTGACAACAACAAAAAAGATGTTGCAGGCCTCAGTCTTTCTAACTGTATAATGGGGACAGTAATGATCGCTGTCTGCTCAGCCCCGTGCCCAGAGTGTTCGGAGGCTGAGCTGCAATGAGACGCCAGCCGGGGAGTGCCTGGTGGAGGAGGAGGGAGGGTGCCAGGACCCTGTCGTGTGACTGACAACGCGGAGGGGACGACACACAATGAGATGCAGGCCCCTCGCCCTCCCCCTGGAATGGAGACGACAGAAAGGATGAACTGCTCTGGACAAAGACTGTGGGGACAAGACTTTCCGGGACACCCCGCCACGGCCGTTTCAAGTCTCCGCTGCGGATCTCTCGCGGCTGAAATGGAAAACAGTATGGGAAGAAAAAAAGCTCTTCCGTCTCCCCTTCCCTGCCTGCCCTGGGGATGGGCCTTTGCTGGCGTGAGCTGCCCTGGGACGTGGGGTGAGGGGAAGAGAGGAAGGGTCTGGGGTCTTCCGATGTTTTGGCTTCATCAGCACAGAGGGGGCGGGGAGGCGGGGGCTCTGAAGGTAACGCACAGGCCCCGTCTGGGGTGGGTCGGACATACTCGAATGTTTACCCGGCTTCAAGGAAGCCAAGAGTCTGGGGTTGATTCACATTCATTTCAGGCTCAAGGTTAAAGACTCACAACCTCTTTTAATTTCACTCTCTCTTGCTGAACTCTGTGTCCAGGGTTCTCTAGCCCTCTAGGGAAACAAACACATGGAATATTCAGACAGCGGAGAGGTCTGGGCTCCCCCCACCCCCAACCAGAAGCAAGCCATTTTCTCGCCAACCCAAGGTTGCACTACATTAGTTACCAGGATGCTAATGTGAGAGCTCCGGCTTCCTTTCCTTCCCTTCTCCTTCATCCCCCACCTAAGAGANGTGGGGTTGCAAAGAGCTGGACATGAGAGTGACTAAACAGCAACAAAGGTACGGAAAGCCCAGGTGCTCTGTGCCTCAGCAGGCACCCTCCTTCACCCGGAGTCCTGGGAGGGAGATTCTGCTCCGAGGAGGCAGGGGCAGCCCCTCTCTCCATCCACCCCATGTGGGGCCCTGCTTCCTGGCCACCTGCTTCACACCCTGTGCCAAGAAAGCCTCTGGGCTTCTGGAGGGACCTGCCTGGTACCCAGAGGGCTCCTGGAGTCCCTAGAGACCAGAGGAGGTGACATGACTATAGAAACTATTCAAGCAAAGGAGAAACTAAGGAGTATATATTTAGAGTTCATGTCATGACTGTGTTGACCTAAATCTGCGTGTTGAGACCACAAAGGCTTTGATCCCTTTTGGAACAAGTACCCTCGTGCAGGGGGATGGCCAAGCTTTTTGGAGACCTGATGCTCAAGAAAAGGTCCCAGCAGGGACCCAGAGTCACAGGCTGGATTCTGCAATCACAGGTAGGAATGCAAGACCCCTGAGGCGTGATGCCTGGAGAGATGCAGGATGGTGCTTGGGCGAGGGAGTCATGCTTGAGTAGCCCCTTTAGGGCCCTCTGAGAAGATGACGGGCAAGACCTGTAGGCTCCTTCTCAAACGCTGTTCCAAAGCTGGGTCACCTCATGGGGTAAAGGGACCAACTTGGCCTGAAAGAAAGCTGCCTTAGAGAAAGGGAGTGAAGGGCAGGTGGAGATGGGCATTTCTCTGAAGGAAGAGTGTTGAGAACCAATTGGCCCAGGACTGGCCTTACTGAGTGGTTTTATAAAGAACAGAAGAAAGGACTCGAAACGACTGCGCTTTCCTCGAGACCGTGACAGCTAAGATGCGAGGCCGAACAAGTGAGAGGCTGCGGGGTGGCCAGGAGTGCTGTGAGCTCCCTGCTGGCCAGGACGAGTGGGGCACCATGCTTCAAGAAAGAGACTGAGCCAGGGAGGACAGAGGACTGGACCTGGAGGCCACCTCCTGGCAGTCAGACCTGCTGGAGGGACGCAGGAGGGACGTGGGAACGGAGAGAAAGGGACTCTTCCCCACTGGCTGTCCAGCCCTGAGCACTTCTGGTCTCCATGCTTGGAGGTAGGAGGCACCACTGAGCAAGGCCACGGCTTGGCTGCCGCGGGAGTAGGGCTGATGGGTGCAGGCCTCCCGCTGAGACAGAGCCTCTCTGGTGTGAAGGGAGAAGAGGATGGGATCAAAGTGCCTCCTACCCAGAGTGAGCCTGGCACAGACTTCCGGTGACAAGGCCTCCTGGAAACGCGGCTCAGGCACCATCTGCTCAAACGGCCCCACTTCACCTTGGTTCCTCGGGTTTCCCCACTGCGGTGTTTTCATGCTGATGAACCAGTACAGGGTTTTGCCTCATTTCTGCATGCCTCCTGTCATCTCGCGTACCTGGTGGGACTGCACCCATGGAAGGGCATGTGGGACACACCACCCACAGCGCCCCGTGACTTGAGCCTCCTGCCTGAGGGCTCGGGCAGCATCGTGCCCACCCAGCACGCGGCCCTCTCTTGCCTGGTGGCAGAGGATGTGTGTTTTGGGTCTTCTGTGCTTAGAAGAGGATAGAGGCCCCTTATAAACGACAAGAGATGAGGCCTGGAGTCTCATGAAAGAAGCCCGAGGGCTGGAGAGGACCAGACTGCAGCTCCCCTGTGGTTGGGAGGGGCTGACTAGAGACCAGGGAGGGGAGGCGGGTGGTAAACAGAATCTTCTCATGCCCTCTGGGGCCCGAGGCCATTGGGGGGCGTTCAGAAAGATCTAGACAAGGCCAGAGATGAGTGACCTTGGGCGGAAGCCATGGTATAAGGAGATGAGCTCGTGGGAGGAAGCTGATGGAGGGGCTCAGAGTCCTAGGCTGCCCCTTCGGTGAGGAAGCTGAGGGTCGGACCAGGTCCACGAGCCTGCTGGCAGCCAGCCCAGATCAGACCCCGCCGTTCTCTGCTGAGGTCAAGGGGAATGGGGTCAGGAGCCTTGTCCCTTCCAGGGAGGGCTCAGGCCTTCACTGTGCCCCAAGCCCTGCCGCAGGGAGAATAGTATACGAGGCAGCCGGGGCTGTCAGATGCACAGGGCAGAGGACGGAGGGTCTGCACGACGGGGCACAGGGCTGCGATCCCCGTGGGGGCCCGGGTCCCCTGACCAACTGTGATCCCTGACCTCCAGTGCGCCCTCTGGGTGGGCCTTGCTGTGGCCAACCGTGACCCCAGAGCCTTTTCTCCCTTGACCCACAGTGACCCTCGGCCTGACTTCGACTGCAAGACTGTGATCTCCTGGCCAACTCTGACCCTCATACGCCTGGCTTTTCCTGACCCTACACTGATTGGGATGCCTCATACCCCCCAGCTGACTGCACCCCGACTTGGCCTCTGTGGCCCTGTGGGAGACTGTGACCATTCGCTCACTGAAACCTCCCTGAGTGACGGTGCTCCTTTGACTGACCAGACTCTGACCACTCGTGACCCTCCCGACCCCACGACGGCTTGGTCCGTAACCCCTGACCCTGACTCCAGATGCCCCTGACCTGCCAAGGGACTGCCACCCCGTGTCTGGCTGTGGTTGGCTGATCATCTGGGACACTCCTCCTCAACGGCTGGGGCCCCCCAGCCCCTGGGCCTAACCATGAGCAGCTGGCTGCCCCCCAGCCCCTGCCCGCCTGCCCCCCGCGGCGCTGGCAGTGGCGGCTCCCGAGGCGGTAAGGGGGTCACACTCACGCCCAGCTGCAGCAGGAGGAAGGCTGGTCGGAGAGGAAAGAGCATTGGACAACGACACGCGACTAGGGCTAGAGAGATTGGCTACGTCCTGGCTCTGGCTGGTGACGGAGGACTGTCTCCGCAGGGCCCCCTGAAAGGAGGCCCCGCTCTTGAAAGTATTGACTACTTCAATCTGCAACGGAGGAGAGAACGAGGCAAGTTGCGAAGAGAACGGACACGACAGCTTCACGACTGACAGGCGCCACGCCACGAGGACAGCCGCAGCCACGGCAAGACGACACGCCACTTACACCAAGACGACAATACCAGACATGTCCAAGGCTCTGAGAGACGTCTGCTCAGTCGGGCACCTGGGCATCCCGGGGCCCAGGGAGAGTGGGGAGACCCAGGGCCCGGCAGCAGCACCGCGCTAGCGGCCGGGGGGCCGGTGGGCTTGGGGCGGGCCTGGGGGGATGTTAAACGTGGGGTTTGCAGGCAGAGGGGGTGCTCAGCCCCGGGGACATGTGTGGAGCTGGAGTGGTGAGGAGGGGACTCTGGGAAGACCGACATTGGCCCAGATACCAGCTCTGTCACGTACAAGCTAGGTGACCTTGGACAGGTCACTGCCTGGAGGCAGTTTCTTGTCCTTCAGAAGGGATGATGCCACCAACTTACCTGGCAGAGCTAAGCTGTGACAAAGCGCTGACCCACTTAGTGGTCCGTAAGGGTCAGGCTGGAGGGGACTCATGCCCACTCAAGAAGCTACAGTCCTTGGAGTCCTCCTGAAGGGCTTGGTGGGCGGGCTGGGTGTCAGCACCAGGGCTGTGTGACAGCTGCCAGCCCTCGTGGGCAGTTGGTGGGGGGGCGGAGGTCACCAGCAGGGCTAGTTCCAGAGCCCACGGTGCTGGCCGGCAGGAGGCTCTGGGTCTGCAAGCTGCTCCCTGAACCCAGCACTCACAAAGGGCTGTCTCCCAAGCGTCAGTTACCCCTAAAGCTAGGTGGGGGCTGGGAAGGCCCAGGAGGTGTTTGGGACAGCGCCCTGGCAGGGTGAGGCAGCCCAGGTGATCTGTTTGTGTCGAGAATGGGCGCAAGTGCAGTGGCCAGCCACGTGGGGCTGCACGCCCGAGGCTGGGGGCCCCTGACACGCTTCCCAGAGGGTGTGGGGGTGGGGTGGGGTGCCATGACTTTCCCGGGCCGGCTGGGCAGGAGACTGGCGGCCCCACTCTTGGTCTCTGGGTCTCTGTGTTCTTCGCCACTCAGGGCTGTGAAGCACCCCGGGAACGGTAACGGTGACCCAGGGAGAGGGATGCTGTGAGTGTGGGGGCCGCACCTTCTCGGCATGTGTCACCTGGTGGCAGGCTCTGTTCTGGGGAAGAAATCTGCTCTTGGCTGGGCAGATCCCGCGCAGTGTTCTGCATCTGTGTCCTTGCAGTGTGAGTTTCAAAACCGAACTTTGTCCCCCCAAACTGACTCAATGCCCCAGTGGGGACTGGGGGAATGCCTGAAGCACCCCCCACCCAACCCCAGGAGGAAGCTGTGTGTGCATGTGCAGAAGAGCCGGCCTCAGGGCTGACCTCCTGGTTGGGAGAATCTGGGGCCCACCCTGGCCTCAAGCCACCATCGTGGCCTCCTGGTGGCCGCCTGGCAGCCCTGATCTACCGCCCCCCAATAGCCCTGAAGGGAGCCCCCACTTAGCTCAGTCCTCAGAGCCACCCCTTGCCCCAGAGTCCACTGTGGGCGTGACCCTGGTGTGACCCCCTAGCCCAGTGGACGGGGGAGGTGGGACATTCCCTCACACAGCCAAGGAGAGTGCACGCAGGGAGCGTGGGTACCCCAGGCTGATCAGAGGGTGGGGTCTGGGCCCGCCCCTCATCTCCATCACTGCCCACCCGCCCCAGGAGCCGCCCATACCTGCGTCTGGATCCGGTTCAGANCTCAGAGCCACCCCTCGCCCCAAAGTCCACTGTGGGCGTGACCCTGGTGTGACCCCCTAGCCCAGTGGACGGGGGAGGTGGGACATTCCCTCATACAGCCAAGGAGAGTGCACGCAGGGAGCGTGGGTACCCCAGGCTGATCAGAGGGTGGGGTCTGGGCCTGCCCCAGGGTCTGGGCCCGCCCCTCATCTCCATCACTGCCCACCCGCCCCAGGAGCCGCCCATACCTGCGTCTGGATCCGGTTCAGACCTCGGAACCACAGAATCTGGCCCCTCCGCAGCTCGCGCTCGGCGTGGTCTATCTCCTCTACGTCCTCGTTGAGCTCCTCCTCGGGGATCTCCTCCTTCTGCGTGAGCCTGCCGGCTTCCTTGAGGAACTTGAGTCTGCTGGTCGGGATGGTGGCGATGACCTGCAGAGGGGCCCAGCCATTAGTGTCAGCATCAGCGGAGGGGGCCGGCTCCCGTCACTCACTCGCCTAGTTACCGTCAACTCACCCCCCCACTTCCCCAACCCAATCTTTAGATTTCTTTCTAATTCTCTCACTCATCCAGAGTCACCAGGACATGGTGGGAAATCTTGGGAGCTGGACACACACGTGCCTTTGACTACCCCAGATTTGACTGGTCACACAACCTCGGGCAAGTCTGTAACCTCTCTGAGCTCTAGCTTTCCCTTCTGGAAAGCTGGGGGCCAGTTCTCAGAGTTGGAGACAGTGTGTCTAAGTCACTGGCTTATTCTTCCTGAGGTCCCTGGGATGCCCAACCCTGGGCAACAGGGGCTCAGAGCTTAGGTGCCTGGGGGCAGTCAATGCTGGGAGACTCTTGGAATGTCTGCCTTCCTGGAAGGGAAGGCAGTATAGGAGGGGGCTATGTCTTCCTTCTTATTCTTCCTCCAGAGGGCTTGTCCATAGGGCTGAGGCCTGGGTGGCAGGCCCTATGGGGTAGCTGAGGTGGCTGGGGTCAGAGGCCACTTACATCTTCTCTAGGGACAGAGAGGGGCTGGTCTGGACACTCTCAGGGGTTCCCTGGGAGTCTGAGGTGGCATTGTCCTTAGGGGTCAGGAACCAGCCCATCCAGACGCCAAGGGCTCCCTGAGGGAGCAGGCCCCCATGAGACAAAGATGTCCAGGCTCAAGGGTGCCCTGGGAATGCGCTTGCTAAGTCAAATCTAGTTTATCAACTCTCCAAAGACACTTGGAAGTTTAAAGGTTATTTTGAGTGAAACTAAAGTTCCTTCTTGACCTTCTAGTTAATTTCTGTCACTGGAGTTTCCCACTTTAGCCCGGAAACAGCTTGAAGGCAAGACCCATGTCTTAGGCCTGCTGGGGCCCTCTGCCTGGATCCAGGTCCAGACACCCCGTCCCCTGAGCTGCAGGCTGTGAGCCCGCGATGGTGCATGTGTGCGTGTGGCTGGGTGGGGGAACGTTCTGGAGAGGATCCAGCCCAGGGTTCCCCCGAGCCTCGGAGGGGCGCAGATGGCTGCAGGCACAGCACCACGACGTGGCAGAGGTCGCCCCTCTTACATTCCCTTGGAGCTCTCTGCAGGAGCTTCTGCTGGGTGTCACCCTTTACAGCTGGCCGCCTCGGGCTCCGAGCCCTGGCTGGCCATGACATCTAGTTAGAGTTTAATAACATTGGTCTTGTTACTTTTATTCTTTTGTCAGCTTCTGTTTATGACAAATAATACTTATTTTTCAATTGTATTAGTAATATAAGTTGCCTTTTGAAATAAATTTCAGACAAGATTAAAAGAAAATATCAGATAACAGGATCAGTGGTATGTGTGAGCATGCGTGTGTGCTCAGCTGCTTCCATCGTGTGTGACTTTGAGACCCCGTGGGCTGTACATAGCCCACTGGCCCGGTTTCTCTGTCCATGGGATTCTCCAGGCAAGAANTAAATAATACTTATTTTTCAATTGTATTAGTAATATAATAATTGAAATAAATTTCAGACAAGATTAAAAGAAAATATCAGATAACAGGATCAGTGGTATGTGTGAGCATGAGCGTGTGCTCAGCTGCTTCCGTCGTGTGTGACTTTGAGACCCCATGGACTGTACATAGCCCACTGGCCCGGTTTCTCTGTCCATGGGATTCTCCAGGCAAGAATACGAGAATGGGCTGCCATGCCCTCCTCCAGGAGACCTTCCCAACCCAGCGACTGAACCCTTGTCTCTGGCATCTTTCTGTGTTCACAGGTGTGTTCTTTGCCACCAGCACCACCAGGGAAGCCCCTCGGTGGTATACAGATGGAAGCAAAAGTCATAGTGGCGATAACCACATGACCATCATGTGAGACCAGGGTCAACCCCCATTGCTCCAGCCCCCAGAAATGGGGGCCAGACAGCTAGTCCTTGCAGGAGCCAGGACCTCTGGGTTAGGGTCCTGGAATCCCCCAGCCAGTGCTCTCTCCGGGGCGTCCCTGCTGAGAGGCCCCTCCTGCGCTGCCCACCCGCAGTACTTACCTGGCCCCACACAAGCTCTCCTAACCCGATGAAAATGCACCACATCCACTGGTCCAGCTGCAGTGGGGAGCAGCTGAAGGGCTTCCCCCCAAACTGCACGATCACTATCTGGAGAGGAAAGTGGGGAGAGAGACAGGAAGGCCATCAGGGGCCAGCTCAGAAGTCTGGACTCCCATGGCATTGCTGAGGGGCTCTGGCTGCCTGCTGCTGCCCCCCGCCAGCCAGGCCAGCATGGGGCCCTGGTACCTGGATGGCAAAGGTGCCCAGCACGATGGTGCAGAAGATGGGGTTCCGGAAGATACCGTCGAAGACGTTGCGCTCGCCGTGGATCTTGCGGGCGTTGATCTCGTTGAAGAGCTGCATCATGACAAAGGTGTTGAAGATGATGGTGTAGTGCTCGGAGGGCGGCGAGTGCAGGGGTGCGTTCCTCCCACTGTCGATCTGGAACATCTTCTCGCCTGCCAAGTTGAGAGAGGGCGGGAGCCGAGCTGAGGGTNGTTCTTTGGAACTCTGCATTCAGATGCTTATATCTTTCCTTTTCTCCTTTGCTTTCACTTCTCTTTTCACAGCTATTTGTAAGCTATTCCTGCCCATCGGCCTCCTCTAATTACATGCACCATGGGGTCAGGGTCCCCCTATCCTCACCAAGGCCTTCACAGCCCTGCCACCAACTCAATCCAAGACCTCAGGCAAACACAGTCCCTTCGGCCCCTCAGTTTCCGCGTGTGACACCAGCTGGTCTCCAAGAAGCTTGGCGTGAGTGGCTGTTCCTCCCTAAGCCATCACTAGAGGGAGCCTCTTGCCCACAGAGCAGGAGAGAAGGGCCTGGTGAGCAGAAGGCACACCCCCTCCCCACCTCCGCTCCAGCCACCCACCCTCCACCCAGGGCTCTCACTCTCAGGGCTGGGGTGTTGGGAGCTGCCATATGCGTCCTCAAGGGCTCAGAATACAACAGAGGGAACAGCATTCCCTGGGCCACACAGCTCTTCAAGACAGAAGTGCTGCTGCGGCTGCTAAGTTGTTTCAGTCGTGTCCGACTCTGTGCGACCCCATAGATAGCAGCCCATCAGGCTCCCTGTCCCTGGGATTCTCCAGGAAAGAATAATGGAGTGGGTTGCCATTTCCTTCTCCAATGCATGAGAGTGAAAAGTCAAAGTGAAG
Organism: Raphicerus campestris; assembly: GCA_006410735.1. Taxonomy (NCBI): domain Eukaryota; kingdom Metazoa; phylum Chordata; class Mammalia; order Artiodactyla; family Bovidae; genus Raphicerus; species Raphicerus campestris. Next base: position 44,981 of record SJYW01015914.1, read on the forward strand.
TCGCTCAGTCGTGTCCGACTGTTAGCGACCCCATGGACTGCAGCCCACCAGGCTCCTCCATCCATGGGATTCTCCAGGCAAGGGTACTGGAGTGGGCTGCCAAAGGTCTGTCTAGTCAAAGCTATGGTTTTTCCAGTTTTCCATTACTCATGTATGGATGTGAGAGTTGGACTGTGAAGAAGGCTGAGTGCCGAAGAATTGATGCTTTTGAATTGTGGTGTTGGAGAAGACTCTTGAGAGTCCCTTGGACTGCAAGGAGATCCAACCAGTCTGTCCTAAAGGAAATCAGTCCTGAATATTCTTTGGAAGGGTTGATGTTGAAGCTGAAACTCCAGTATTTTGGCCACCTGATGCAAAGAACTGACTCATTAGAAAAGACCCTAATGCTGGGAAAGATTGAAGGCAGAAGAAGAGGACGACAGAGGATGAGATGGTTGGATAGTATCACCAACTCAACGGACATGAGTTTGAGTAAATTCCAGGAGCTGGTGATGGACAGGGAAGCCTGGCGTGCTGAAGTCCATGAGGTCACAAAGAGTAGGCCACGACTGAGTGACTGAACTGAACTGAACTGGGCAGGCCCCTCTGTCCTCCAGGGCCTCTGGGATTCTGGGGGATCCTGTGGGCAGGAGCTTGTCTGGCCCCATGGTTGCTGGGAGAGGCCTTCCCTCTCCTCCCCAAGTGAGGCTCCTTGGCCACAGGGAGGCAGGAGGCTGTGGGAGCAATGGCAGGCACCTGGCCGGCCCATCCTCTGAGCCTCAGTTTCTGCCTCTGTGAAATGAGGATCAACACAGTTCCCATCGCAGGAGGTGGGTGAGGAAGCAATGAGGCTTCAGGGGCTGGGACCTGCGTGTCAGCTCCATGGGGCCCAGAACACGGGGCTGCTAGAGACCTGCTGTAAAGGTGGGGCCAACTCCTGCGCTCCACTGACCAAGTCCACCCAGCCAAGGAACCCAGGTACCCGGGCCTTCCCTGATGCCCTCCACGCCAGAGCTGGGCTCCCAGGGCTGCACCCGCCCCGTGATGCCAGCTGGCTGCCTGTCTGGTGCCAGCCTCTTTCTGCCCCTTTACGTGGCCAGGGGCCCTGCCTCCCTGGAGGGTCCCTCTCCTGCCTCCTGGAACAAGGGCCGGTCTCTGCAATGGCTGGCTGGCCTTGGCTAGTCCTGCCGCCTCTCTGAGCCTCCTTTCCTGCACTGTGTGTGGCTGGAGCCTGCGTGGGGGGCTCTGTGATGTGGTTCCTGGCCCTTGGCATGGAGCTGTGACACTCTGGGGCAGCCCCCGTGGGTGGCGCCCGTCCTGCCCTGGGCTTCAGCTGCCCCACCTCACCCACCCCTGGAGGACCCACCTGCGTGATGCAGGCGCCTGTGAAGGCCACGATCACGGCCACCACATTGACAGTCAGCTGGAACTGCAGGAACTTGGAGATGCTGTCGTAGACGTTGCGGCCCCACATCACCGCCTTGACGATGCTGCTGAAGTTGTCATCCGTCAGGATGATGTCCGAGGCCTCCTTGGCCACGTCTGTGCCTGCAATGCCCTGTGAGGATGGGGACAGGAGCCTAGCTGGGGCGACCGGAGAGGCGAGCGGCTCTAGCAGCACCATCCTCACCCCCCGACCACTGCCCCCACATACACATGCATCCCCAGCACTGCAGACCACACGGGAGCGTGTCTGCCCACGTGGTTGCTGGGAGAGGCCAGGCCTCGGAACACTTGCCCTCTCCTTCCCAAGTGAGGCTGGTCAGCCCTCGGCTATGGGGAGACAGGAGGCTGCCTCTCCCAGTGACAGAGTCCAGCTGGCCCAGGAACCCAGGCACCACACTGGACACACACGTGTACATGCATGCGCGCACACACACACACCACCCCTACTCTTCAAGACCCAGCCTTGAGGTCAACCTCTGCGCTCAAAAAGGGGGCCCTTCCACTCTATCCCTTCACTTCCCCAGACCCATCACTGCAGGAAGCTCTCTCCTCCCTTCTTGAGGCCAAGAGGAGTGTCAAGACCTCTGGGAGCATCAGGAGGACAGAGTGAACGGAGTGAGCACCGGGTTCCTGCATCCCCCTGCTGGAAGCTGGTGGTCCGCG
>SJYW01015914.1:57244-70171 GCA_006410735.1 Raphicerus campestris
GGTGGTCCAGTGGTTAAGAATCTGCCTAGTAATGCAGGAGACATGGGTTTGATCCCTGGTCCAGTAAGATTCCACATGCCATGGAGCAACTAAACCCCTGCCCCACAGCCACTGAACCAGCACTCTAGAGCCCTCAGGTCTCAACTACCGAACCCACACACCTCGGACCCACGCTCTGCAACGAGAAGCCACCGCAATGAGAAGCCAGCACACCACAAGCAGAGAGGAGCCCCCACTCGCCACAACCAGGAAAGCGAGCAGCAATGAAGACGCAGTGCAGACAAAAATAAAATAAACATACAAGTATTTTAACAAACCAGCCTGGAGCTGCTGTGGCCCTTTATACACGGCACAGATCAACTGAACAAGTGATTCCTACCCACGGGCAGTGACAGACTGCACAACAGTAAAGCAATATTTGCTGCCGAACGTCCTTCAGTGGGAGAGGACATGTCGAGGGTGGAAGACCCAGCTCTGCTGAACGACCGAAGTACTTTTGAATCTCAGACCTGGCAATCGAATCCCACGCCCCCTCCTCTTGCACATCATAGGTCTGAGAACTCACTTTCACCCCTGCCTACACTGACAAGTCACTGCTGAGAGAATTCAAAGACGTTGTTGTTGCTGTTCAGGCGCTCAGTCATGCCTGACTCTTTGCGACTCCATGGACTATAGCCCACCAGGCTCCTCGGTCCATAGGATTTCCCAGGCAAGGGATCTAGAGTGGGCGGCCATTTCCCCTTCTAGGGGATCTTCGCAACCCAGGCATGGGCAGGCGGATTCTTTACCACCTGGGAAGCCCCCATCCTGCAGTGGAGGGAGAAACAAACACCCTGGAGAGGCAGGGCCCAGGTCAAGGCTGGGGAGGCCTCTCCAGCTCCCTGAGTTCTCTAAGAAGCCGGTGGTGACAGGGAGTGCTCTCCGTCCTTCGAAGGGCTGGAGTGGGACACGCTGACCAGGGGCCGCCTCTGAGTGTATTCCCAGGGTATGGGGAGGAGCCTTTTGGTGCCCACTCAGGGCTTGGGGCCATGTGAGCAAGGCCTTTGCTTTGCGCCACGGCGCCTGCTCACGTGAGCAGACGTGACCTCTTTTTACAGAGCTGGAGGGAGTGGGGATGTGAGAGGGCCGAGATCCCGTTTACATAATTTACCGATGTCCTCACGATGGCTATAACCCGGCTGTGGCCCTCCGCTGTCTCCTGCCCCAGAGGACACGAAAGAGCCACTGTTCCTTTGGGAAAACATACCTTTATCTGTTTCTGGCCAGAAAGGAGTAATTTAGGTTTTGTTGTTTCAGAGGCGCTTTGAGGTGGAAGGGACTCTAGGTGGTGACTCTGACCCTCTGCTAATTGCCAAGATCACCTCCCAGGCATCCCCGCTGCTTATATGCCTCTGTTGACACGGTGCTCACCCCCTCTAAGGCTGACTGCCCCACAGTAGAGCAAGTCTATTATATCCTTTCACATAATCCTTTTTTAGGTAAAAGAGCAGTTACACACTCCAGTGTTCTTGCCTGGAAAATCTCATGGGCAGAGAAACCTGGTGGGCTACAGTCCATGGGGTCGAAAAGAGTCAGATACAACTGAGTGACTGAACAACAACTCTGGGTCAGACCCACTCTCTTGTACAGAGGTAGACTCTTCAGTAAAGATCGGGACAGAGGGATCGGGGAGCACAGAGGAGGACACTGTTGCTTAAGAAGGAAGTGTGGGGAGGAGAAATCTGGGAGAGCTTCCTGGAGGAGGGGACGCTCAAACTGCCTCTTTTTAAGCCAACACTAACTAAGGCTTAAAGCTCAACATTCAGAAAACTAAGATCATGGCATCTGGTCCCAACACTTCATGGGAAATAGACGGGGAAACAGTGGAAACAGTGTCAGACTTGATTTTTTTCCCAAAAGCAGAGACATTGCTTTGCCAACAAAGGTCCGTCTAGTCAAGGCTATCGTTTTTCCTATGGTCATGTATAGATGAGACAGTTGGACTGTGAAGAAAGCTGAGCACCGAAGAATTGATGCTTTTGAACTGTGGTGTTGGAGAAGACTCTTGAGAGTCCCTTGGACTGCAAGGAGATCCAACCAACCCATTCTGAAGGAAATCAGCCCTGGGATTTCTTTGGAGGGAATGATGCTAAAGCCGAAACTCCAGTACTTTGGCCACCTGATGTGAAGAGTTGACTCTGATGCTGGAGGGATTGAGGGCAGGAGGAAAAGGGGATGAGAGAGGATGAGATGGCTGGATGGCATCACCAACTCTATGGATGTGAGTTTGAGTGAACTCCAGGAGTTGGCAATGGACAGGNTGCTGGAGGGATTGAGGGCAGGAGGAAAAGGGGATGAGAGGATGAGATGGCTGGATGGCATCACCAACTCTATGGATGTGAGTTTGAGTGAACTCCAGGAGTTGGCAATGGACAGGGAAGCCTGGCGTGCTGCAATGCATGGGGTCGCAAAGAGTTGGACACGACTGAGCAACTGAACTGAACTGAACTGAACTAAGGCTTGGATGCCTGGCTCTGTGCCCGTGCTGGGGCTGCAGAGACGACCACTTCACTGTGGTCCTGGCTTCAGAGAACTGCCCCCGGGGTGCGCAGGCAGATGAAGGGATGGTGCTGCAGGTGATCTGGGGGCTGGCGCCCAGGGAGGGTGAGAGGTAGGGGCCGGCCAGTGGCCCTGGAGCCGGAGACAGGCCGGAGCCCCAAAGGTCTGGGAACCAAGGCCCCGCTCCTTCAGGCCTGGGAGCCATGGCAAGTTCTGAACTGGGAATGAGGTGATGGGTACCACGTTTCAGGACTTCTGCTTTCAAGATGGCCTCAGGGAGCTGAAATTTGCCTGCATAGAATCCCTACCATCTGAGCTTCACCCCAGTAAGCCAGACTGGGAAAAAAGGAGGAGGTTTATTCTTATGGCCCCCACACTTTTCTCTGTGCAGTGGAGGCACCTCTGCTTTGGGGAGAGAGGGCTCAGGGACCAAAAGGCTGAGCTGGGCTTTGCCCAGGCTCCCCGCTGAGCCTTGGTTTCCTCATCTGTAAAATGGGACCATAGTTTCCACCCTTCACTGCAGCTGCAGAAGTCTGTGACCTGCAAACAAGCTCAGGGCCAGCGCCTGCTGGTGATGAGGGGGTGGGGGAGGCTGGCGAGATGCCTCACCCCAGGCGTCCTTGTCTGCTCTTTCTGCTCCAGAGGGATAAAGGGGGTGCACAGCGAGGGTGCAGATGTGGGGGTGGGGTGCTGCAGGCACATGGAACATGCGGGGGAACAGGTGCTTGGGGTGGTGGGATGGCGTGGGCGCCGCACCACAGCTCTTGGGTCAGGTATATTAGGGGTTTTTGACCTGCCTTGAGCGTGGTCAGGGACTGGGGACAGATCTGGAAACCCCTGGCCACTGTGAGATATACACTCTGCTTCGTTTCTGAGCAGTACCCCCAGTATGGGACATCCTTGCCGTGTTCAGTCCTGTCTGGTTTCACGCTCTCATGCACCAAGCAAGCATCCACACTTTCCCTCACCCTTCATTTCACTAGGCTGTAGGTCTGCAGGTGGGGGCTGCTGGCTGCTCAGAACCCTCGCAGAGGCCTGGGAGCAGGGCAGGCGCTCAGTGAGGGTTATCATGAAGCACCTCTGCACTCAAGTCCCTCGAAGGCTGACCCACGTGAGAGGATATGGACGGGCATGTGCAAACTCTCCCAATTCAGCTCCAAGCTCCCTTCTCAACCTGTTCTCTCATAAACCCAACCTGAGGGGGACTTCTATGGTGGTCCAGTGGTTAAGACTTGGCCTTCCAATGCACGGGGTGTGGGTTCAATCTCTGGTTGGGGAGCTAGGATCCCACATGCCTCATGGCCAAAAAACCACCCCCAATCATAAAACAGAACCAATATTGTAACAATCAATAAAGATCTTAAAAATGGTCTACCTAAAAAAAAAGATTTTATTTTAAAAAGGAAAAGCAATCCATCTGGGGTTTTCAAGAGTCTCTGAACACCCAGAATCCCATCCCACCTTCTTGCCTTTGCCCATGTGGTCCCCTCCACCAAGGATGCCCCCTCTCCCTGAATCTCTGTGCCCACAGATCTTTGCCTCCTGCACACGAAACGTTCTCCACTCAGGAGCCATCCTTGGCCCCTCCAACTCAATGGGATGCCTGTTGCAGCTGCTTAGCTCTTCCTTTTATCACCTCACTTGTTCGTTTATGCGGCACACAGCTAAGGAACATCTAACTGTTCTGGGCAGGGAGGATGCAGAGAGGATAAAGACTCAAGCCCCAGAGGCATCAATCTGGTTGAAATGTGCTTTCCCCACAGATACAATGGCTGTAAAAAAAAAAAATTCCTTCTTTCACTAAAATTATCCTCGATATTTCTCGCTGAGGAAAACCAGCCAGGAAATGGGTGCTTCCTGTTTTCATTAAATAAAGGCTTTAAAACATCTGTTGTTTCTGGTGACAGCAGTCGTCTGTGACTCTAAGGGCTCCAAACGCCCCCAGATAACACGGCAAATCTCCAGCCGTGGCTCTCCTGACGGCTTTATCCTCCCTGGCTTCCATCAGCCTTGGAGAATGTGCGGCGGTTGTGTCTTGGGGGTGGGAGTCGGGCGGTTGGCAAGCCTGTTATAACCTGTTCTGTCCTTTGTCTTTCCAAGGGTGGAAGGTGATGAGAGTTTCTCCCCATGACAGATGGGGAAACTGAGGGACACAGCGTTTCTTTTCCTGCAGCAGCTGAAAACGAATCTGACCAGACGTGTGGGACCCTAGATGTGGTCCAGGTGGGGCCCTTCACTCCGGCCGGCCTCACGGCTGTCCTGGGAACTTTTACAAACATTCTCACTGTAGGCAGAGACACTCCTCCCAAAGGTTAGGGTGAGGGCTTCCCAGGTGGAGCTAGTGGTAAGGAACCCACCTGCCAATGCAGGAGGCATAAGAGACGTGGGTTTGATCCCTGGGTGGGTAAGATCCCCTGGAGGAGGGCGCGGCAACCCACCCCAGGATTCTTGCCTGGGAAATCCCATGGACGGGAGTCTGGTGGGCTACAGTCCACGGGGTCGCAGAGAGTTGGAGTTGACTGGAGCGACTCAGCGCGCGCATGTGGCCCTAACGTGAGAAACTGGTGGCCGCGGCTGCCTCTGTGGTGGGACTGCGGGTCTGGGGCTGGCATGGGGGCTACTTCACCCTGTCTGTGCCAGTGAACCTGTTGAATTTGCCTCCATAAATCTCCTAGCCTAAAGTATCGAAATAAATCAAAACCCACACTTACCGGTTTCCTCAGGCCCTGCGTCCTACCCCCACCTCACGGGAGATGCTGAGTCAACAGGTGAAGAGGTTCAACACTTTCCCTAGCATCGCCAGTAACCCCGCCGTGCCCCTCACATGTGGACGCCTAACTTCCTCACTGTTCAGATGGCGAAACTGAGGCCCGGGGCAGCGAGGTACAAGAGGTCTTATGGGAAGGAGCAGCAGTGGCGGGATGAGAACCCACTTCCCTCCAGTAGTCCCCTCCTTCCAGCACAGTTCCAGCTTCTAAATCCACACCCCAGGGTGAGCCCCGGAGAGACACAATGTCATCACAAGATGTGTTGACTGAGGGTAAGCCTCCCAGGCTGCTGGCTCAGAAGGGGATCTGGGGAGTTCCCAGGCCAACCACTCATTTTACAGATGAGGGGACTGAGGCACGAAGAGAAGTGGCTTGCTAGTGGCCGAGCTGGGGTTGGGATCAGGCCCCCTTTCTCCAGTACAGGCTGACCGTGCACCCAGCCCTGCTGGGTGGACAGCATGCGTGCGTGCATGCTAAGTATCTTCAGCTGCATTAGATTTTTTGTGACATGGACTGTAGCCCGCCAGCCTCCTCTGTCCATGGGATTTCCCAGGCAATAATACCATAGTGAGTTGCATGCCCTCCTCCAGGGGATCTTCTCAAACATAGGGATCGAACCTGTCTCTTATGTCTCCTGCATTGGCAGGTGGGTTCTTTACCACTGGTGTCAACCTGGGAAGCCCACATCCCCTCCCAAGGTCTGTGCCTGAAGCCAGCTTCTCTGGATATTTTTTGTGTCAACAGAAAACAGCAGGGACCCTGGTCAGCCCTCTCTCCTCTTCCCAGCCCCCTGACCCACAGCTACCGGCCCTCTCATTTTTGTGGCCCCCAGGAGGAGGCCCCAGGCAGGAAGGCAGGAAACCTGGATTCACTTGGGGAGGCTGTGGGCACCTCACTGGCCCTGCTTGGGTCTCCCACGTTTGCTTCTGCAAATTGGGGGTGTGGGAAGGTGTTTGGACTAGATCAGCCTTTCAGGCCTTGAGTCTTGCCCCTTTAGCGGATTGTGAAATCAGTTTTGTGGGTGGTGACCAGTGTTTAAAAAAATAAAGGAAGAGAGAGAAGAGAAGAGAAAATACTTTCGTGCATCACATTACTTTGTGAGAGTCGTATTTTGGTTTAGTGTGTGTGTTTTCTGAGTCCTGACATAAAATACNTCCTTTGTCTTTCCAAGGGTGGAAGGTGATGAGAGTTTCTCCCCATGACAGATGGGGAAACTGAGGGACACAGCGTTTCTTTTCCTGCAGCAGCTGAAAACGAATCTGACCAGACGTGTGGGACCCTAGATGTGGTCCAGGTGGGGCCCTTCACTCCGGCCGGCCTCACGGCTGTCCTGGGAACTTTTACAAACATTCTCACTGTAGGCAGAGACACTCCTCCCAAAGGTTAGGGTGAGGGCTTCCCAGGTGGAGCTAGTGGTAAGGAACCCACCTGCCAATGCAGGAGGCATAAGAGACGTGGGTTTGATCCCTGGGTGGGTAAGATCCCCTGGAGGAGGGCGCGGCAACCCACCCCAGGATTCTTGCCTGGGAAATCCCATGGACGGGAGTCTGGTGGGCTACAGTCCACGGGGTCGCAGAGAGTTGGAGTTGACTGGAGCGACTCAGCGCGCGCATGTGGCCCTAACGTGAGAAACTGGTGGCCGCGGCTGCCTCTGTGGTGGGACTGCGGGTCTGGGGCTGGCATGGGGGCTACTTCACCCTGTCTGTGCCAGTGAACCTGTTGAATTTGCCTCCATAAATCTCCTAGCCTAAAGTATCGAAATAAATCAAAACCCACACTTACCGGTTTCCTCAGGCCCTGCGTCCTACCCCCACCTCACGGGAGATGCTGAGTCAACAGGTGAAGAGGTTCAACACTTTCCCTAGCATCGCCAGTAACCCCGCCGTGCCCCTCACATGTGGACGCCTAACTTCCTCACTGTTCAGATGGCGAAACTGAGGCCCGGGGCAGCGAGGTACAAGAGGTCTTATGGGAAGGAGCAGCAGTGGCGGGATGAGAACCCACTTCCCTCCAGTAGTCCCCTCCTTCCAGCACAGTTCCAGCTTCTAAATCCACACCCCAGGGTGAGCCCCGGAGAGACACAATGTCATCACAAGATGTGTTGACTGAGGGTAAGCCTCCCAGGCTGCTGGCTCAGAAGGGGATCTGGGGAGTTCCCAGGCCAACCACTCATTTTACAGATGAGGGGACTGAGGCACGAAGAGAAGTGGCTTGCTAGTGGCCGAGCTGGGGTTGGGATCAGGCCCCCTTTCTCCAGTACAGGCTGACCGTGCACCCAGCCCTGCTGGGTGGACAGCATGCGTGCGTGCATGCTAAGTATCTTCAGCTGCATTAGATTTTTTGTGACATGGACTGTAGCCCGCCAGCCTCCTCTGTCCATGGGATTTCCCAGGCAATAATACCATAGTGAGTTGCATGCCCTCCTCCAGGGGATCTTCTCAAACATAGGGATCGAACCTGTCTCTTATGTCTCCTGCATTGGCAGGTGGGTTCTTTACCACTGGTGTCAACCTGGGAAGCCCACATCCCCTCCCAAGGTCTGTGCCTGAAGCCAGCTTCTCTGGATATTTTTCGTGTCAACAGAAAACAGCAGGGACCCTGGTCAGCCCTCTCTCCTCTTCCCAGCCCCCTGACCCACAGCTACCGGCCCTCTCATTTTTGTGGCCCCCAGGAGGAGGCCCCAGGCAGGAAGGCAGGAAACCTGGATTCACTCGGGGAGGCTGTGGGCACCTCACTGGCCCTGCTTGGGTCTCCCACGTTTGCTTCTGCAAATTGGGGGTGTGGGAAGGTGTTTGGACTAGATCAGCCTTTCAGGCCTTGAGTCTTGCCCCTTTAGCGGATTGTGAAATCAGTTTTGTGGGTGGTGACCAGTGTTTAAAAAAATAAAGGAAGAGAGAGAAGAGAAGAGAAAATACTTTCGTGCATCACATTACTTTGTGAGAGTCGTATTTTGGTTTAGTGTGTGTGTTTTCTGAGTCCTGACATAAAATACATTTCTCATCACTGGGGGTCACGACCAGGAAACAGCATATTGTGTGTGCAATGCCGCTTTCCACGCTGCTTCAGTGTGATGAGGCAGGAGCTCGGGCATGGGGGTGGGACGGGGCTCTGGGGACGGGGAGGCCTGGGGAGCCGCAGGCCAGCTTCATGCCCTGTGCATCTCAGTCCCTTGTAAGGGTATAACACATCACAGCAAAGCCCAATCCCATTAGTAGCTGGAAATGAACGGGCAGTCCCCCAGGGAGACTGGTAAATGCCATGTGTCCAGGGAGAGGTACTGGCTGTAGGCAAAATGCAGGGGCACTAACTGCCTTTGCTGTTTTAGGCTCTGGGTGGGAGGAAGGAGGCGTGTGTGTGTGTGTTTAGAATACTATTCTTATCCCCAGTCTTCAGATGAAGAAGTGGAGGCTCAGAGACGTTATGTAACTGGCCCAAGGTCACACAGCTGAGGGACTCAGAAGCCCAGTTCCGTCTGATGCCCAAACTCACAGTTTTGACCCATCTCCTTGTTGCCTAAATGGGAAAGGCCATGTCTGTGACCTTCAAGTTTCACTTGGTCTTTAGAATGCTGAATCTTACAACACAGAGGCCAGGAGCTTGGAATTCAGCTGGGGATTGGCAGGGGTGGGGGTCAGGAGCTTCTTCGTTCCCTTTCCCTTGAAAGAAGGGGACATGGAGGCTCCAAGGAGAGCAGGGAACAGCCAGAGACTCCCCTGAGGATGGTGACAGGGTAAGTGGGCCCTGAAGTTGCCCTCGGTGGAGGCAGGTGGCCCCGAGACAGGCTGCAGCCTGGGACTCTCGACTGCAGGGCCAGCACCTGGGCAGTCATCTCCTCAAGCAACAGAATATAAAGAAGCCATAAGGGGACTTCCCTGGCGGTCCAGTGGTTAAGAATTTGCCTGCCAATGCAGGGCACACTGGTTCGATCCCTGGTCCAGGAGGATTCCACATGCCATGGGACCACTAAGCCCGCTGGGTCCGCATACCTAGAGCCAATGCTCCGCAAGAGAAGCCACCACAATGAGAAGCCGGCACACCACAGCTAGAGAGGGACCCCTGCTTGCACACAACTAGAGAAAAGCCTGTACGCAGCAGTGAAGATCCAGGGCAGCCAAAAATAAGTAAGACAAATTAAGAAGAATCTAGAAGGGGCAACAAATGACTGCATGCACGCCCAGCTGGGGCAAGTTATAGACAACAAGACCCAAGACCAGGAGAACCCTGTTGCCACTTGGAAGAGTTGGGAGCAAAAGCAGGGTACTGTGCATGCCCCCTGTTCACAATACCACCAACGGGGTGGGAGACCCCCTAAAGAAACCTGTTACTTGTTCTTGTTCCCCTCTGCTGCAGCAGGGGCCCCAACAAAGCCTTGCCTGACTGCCTTGTCTGGCCTCGTATCAATTTCTATTGATTAAGGGGGCTGAGAACCCTGGTCTGTAACACTCCCAAGGGGCCATCACCAAATCCCACAATCAAAGCCCTTCCAGGCCCAGCGGTTGCTTTAGTCCTCAAGGAAGCGAGGGGCCGCCCCCTCCTGCGTCCTGCCCCCACTTCCAGCTCCCAGGGTGAGTGAGTGCGCTCTGCCTGCCCACAGTGGTGTGTTAGTGATTCAAGGCTGCTCTCTCCTCTTCTCACAATCCCCTTCCAGCTTGGGCAGCCCAACTGGTCATGCACATCCCGTCTTCCCCCAACCCTGCAAATCTCCAGCTGAATTCAGGTTCAACTAAAGAAGAACGAAGACCCACCATGTCAGCCGAGCACCCCAACAGATGCACAGGTTACGTCACTTCCCTCAGCCTTTGTGGGGAGGGGACACAGTCATGCCTCCTCCTTCCCTTCGGCTTGAGAGTGTGACCTTCAGTTAACTTTACCGCTCTGTTGCCCTGGTAACCTCAGGAAGGCAGACTGCCCGCTGCATCACTAGGGAAAACTAGCTGGGAATCTTGGTCCACATGCAGACAACTCCAAACTGCTGACGAGGATGCCCACGTTTGGGGTCTTCTTGGGCGTGGTGACCTTTGTTAGTGGGCATCTCCTTTGCAGGGACCTTGGAATTGGGGCCCATGGATTTTTGACAGGAAATCCTGACTCCTCTGAGGCTTCCAGGGCAAGGCAGGCCCCACGCCTGTCCCCGGAGCCCTGGAGAGAAGGTCTCTGGGCGATTGAATGGACTGTTCCAGGACAGACCCCGTGGCAGAGCGACAGTGCCTGGCAGGCTGCGGGCTCTGCCCTGGGGCCCAAGCAGACAAGTGTGGCTTCACTGGTCTCAGCAGTCTGAAAGTGTAGGAGAAGGTCTAGAGGAGATCAGTGGGCCTTGCAAGGACATTGAGGCTCAGAGGGGTCAGGTGGCGTATGCCAGGTCGCGAGCAGCAGTCTGGATGCCCCGCCTCCTCCCCTCTCCGGAGCGCCATGGTGGGGCACCTACCTCAGGCCGCACGGGATCCTCGATGCCCACCACGCAGATGCAGGTGAGCTCGTTGAGGATGTCATTCTCATTGTCCCAGTCGGGCTCAGGGCTGCTGGGGAAGTCGCGGTAAGCCACACAGATGGTGCGGAGCCCGTCGCAGGCCATGGGCTCGATTACCTTCTTCACCATCTCGTCCCGGTCACGGGGCCGGAAGACCCGAGGCTCACCTGCCCCGCTGAGGATTTTGCAGCACCTGGAGGAAGCGGGAGGGGGGTCAGTCAGGTGCAGCCAAAGGCCCAAGGACCCTCCAGCTGATGGGCTCAGAGCTCACCCCCACATCCCAAGTGGCGCCCCACACTGGCTGGGGCTGGTCATCCAGGGCCCGTCCAGTCCATCTCCCGTGACGCTTGGGATGGTCCTGACCACGGGGCCCCAGGCAGGTTTGAAATCCGCTGCTCCTGCTTCAGTCGTGTCTGACTCTGTGTGACCCTATCGACAGTAGCCTGTGAGGCTCCTCTGTCCATGGGATACTTCAGGCAAGAATACTGGAGAGGGTTGCCATGCCTTCCTCCAGGGGAACTTCCCGACCCAAGAATTGAACTGGGGTCTCCTGCATTGCAGGCAGATTCTTTACCAGCTGGCCTACCAGGGAAGAACTTGAAATCAGGACCAACTAAAAAGAAANTGTCTGACTCTGTACGACCCCATAGACGGCACCCACCAGGCTCCCCCGACCCTGGGATTCTCCAGGCAAGAACACTGGAGTGGGTTGCCATTTCCTTCTCCAATGCATGAAAGTGAAAAGTGAAAGTGAAGTCGTTCAGTCATGTCTGACTCTTAGCGACCCCATGGACTGCAGCCCACTAGGCTTCTCCGTCCATGGGATTTTCCAGGCAAGAGTACTGGAGTGGGGTGCCACTGCCTTCTCCAGTGACTGCTCTAGGGACCTCGAGTAAGTGGCATCACACAGTATCTGTCCGTTTGTGTCTGGCTTAGTTCACTTAGCATAATGTCCTCAAGGTTCATCCATGCTGGAACACGTGTCGGAGTTCCCTTCATTTTTACGGCTGAATACCATTCCACTGTATGTGTAGATCGCATCTTCCTTACTGGCTCACCTGTTGATGGACAGTGGGGTTGCTTCCATCTTTTCGGCTACTGTGAACGACGCTGCAGTGAACGTGGGGATACAAATGTCTTCTCGAGCCTCTGCTTTCAGTTCTTTGGGTAATATACCCAGAAGTAAAATTGCTGGATTGTACAGTAATTCCATGTGTAATTTTTGAGGAACCTCCATGCTGGTTTCCACAGTAGCTGCACCATTCTGCATTCTCACCAAGGTTTCCAGTTTCTCCGCATCCTTGCCAACACTTGTTTCCTATTTTGTTTGGGATAACAGCGTCCTTATGGGGGTGAGGTGGCACCTGCTCGCTATATGTTTTTAAATCTCATTTTTTCAGATGTTATTTATAATTTGCTGCTCTTTGGCTCATCACTCTTTGTGTCTGAGCTCCAGTCACTCCCAAGCATCCCAAAACAGGAGCATAAATTGCCCTCTCAAAGTTATGCTCACCCAGCTCACCCAAAGTTAGCTGCAGCCAGCACTCCCAAACTTCCTGATGTTCAAGCTGGTTTTAGAAAAGGCACAGGAACCAGAGATCAAATTGCCAACATCCGCTGGATCATGGAAAAAGCAAGAGAGTTCCAGAAAAACATCTGTTTCGGCTTTATTGACTATGCCAAAGCCTTTGACTGTGTGAATCACAATAAACTGTGGAAAATTCTGAAAGAAATGGGCATACCAGACCACCTGACCTGCCGCTTGAGAAACCTGTACGCAGGTCAAGAAGCAACAGTTAGAACTGAGCATGGAACAACAGACTGGTTCCAAATAGGAAAAGGAGTATGTCAAGGCTGTATATTGTCACCCTGCTTATTTAACTTCTATGCAGAGTACATCATGAGAAATGCTGGAGTAGAAGAAACACAAGCTGTAATCAAGATTGCCAGGAGAAATATCAATAACCTCAGATATGCAGATGACACCACCCTTATGGCAGAAAGTGAAGAGGAACTAAAAAGCCTCTTGATGAAAGTGAAAGAGGAGAGTGAAAAAGTTGGCTTAAAGCTCAACATTCAGAAAACGAAGATCATGGCATCTGGTCCCATCACTTCATGGGAAATAGATGGGGAAACAGTGGAAACAGTGTCAGA
>SJYW01015914.1:75093-88198 GCA_006410735.1 Raphicerus campestris
GTGATGAGCCAAAGAACAGCAAGTTATAAATAACATCTGAAAAAATGAGATTTAAAAACATATAGCGAGCAGGTGCCACCTCACCCCCATAAGGACGCTGTTATCCCAAACAAAATAGGAAACAAGTGTTGGCAAGGATGCGGAGAAACTGGAAACCTTGGTGAGAATGCAGAATGGTGCAGCTACTGTGGAAACCAGCATGGAGGTTCCTCAAAAATTACACATGGAATTACTGTACAATCCAGCAATTTTACTTCTGGGTATATTACCCAAAGAACTGAAAGCAGAGGCTCGAGAAGACATTTGTATCCCCACGTTCACTGCAGCGTCGTTCACAGTAGCCGAAAAGATGGAAGCAACCCCACTGTCCATCAATAGGTGAGCCAGTAAGGAAGATGCGATCTACACATACAGTGGAATGGTATTCAGCCGTAAAAATGAAGGGAACTCCGACACGTGTTCCAGCATGGATGAACCTTGAGGACATTATGCTAAGTGAACTAAGCCAGACACAAACGGACAGATACTGTGTGATGCCACTTACTCGAGGTCCCTAGAGCAGTCACTGGAGAAGGCAGTGGCACCCCACTCCAGTACTCTTGCCTGGAAAATCCCATGGACGGAGAAGCCTAGTGGGCTGCAGTCCATGGGGTCGCTAAGAGTCAGACATGACTGAACGACTTCACTTTCACTTTTCACTTTCATGCATTGGAGAAGGAAATGGCAACCCACTCCAGTGTTCTTGCCTGGAGAATCCCAGGGTCGGGGGAGCCTGGTGGGTGCCGTCTATGGGGTCGTACAGAGTCAGACACGACTGAAGAGACTTAGCAGCAGCAGCAGCAGGGCAGTAACATTCATCCAGACAGAAAGCAGCAGGGTGGGTGCTAGGGGCGGGGGAGGGGGAAAGGGAGAGTTTAAAGGGAACAGAGTTGCAGTTGGGGAAGAGGGTAAGTTCTGGATGTGGGTGGTGGGGACGTTGTACAATGTGACTGGACTTAACGACACTGATGTGTAGACCAAAATGGTTAAGGTGATCAATTTTACATTATGTGTCTTTTCCTGAAACATTAAAATACCCTTGACACCCCCTCTCTGTCCCTCAAAACCCCACAGACATAGCGCAGTAAGCTGTGGCCACGGCTACAGGACGGCACTCGTGAAAGCACGTTGGAAAATGACTTCACTCTCTGGTGGTCTCTGGCAGTCGAGCCCACTCTTCTCACCCCTTGAGGATGGGCACTGGCAGAGGTGCCTCCCCGAGGCCTGGATGGACCACCAGGAGCCTCGGCAGCTGCAGCAAGGACTCTGTGCCAGATGCCAACTCTGCCTGCCCTTTGCTAAACTCTTCACTAAGCATGCATCTTCAGTTACATCTTCGTGGCTTCTTGGGGCGGGGGGAGCAGACTGTTATTATTCCTAGGTGCATGGGGAGGCCTGGAGAGACCGGGTCTCACAGCTCATGAGTGGCTGAGATAGTAGGATTTGACCCTGGCTGGCCTCAGCTCTGTGTCCACACAGAATGCTTTCCCAGCAGCCCTGCCTGTCTTCCCTAGCATTTCAGATGGTTGGTTAACGAGGAAACTGGTGGGTGACTGGTTTAGAGCCCATGGTGGGGGCGGTAGGGAGGGCTGTCTTGCTTATCTCTGCTTCCCACTGTGGGTAACCAATGAATATGTGTTGAATGAATAAATGAATAATTTGGTGTTTGTGGGTGTGGAGTGCTGCCAACGGGAGGCCAGATGGGATGGGATTTCGTCAGAATGTCGGCCTCCAGAGTTGTTATCTGAGGCTCTGCCTCCCTGGGAGCTTCTTAGGAGCTAGGCCTTGAGGGGCGAAGGGCAGAGCCAGGACCTTCACGAAGGCTACAAAGGCCCAAGTCAGCGTGCGTGTCCTGGATGACAGCTGGACAGGCTGAGCCGCCCTGGGGAGACACACCCGTGAGAGCAGCCTCCCCAGGGACCTTTTTGAGCTCGCCACTGTACTGTGTGTATGTGTGCATGCGTGTGTGTGTGCATGCATGGATGTGGCACGTGTGTGTACACATGCACGTGTGTGCTATGTGGGATATGTGTGTGTGTGTATGTGTGTGTGTGTGTGCAGGCACCTGTGTGGGTATGGTGTACGTGCTGTGTGGTGCGTGTGTGTGCACACGTACAGTGAGAAGGAAGATACATGGATTAACAGTTCTGTTAAAAGTTAGACTCCCCCATTCAGGGTTACTTGCTTTAAACTGTTCTCCTAGGGACAGTGTTTTCAAAAAGAACAAAAACAAAACCAGCGAACAGAACCAGAACAGCTGTTGAATTCAACACAAAGGCACCGTCACTTCACAGACCAGGATGAAGAGCAATCCCACCTCCCCATCTGAATGCCCTGCTACGTCACTGCCAGGGTCTTCTGCGCCTTCTGTAACCACTGTCCTGGCCAGAGTCCCTTGCAGATCTGGCTTGACTCAGGGGGTCTGAGGCTCTTTGGAACATTCATTTGCACCCTGGGTTTGGAGCTAGATCTGAGTTCAAGGGCTGACTCTCTGCTTTCCAGAGTTAGCACCCCACTTCACCCTCCTCCCAGGAGCTCTAGTTCTAAGATTCATGAGAAATGCTACCAAGCAGATCCTTCCTGCCTTTTAGGTTTTGCTGGGGCTCTTGGGGGTATGGAGGCACCTCAGTTTGGTACTGGGGTAGCACCTCAGTAATTTCTAAATAGGTGAGCGCATGTTCAGTCATGTCCAGCTCTTGCGATCTCTATACACTATAGCCCACCAGGCTCCTCTGTCCGTGGGATTCTCCAGGCAAGAATGAATACTGGAGTGGGTAGCCATTCCCTTCTCCAGGGGATGTTCCCAAACCAGGGATCAAACCTGGGTCCTCTGCATTGGCAGACAGATTCTCTACCACTGCCCCACCTAGGAAGCCTCTATGAGGTGAAGTTTGCCTTATTTATTCAGGAAAACCATCATGCCAGGAAAATCCTTCCTGCTCCTTCCCTGAAGTGAAAACCACTTCAGGGACTCCAAGGAGATTTGTTCTTCTCTCAGTAGTTTATGTTACCAGAATATACGCCATAAACTTCCAACAGTTTTGACTCCACAAGTGCCCATCTTCATTTTAATAATTCAAATGTTAACTGTAATGTCAACCTACTTTAAAAGAGGTCTCATAAAATAAAAAAAGTTAAAGTCCGCTTGGGTGGTTTCAGAGCACAGAATAAACGTGGGCGGAAAAGGAGAACGTTCTTCCAAAAGAAAGCACAGTGCTTCTAAAATCTGAGGAAGAAGCTATTTCCATCTGAGAGCTCAGCTGCCGCTCTGGGAAGCAGCAGGGCGACAGGAAGAAGCAGCTAGCAGAAGCCTCGACATGCAGAGAGCTACGGGCGACAAAGAATCTGAGGGCGCGCCAGGATTTCCGAGGCAGGGAAGCCATTTCTGCCTAAAAGATGATTCACGTCGCTTGCCTCAGAGGGCAAGCTTAGCTGCCAGCAATCAGAAACAGAAGTGGAAAGAAGAGAATTTCGGCGTCCTCAGAAGGGACGGGGTGTGTGGTTGAGGCTGGCCCCCTGAGGGCGACCTCCTGGTCCCGTTTCCTGGTCCCCCCCCGCCCCCCGGCAGCCTCCGTTTTCACACCATCCTCCACCAGTGCCTGGGTGAGTCTGAGCATTGTGAGGAGAAAGGCCACTAAGGGTGTAACTGCTGCCGCCCCAACTCGCCCTCAGCCTTCCCATCATTCCAGACCTGGGAAGCGCCCAGGCCACAGACTGTCTCATCTCTAAAAGGCCTCTGGCCCTTGGCAAGGCTGTGTGGCCCTGCCCAGAGCGCCTCCTCACCCGCCTGGTCAACTCCGCCACGATTCTCTGGGCTCAACTCTGTCACCTGAAGCAACCTGGGTCAGGACACCTGCTGTTTCTGCAGCTCTGCCGTCTCAGCTGCAAGATGCAAATGGTCATATTTGCCTTGATTACCTGGAAGGGCCGGGGGGCGGGGTCAAGCTAGACAGTGGCTGGAAGAGCAGGCTGTGGAGGCTAAGGCTCAGAAATAATAAAGGAGGTAATAAGAGCAATAACAGACATGGACGGAGTAGTTGCTAATGTCAAGCAGTGCAGTGGGAACCACACATACATCCTCTTATCTGATCTCACAGCAGCCCTGGAACTTGCTACAGCAGCCCTGGGAACTGCCACAAGGCATGTATATGGCCAGAGGAGCTGGACATGTAGCAGTGGGGGTAGTGAGCTGTGCAGGCTCTGGAAACCCAGTTTGAAACCTGGCCCAGCCTCTCATCTTCTCTGGGACCCTGTTCTTTAACTTCTCTGGACACGCTCTTTAACTCCTCCCAGCTTCATTGTTCTCATCTACGAGTTGGAGACCTGACATTGCCTACTTCATGGGGTCTTCATACAAACCAACGTGGGTTAAGCACTCAGCACTCTGTCTGGCTAAGTGAATACTAGTGATTATGATTAACTGTAGACTCATTTAACAGATTGGAAGGCAAAGCTTAGAGAGGTTAGGTAACTTGTTCAGGGTCACATGGGTGCTAAGTGCTGGAGCTGAAGTTTGAACCTTGGTCTGCTGGACTTCAGAGCCAAAGCTCCTAACCTCTGCTTACCGGATTGGGAGTCAGGGCATATGGATTCTAACTCTGCAAACCCACAGGGTGACTTGGCCCAAGTCCATTCCCATTTCTGGGCTTCAGAGTAAAGTGAGGGGGCTGGACCAGGTGGTCCCTAAGATCTGTGAATCTATGCAGATTACACCTACCCAAACTACCTGTGCAAATACACATCTAGTTTTTTTTTTTTTTTTTTAAATTTTTTAGAATAAGAGCCATTAGTTAATTGGGAAGTCTCTGGATCAATGGAGAGTAGAGAGTTGAGGGCACTTTCAGAAAAGATTTTCTCGGCATGCTGGAGGTACCAAGAAAGCCTGGGTGTTAGTCTTAGACTGGGGCCAGGGCCAACTCCTACTTCTTGCTGCCACAAGAATAGGAAAGTAGAACATGGAGGTAGCCCTATCCTGAGCCTCTTATCAATTCATACTCGTCCATTCACTACCCACACACTCATCCATTTACTCACCTATCAACCATCCTTCCATCCATCTTCCATCTGTCCATCCATCCCTCTCCCTACCTAGTCCCCATCTCACTGATTACATGTCCATATATTTATTCACCAGTCAATTCACATACCTTACCCACCCAACTAGTACTTCCCAAGAGCCTATGCTGGAGGGAGCAGAGAGAACTCAGCTGTGTCTCAGAGCACACAGCCTGCAATCAGACCACATGAAGACACAGAAGAACCAGCACCCTCCTACACGGGGTAACAGCTTTGGCCAGGATCTGTTTCCCAGGCCAGGCTCATTTCCCAGTCAAAGCTGGTGGATATTGTGGGGACATGGGCACCTTTCCTGTCCATCTCCTCTTAGATGGTAAAGATGTCCCTCATCCAGATTCCCCAGCCTGGTCTGGAGGGTGGGTGGACTTCCACTTTGGACCGAGCAGCCCATGATGCTTCTCAAAATTCCTCTAGGACTACAAGGGCGGGTCCGGGACTATAGGGGCAGGTCCTCTCCATATGGCTGACATCCTGGCTGTGAATCTGACCCTCTGGGTTCCAGGCCTTCCTTCCTGAGACCAACCAGTACTAAAGATGCTGCATGACTGGTTTCAAGGAGCAAGAACCTAATCTGAGCACCCTACTCAATAGCTGGTTTTAGGTATCTGTAAGTTGGCTTTGCCACCAGCTTTGAGCAAAACCCTTTCTTCTGTAACCTCGATGTCTCTGCTGTCTATTCACTTATTGATTAGCTTCTGCATGGCTACAAATGGGTGATTTTACTGCTAACAACAACAAAAAATGCTAATCACCCTGAGTGCTGAATATGTGCGAAGCACTTTCCACTTAGTAACTCATTTCATCCTCACAATAATCCTATCGTTTCCCCTAGGAAACTGAGGCACAGAGAAGCTTAGTAACTTGTTCACAGTCAAACAGCTACTGAGGGATTTGAACCCAGGCTGTCTGCTCCAGGGTGTGGGCTTTAACCACCATCCAGTCATGCCAGGCGCCTCTGCTGTCCCTTCCACATTAATGGCTGTCAGCTCACAGAAAGGAGCACCGCCAGGGTGCTTTCAAGGGAGCCCAGGAAAGAGAGGCACAAGGGTCCCAGGATGCCAGGCTTCAAGGCACAGAAGGGGACCCTGGTGCTTGAGAGGTCAGAGACCTGGTCTATTTACAAACCAAGAATCCCAGTTCCCAGGTCCCTGAGCTCGCTCTAGTCTTGGCAGTTACTACCCCTTTCCCCCAGGTGGACTTGAGGACCCCTGTTCTTGAAGCCACTGGATGCTGTCTAGTTAACCACATCTGGAAATGAACTGTGGCTCTGCCACTGGCACTGTGAATCNGGGAGGAGTGGCTCGTTCAGGGTCCCTGGCTGGTGAGGGACAGAGCCTCTTGCCAGGTTGGTCAGACGCTGCACTTCCTCAGGAAACAAGGCCACACGCTGGTCCCAAACACGTTCGTGAAAAAGTTGGCTCAGCCTGGGTGTCGACAGAGAAGCCGCTCCCCACCTCCCTGGCCCTGGGCAGGATGGAAAAAGACACAGGGGGCCAATTTCCACCCAAGATAATCAGACCCCAAATCACCTTCTGATCTAATCACTCCCAGCTCAGCAGGGAGCTGGTGGCTCTGCACCAGGAGGCAGGGAGGAGGAGGGGGAGGAAGAGGAAGCCAGAGAGGTGGCCTCCAGACATGGGGACATGGGGAGGTGGGGGAGAAGGGCCGGCACGCCTCCCACTCAGCACCGAGGAGCCCTGGGGGTCCTCCAGGCCTCCGCATTGGAGGGGCCCGAGGAGTCGGGGGCATCACCTCCCGCTCTGGTCCCCTCTCCCTCCACACCCCAGTAGCACACCCAGCCATGGCTCTGACTACCGTCCCCCAGCTCAGACACTCTCCCCAAAGTCCAGATGCTTTCATCAGCAACCCTAGGGTCAGCTCTCAACCTTCTCCGAGTCCCGGACCACCGACTCCCGCCACGCGCCCTCTCCCTGGGAGCAGCACTGGGAGTGGCCCTTCCGTCCCACCGCCGACCCCAGCCCCATGCCCATCTCTGCTCACACAGTTATCACCGCCTGAATGCCCTTCTTCCACTTCTTGTCCAAAACCTCCTGTTCAAGGCTTAGGACAAACGCCCCTGCTCTCAGGTGACTTCCTTGACCCCCCAGAAGGCTGTCACCTCTCCTCTGGTCTCCCCCTGCCAGCGGTTACCCCAGGGGCTGCCTCCTGGCCCCTGAGCCCCTGGGGTGGGATCTGGGCGCATTTCCTCTCTGCCTCCCACAGCGCCCCTGTCACTGCTACCTCATTTTCTGTACTTTTCCTGGTGGCCCTGTGTTACATTTATAAGAGAGGATCCACACCTCCTCCATAAGCCATTTTCATGGTTTTACAAAGGGTCAAATTCATCCAGCCCAGCCCTCCTCCCCACAGCTCCCCGGACTGCCACCCCTCTCCCCTACGAGGACTGCAGAGCCTGGCTGCCCCTTCCTGCCAGAGGAAGAACCGAGTGGACCGGGTCGCCCAGCTCTAGAATCCCCTGCAGGGAACAAAGTTTAAGCCCAAGGGCTGAAGCTCCAACAGTTGGACCAGAGGCATATAAGCCACAGGTTTGTGGGTGTGGACAGAGACCCTTTTACAGAGGGGCATCCTGAATAGGCATGCACCAGGCTCCCATGTCCACGGTCCTTTGGACACAATCTTGTGGTCCCCATCTCCTCTAAGTCCCCAAGGAGCCCCTCAGAATACATTGCCTAAGGGCTGGTCGANGAGGAGTCGGGGGCATCACCTCCCGCTCTGGTCCCCTCTCCCTCCACACCCCAGTAGCACACCCAGCCATGGCTCTGACTACCGTCCCCCAGCTCAGACACTCTCCCCAAAGTCCAGATGCTTTCATCAGCAACCCTAGGGTCAGCTCTCAACCTTCTCCGAGTCCCGGACCACCGACTCCCGCCACGCGCCCTCTCCCTGGGAGCAGCACTGGGAGTGGCCCTTCCGTCCCGCCGCCGACCCCAGCCCCATGCCCATCTCTGCTCACACAGTTCTCACCACCTGAATGCCCTTCTTCCACTTCTTGTCCAAAACCTCCTGTTCAAGGCTTAGGACAAACGCCCCTGCTCTCAGGTGACTTCCTTGACCCCCCAGAAGGCTGTCACC
This sequence comes from Raphicerus campestris, assembly GCA_006410735.1. Lineage (NCBI taxonomy): Eukaryota > Metazoa > Chordata > Mammalia > Artiodactyla > Bovidae > Raphicerus > Raphicerus campestris. The sequence continues at coordinate 83,302 of SJYW01015914.1, forward strand.
TCTCCTCTGGTCTCCCCCTGCCAGCGGTTACCCCAGGGGCTGCCTCCTGGCCCCTGAGCCCCTGGGGTGGGATCTGGGCGCATTTCCTCTCTGCCTCCCAGAGCGCCCCTGTCACTGCTACCTCATTTTCTGTACTTTTCCTGGTGGCCCTGTGTTACATTTATAAGGGAGGATCCACACCTCCTCCATAAGCCATCTTCATGGTTTTACAAAGGGTCAAATTCATCCAGCCCAGCCCTCCTCCCCACAGCTCCCCGGACTGCCACCCCTCTCCCCTACGAGGACTGTAGAACCTGGCTGCCCCTTCCTGCCAGAGGAAGAACCGAGTGGACCGGGTCGCCCAGCTCTAGAATCCCCTGCAGGGAACAAAGTTTAAGCCCAAGGGCTGAAGCTCCAACAGTTGGACCAGAGGCATATAAGCCACAGGTTTGTGGGTGTGGACAGAGACCCTTTTACAGAGGGGCATCCTGAATAGGCATGCACCAGGCTCCCATGTCCACGGTCCTTTGGACACAATCTTGTGGTCCCCATCTCCTCTAAGTCCCCAAGGAGCCCCTCAGAATACATTGCCTAAGGGCTGGTCGACAGAGAGGGCCCTGGGCTGAGGAGGGAGGGACCTGGGAATCAGTGTGCTGTCTGCTTCTGGTTTGCTGAGCAACCTGCGGCCAGCCCTTTCCTTGGTGGACCTCAGTTTTGTCCTCTGTTAGAGGTCTGGCTTCATGCTTCGCCTCTCAGCAGTGAAGTCTGGGAACCCAGGTCTCCCGTAGATGAGGGTCCCTCCCGGCAGGGGGAGAGCAGCCTCTATTAAAGGCAGCATCTCGGGGACTCTGGAGGGGCGGGCGGAGGCTGAGCGGACAGACGTTGCTCCCTGTCTGGGCTGCGTTTGTTCACACGACGGACGGGTGTGGTGGGGTCCTGCTCTGTGCCAAGGGGCTCCTGGTGGTCCCTGCCCTCCACCGGCTCACAGTGTAGTTAGGGGAGCAGACAGGCACACAGATGAGCAACAACACAAGACAGCAGNAGCAGCCTCTATTAAAGGCAGCATCTCGGGGACTCTGGAGGGGCGGGCGGAGGCTGAGCGGACAGACGTTGCTCCCTGTCCGGGCTGCGTTTGTTCACACGACGGACGGGTGTGGTGGGGTCCCGCTCTGTGCCAAGGGGCTCCTGGTGGTCCCTGCCCTCCACCGGCTCACAGTGTAGTTGGGGGAGCAGACAGGCACACAGATGAGCAACAACACAAGACAGCAGAGACCCAAGGGCCCCTAGACCAGCAGGAGCAGGGAGGGCTGGGGCCCGTGCAGGCAACGGCAGGAGACAGCCACGGTCAGCTGGGCTGAGGCTCAGGGCTCGTGAAGGGAGTGGCGGCCTGAGCGGAGGAGAGCTGCAGGGCTGGGTGCCTGCTCGGGGTTCACTGGGGAGCCGTTGGAGGTGTGCTGGGGTGGGGAGAAGGAACCAATATGCTCAGAGGGTCCCTCCGTGCCCCGCTTTTCCCGCTCGGTGGCCATGGTCCCCAGTGAGGTCACCGTCGTCACCTGCATTTCAGAGCACATTGCTCGGGCAGCTGGGAGGCTCCAGCTCCTATTCTCTCCCCGTCGCCTGGGGCTGGGGGGGAGGGGGTGCTTGTGCACAACGTCTGAGGCAGGGCTGTTTGGGGACACGGCCCCGAGGAGTGAGAGGGAGGCAGGTGAGTGGTGGGGGAGCCGTGTCAGCACCCGTCTGTCTGTCCACCTGTGACTCAGAAAGGAGCTTGGGCCCTGGGAACTCTGCAGGCTCCAGCCAACAGGATGGCCTGTCCAGGCCCCCCACCTGAACCTTCATCTCGTCCCCTTCGAGGTGATTTCTGTGGCCTCTGAGCTAGCAGCAGAGTGTCAACCAGAACCTACCCAACCGCGGGCTCAAAGCCCACCTCTGCCTCAGACTTGCCCCAGACCTGGTCCAGATGGCATCTCAGGGCCACGGCCTCTGGTGATGACAGGTGGGGTGCACCGAGGCCCTGTGGGCAGGCCTGGGGAAGCCTGGCTTTGTGAAATGAAGCTTCTGAGCACAGAGAGGTCAAATGGCCGACCGAGGCTGCACAGCACACACGGCACAGGGCTGCTCACTCTCCAGGCTTTGGTTTCCGAAGCCTCTCTCCGGACAGGGAGAGTGGAGAGGCCGGGCCATCTCAGAGGCCTTTTCCTGAGAGCAGAGACGTGAAGAAGGACAGAGGCCCTGTCTGGGGGCTATCACCTGCCTCTAGCACGAGCACCAGGCCAAGCCCGTGCGGTCCCCAGCCCAGATGCGATGCTGTCGTCGCTGCTGCTATCGACGCGGTTATCAACAGCAATAACGCACACCCACGAGCACTCCAAGTCAGCAGAGCGTTTCAGCACCCACAAGCCCGTCCCCCTCACAACAACCCAGTGAGGCAGGCCTTGGTGCGGGTACCAGCCCTGGCCCCTCCGCCCACCTGTGGCCTCTCTGGCTCAGAGAGGTTGAGCGATGGCCCAGGGTCACATAGCTGTGAGAAGTGGAGCCGGGACTTGAACCCGTGCTCTATCCACTACACCCCGCTGCCTCTCGTGGAGAGGAGGCAGGGTAGTGTAATGGAGAGAGCGCAGGTCGAGCGGCAGACGGGGCCTCCCCACGGTCACAGTGTCGTCATAGGCTCCCCGGCGGCGGCAGCAGTGGCGGCAGGTCCGGCTCCCCGTGCCTGGCCTCGTGCTTGGCAGGCAGGGTGGGCAGTGGGCCCCAGAAGNGAGGTTGAGCGATGGCCCAGGGTCACATAGCTGTGAGAAGTGGAGCCGGGACTTGAACCCGTGCTCTATCCACTACACCCAGCTGCCTCTTGTGGAGAAGAGGCAGGGTAGTGTAATGGAGAGAGCGCAGGTCGAGCGGCAGACGGGGCCTCCCCACAGTCACAGTGTCGTCATAGGCTCCCCGGCGGCGGCAGCAGTGGCGGCAGGTCCAGCTCCCCGTGCCTGGCCTCGTGCTTGGCAGGCAGGGTGGGCTGGTTGTCGAGGTCCTGGGTTACCTCGTGTTGTTTGGGCTCTGGTTCCAAGGGTAAGGGAGGAGGGGGGTGGCCCTGCAGGGGGCTGAGCCAGAGGGTCTGCTGGGGGTGGGCCCCACAGCTTTTGAGGACAGTGTGCTGGTCCCTGCCTAGTCTTTGGTTTCCCTGTGGAATTCAGTGTGTGTGTGTGTGTGTGTGTGTGTGTGTGTGTGTGTGTGTTCATCAGTCCTTTCTGACTCTTTGTGACCCCCATGGACTGTAGCCACCAGGCTTTTCTGTCCATGTCATTTCCTTCTAAAGGGGATCTTCCCGACCCAGAGATCGAATCTGCGTCTCTTAGGTCTCTTACACTGGCAAGCGGGTTCTTTACCTCTAGCGCCACGTGGGAAGCTAGGCTGCAAAGTGGCAAGTCTGGGCATTTATTTCTAATAGGTAGGATCACTGCTTTCATGGGGCTCTCATGGGGGTTCATGACCCAGAAGGGCTAAAAACCACTGGCTTTCCAGGAGAGGCTGCAGGTCTGCTCAGCGTTAAGGGCGCCTGAAGAAGCAGGACGTCTAAATGCCGCTGGGCATCTGCGCCGGGTCCCAGCCCGGGGGATGCTGCGGGGACTGGCGGTGCACGTGAACGTGAACGTGGACGGTATGTCGGGTGTGCTTCCCGAGCTGACAGCTGGGCTGTGGTTACTCATAAAAATACCTTTCCTTGGGAGACACACCTGAAGGAGGAAGGGGCCCTGATGAGGGAGAGCGTACGGCTCCCGAGAGCGAGGGCAGTGCGACGGCCACAGTGGTTTTATTAGAGGGAGGGCATATGGGCGCTCATTGTGCTGCTCCTGCAACTTTTCTGAAAGTTTGAAATTATTTTAAAATGAAAACTAGAAAAAAAAAAAAGGCCAAGTTCATGGGCCCCTGCACTCCAGAGCCCATTCGCATGCTGTCTGACCCACACAGACTTTTAAAGAATTGAAAAATTTCCCCAACATCTTAACCAATTGTACATGAAGTGTCTGAACCTCTGGATCCCCTTGCAGAGTGGACATCACAGCCACATTGGTGGCATGTGGGCAGATGGCAGGGGGAGAAGGTGACACTGGGTTTGTTGCCCACCCCCTCCACCCCACCCGGCCCCATGGACAGAGGATTGCCCTGAGATTCCAGCTCGTCTCCTCTGCCCAGGTTGAAGACACTGCAGACACGGGCCTGTGTCCTCCTGTCTGTGCTCGGGGCTTTAGGATTTCCTTTGTGCCCTGAGTGCTAGAGAGACAGCTGAATCTTTCTGAAGGCTGGTCTGCCCCCATTTGTCAGATGGGGAGACTGAGGGCCCAAGGGGCTGAGTTCATAGAGGGAGCTGATGCAGAGCAGGAACTGGGGGGTTCTGCCTCTGTGTTTGATCCACATCACACAGCGTCTCACAAGCACACCATTCACAAAGGATAGTCCCATTGGTGTAGGCATGCGGTCCCCAAAACAGCCCTGTGGGGTAGGCAGCTGTTGGGGGGGCCCTGGTGACTACACAGACATGGACGTGGGGGCTCAGAGACGAAGCAACCTGGCCAGGGTCACAGGCTGGGCCACTGGACCCAGAACCGAGCATTATTTGCCTTCCTTGAGGCCGAGCCAGGAGGAGGAAATGGCAACCCACTCCCGTACTCTTGCCTGGAGAGTCCTGTGGACAGAGGAGCCTGGTGGGCTGCTGTCCATGGGGTTGCACAGAGTTGGGCACGACTGAAGTGACTTAGCATGCATGAATGCATTGGAGAAGGAAATGGCAAACCACTCCAGTGTTCTTGCCTGGAGAATCCCAGGGACAGAGAAGCCTGGTGGGCTGCCGTCTATGGGGTCGCACAGAGTCGGACACGACTGAAGTGACTTAGCAGCAGCAGCAGCAGCAGGCTAAGCCAATGTG
>SJYW01015914.1:88335-105664 GCA_006410735.1 Raphicerus campestris
GGGTTTCTCAACTACCATGAGGGCCCTGCAGGTGCCCCCAGGCTGGTCTCTCTGTATTTTCTGAGGGTCATCTCACCAGAAGGCCCAGCAAAGCCTCTAGCACAGGGGAAGGGTATGAGGGGTCTAGTCATGTTCCCCCTCTCCCCAGAAAAGAGGGTCCAAATGACAGTTACGAAGAGTTGAGAGCACTGGGGAAGACAGCAATCCAGGGGGACTCTCTGGAGAAGGCAGGCTCATGCAGGCTGTAGGTGGGGAGGGGTTACATGATGGAGAGACAGGGCCAGCCCAGAGAGGGGGAACGGTGACACAGTCAAGATGGAGGAAGAGGTGGGAAAAGGACATATAAGCTGGAGTTGTTCTCCCGTTTTACAAGTGCGGGAACACAGACTCAGAAAGAAGCTTGTCCAGGGTCTCCCAGCCAATGAAGGGCAGAGTCAGGATTTGAACCCAGGCCTATGTCACTCCCAAGTCTAGGCTCCATGGGAGGAGCAGGGAAGGGACCCAGCCTACCATGGGCATCCCTCTGGCTGCACCATGCTAGGTAGGGGCCTCACTGACATCACACACCAGGACATCACTATTGTCCTCACAGGTAAACCGAGGCTCAGAGAAGCGAAGCGACGTGCCCAGGGCCACACAGTGAGTTCACTCCAGAGCCCAGATCTGGCTCAGCCTGGCCGAACTCTGCTCTTTCTACTCCGCAGTACAGCCTCCCTCCTCATTCTCCCAGACACTGCCTGAACCCTAAGAGGTGCAGGGCCCGGGGTGGAGCTGGGCTGACCTCCTGTAGCCTCAGGCCTGGGTGCCCACCTGCTTGGACCGGCCAAGCATGGAAGGGCCCATAAAAGTGAGACCTGTTAGATTTGTTTGGGTGGCGGGACTGTGGATAGTCTCGCTCTTTATCTGAGATGCTCTATGCAGCACAAAACTCAGTCAGCATAACAGGCTGTGCCCGAATGGCTGAGTGTTATGTGATGTCACAGGCCAACACAAGGGTCCCAGGCAGTGCTGGGGTGCAGGCCAAAGGGTGGTCTGGGAAGNGATTATTTCTTATATTTGGTTTTCACTTTTTATTTGCTTGCCTGAAGCAGTGAACCTAGAAGGATGATCTATTTATGAAGCACATTAAGATGCCTAATAATAATTAATAACAAAATATTTATACTTTTCCTCTAATCCCAAATCAGATTATAAAAATCTAAGAGCAAAACAATAAATCTTATGTAATCCTAAATAGCCCAGGGTTTATGTGTATATATTTATCAGTCTGCCTATCTTTCTATTTACGTATAGATGTGTAGAGGGATTCAGGCTTAAAAAACTTCGCCATGATAAAGGGAAGCTGCATGGAGTTGGTGAAGTCTAGCCCTTGGCTGGTGCTCAGTATTTGGGATGAAAGGAAGAATGGCGGCTGAGCTTTTCTTTTCTTAAAATAGAAGTTTAGCTGATTTACGATGTCATGTTAGTTTCAGATGTATAGCATAGTGGTTCACGTACGTGTCTATTCTTTTTCAGGTTCTGTTTCCTTATACGTTATTACAAAATATTGAGAGGCGTTCCCTGTGCTGTACATACAATAGGTCCTTGTTGGTTATCTATTATTAGTGTGTATATATTAATCCCAACCTCCTCACTTATTTATGATGTTTTCCATTAGGGCTCCCGAGTCCTGACTAAGAAAGTGGGTTTACTCCAGAACCCTCCCCGGGTGAGTGGGGCAGTACTTCCTCCACCCACCAAGCAATGGCCCCATTCAGAGCCCAGGGCATATTTCAGGATGTCCTCTCAAGCCCGAGACTCGTCACGTGGCAAGGCGTGCTCAGCATCAGCCCCACCAGGGTGTGCTGGCCCTGAACCAAGAGCAGGATCGCGACTGAGAGTCCTCCTCCTGCAAGGCACCACGTGTGAGACCCCCACCTCACACTTGCAGGGAAGGAAGCCCAGGGTGGCCCCCCGACAGTGGCAGCAGGTCCAGCACCTCTGGGTGCCCTCTGTGTCCAGGCTGTCCACATGCCCCTCCNTCCTCCTGCAAGGCACCACATGTGAGACCCCCACCTCACATTTGCAGGGAAGGAAGCCCAGGGTGGCCCCCCGACAGTGGCAGCAGGTCCAGCACCTCTGGGTGCCCTCTGTGTCCAGGCTGTCCACGTGCCCCTCCACCACCTCGTTATAACCCCTGCAGGTGAGGTCTGTTACCCTGTTTAGCACATGGGGAAACAGATTCACAGAAGGAAAGTGACTTGCTTAAGGACCATACAAAAACAGGATGTGGCCGTGGTCTGAAGTTTGCGATCCTTNGGAAGGAAGCCCAGGGTGGCCCCCCGACAGTGGCAGCAGGTCCAGCACCTCTGGGTGCCCTCTGTGTCCAGGCTGTCCACATGCCCCTCCACCACCTCCTTGTTATAACCCCTGCAGGTGAGGTCTGTTACCTTGTTTAGCACATGGGGAAACAGATTCACAGAAGGAAAGTGACTTGTTTAAGGACCATACAAAAACAGGATGTGGCCGTGGTCTGAAGTTTGCGATCCTTGTTCTAGAATATGAGGAGCACAGGGTTCTGACGTCATCATGGGTTTTCTCACAGTTGGGGGCCTCTAGGAGCCCAGTGTCAGAGCTGAAACAGGATCACTTAGAAGCTAGAGCACCCAGAGGGCAAGGGGCCCGAGGCTGACACTGTGTCCGATTGAGCATGGATGCAGCCCATAGGTGGGCGATCCGGAGGGTGTGTCCTCAGCTGTGAGAGTGAGGAGTCTGCAGAAAGCAGTTGGATGGAAGTTTGGGGTCAGTCTCCCTTGGACTCCATTCAACATAAACGGAGAGTGGCCATAAAGAAAGGCTGAGCGGCAAAGAATTGATGCTTTCAGAACTGTGGTGCTGGGGAAGACTCTTGAGAGTCCCTTGGACAGTAAAGAGATGAAACCAGACAATCCTAAAGGAAATCAACCCTGAATATTCACTGGAAGAACTGAAGTTGAAGCTCCAATACTTTAACCACCTGATGTGAAGAGCTGACTCATTGGAAAAGACCCTGATGCTAGGAAAGATTGAAGGCAGGAGGAGAAGAGGACAACAGAGGATGAGATGGTTGGATGACATCACTGACTCAATGGACATGAGTTTGAGCCAGCTCTGGGGGATGGTGAAGGACGGGGAAGCCTGGTGTGCTGCAGTCCATGGAATGGGCAAGGAATGGGACACGACTGAGTGACTGAACAACAAGAGCATGGTCTGGGCAGTGGTGTCTTTAACAAGCCCCACTGCAAAATCTGGGGGCTCTTTCTTAGCTGGGTGATCTGGAGCAAGTTAATGCACTTCCCTGTGCCCAAGGCACATCTTTAAAATGGGCATAATCATGGTCCCTATGTCACGGGGTTGTTAGGAGGACAGTATCTTGGCCAGGAGCTCGGCACACTAAGTGCTTGACAAATGCTCACTCTAACGTGACTGTGGTTGATCTGACCTCTGCGTTTCTCACATGAGAGAAGGGGGGACAGGCGCTCTCAGCCCCGGGTCCAACTCAGCCACCCACTGACCCTTGGGCCTCAGTTTCCCAGCCTGGAAGGAACGTGTGGCCTTGAGCCCCCAGGTGCCCCGAGGTGCAGCCGGGCACACATGCTGCAGGCCAGGAGCGGGAGGTCCCAGGCGCCGTCTTACCTTCATTGTTCTCGCCGGGCGGGTGGTAGAAGGAGAGCCCCAGGGAGATGATGGCGGCGATTTCCAGAATGATCAGCGTCACGTCCTGCAGGGCCTCCCACACGAGCTGCAGGAAGGTTTTTGGCTTCTTTGGAGGTATAAAGTTTTGCCCAAAAATCTGCTTTCTCTTCTCCAGGTCTGGAGCAGTGCCCGGCAAACCTACAGACAGAGTGCAGAGAGGTTGGCCTGGGAGTCCTGGGGAGACACACATGCCCAGGAATCACTCCAAGGGGGGCGGCCGCGTGGCAGGGGGAGAGAGGCAAAAACAAGGCAGGAAACCAGTAGGAACCCACCAGGAGCCTGCGCCCAGTGCTAGCTTCTACCCAGAAGATCTCCTGAACGGCATCACTAGCATGCTGGAGTTGGAGGACTGGGGCATACTGCTGTTCCAGTTGCAGGGGCCCCAGGATCCAATATCTACTATCATAGACAAGCTATCACATCACAGGGCCTAGGACTCCAATAGTCTTTCGTTTATCCAGTTATTCATTCAACCTGTGTTTCTCTGCACACCTGCCCCGTGCAGGTGCTGGGGGAGTCCCTTCCCTTGCTCAGGAATATAGGAGCTTGGTGTCCTGGGATCCTACCGTCTGTGGTTCAGGGGTACAGGAGACGGACATGCCTCCGAAATGGGGCTCTGGGTGCTGAGCCTCTTCTGATGTTCATGGTAAGACGCCCACCTACTGCCTCCAAGAGCCAGACTCACTGAGACCTGCAGAAGAGCCTGAGGGTGTCCTGTTCCCAAGGAGACCTCCCCCCACCCCACTGGCCTTGCCTATCAGTATAGGTAGCGCTGGAGATCCACTGTCCTGCCTGTGCAGTGGGAGGGAGGGTGCTTGAGCTGGGTTACGCTCCTTTCCTAGATGGGGAGACAGAGGCCTTCATGAGACCCAGCTGTGGCCATGGCACACTCTTGGGACCCGAGGACCCAGGCTGGCCCTGTTCTAAGCACATGGAAATGTTGCCCCCAGCCTTCCGTGCTGGAGTGGCTAATATGTGTTCACAGTGAAAAGCATTAGTCTGTCAGGCACGTCCAACTCTTTTGCGACCCCATGGACTGTAGCCTGCCAGGCTCCTCTGTCCATGAGATTCTCCAGGCATGAACAGTGGAGTGGTTTGCCATTTCCTTCTCTAGGGGATCTTCCCGACCCAGGGATGGAAACAGCATCTCCTGCACTGAGCCCCCAGGGAAGCCCCCAGCTGAAGATATTGGGTCATTATGGTTCAGTTGAGACAGTGGGTTCATTAATCACGACCTCCTGGAGGAGTAAGACTGCAGAGATGGGTTTTCAGTGAGATGGAGAAGAGGCTGGTCAAGGAGAGGACAGGCACAGCGGAAGGCCCATGTGACTGCAGACAGTCCACTCCTCTCTGGGCCTCAGTTTCCTCACACACGGCATGAAGGATGGACTTGGCTGAAGGGCTGAAGGTGGGGGACTGCTGGCTGTGACAACCTTATATCCAAAGACAGTTGCTATGGAGACCTACAGGTAGGAAAGTCCACCTGGTCCAGGCCACCGAGCATGCCCTTCCCAGGAGGAGAAATCTGAAGTCTCCTCACCCTCAGGCTGAAAATTAACAGTGCCTATTTTGGGAGCAAAACTACCAGGCTGGTGTGAGAGATGAATGGTGCTGGAGATTCAATTTAGATTAAAGGGCATCTCACCATTTAGTATATTAAAAATTAAAATACTGTGTCAAATATCCACTGGACAAAGCCAGGAAGGCCTTGAAAATTCAGAGACCCAAATGCCCAGCAGTTGATAGCGGACACTGTGTGGAACCATAGATTTTTCGAACCTGAGTTTCTTTTTGTACAAAAGGCAGAGGACAGAGCACTGGGTGAGGAGTCAGGTTTGCAGATGAACTTGGGCTGGTTGTTTCGTCCCCTGGAAACTCAGTGTCCTCATCAATAAAATGGGAGCAAAATAAGCCTGAGGCTGTGGGAAGCTATACTCCACAAGAGGAAGGGGTATGAAAGCTCTCTGTGAACAGTATGGATGAGGGAAGTGTGCCCTCATGGTAAAAAAATTAAAAAATGCCCCAGCATGTGGCTCAAGTCTTCTGCTGGAGTCGGNGGGAAGCTGTACTCCACAGAGGAAGGGGTATGAAAGCTCTCTGTGAACAGTATGGATGAGGGAAGTGTGCTCTCATGGTAAAAAAATTAAAAAAATGCCCCAGCATGTGGCTCAAGTCTTCTGCTGGAGTCAGAGTTTGTATTCTATTAATTATGCACAAGAAGAGGGCTGAGCACAGAATGTGGGTTCTCTCGCTGAACAGGAGTGATTTGTTGTAACGGCTGCTTGAGTCACTGGCTACCTGAGGAGGCGTTGCCCCCAGAGTGCATCCCTGTCCAGCTGTGCTGGGCACACAGCGGCCTTTGCCCAGCTCTGGCCTTTGCCCAGCTCTGGCCTTTGCCTGGCCAGGTTCTTGGTTACACACGGACACAGTGCCGCTAGTTTGTGGGCGCACGTGTAGGCATGGCTCATGATGAGATCGGCCGCTTGTGAGCACCCTCAGACACTGTGTCCCCCTGGCCTTCGTGATACACACGGACATACATCTCTCCGCTGATTTAAGTCCCCAGGTTCAGCTGCACCGCCACCCCTATCTCTGCTGCAGGAATTCCTAGACCCATGAAACCTCTCAGCTCATGGCTCTAGAATTTCTATGTGAACAGGAAAGTGGGTGTTGGTGGGAAGGTTGGGATTGGGTGGTGAGGATATGGTGGGAAGGTGGGTGGCCAGGAGTTCATCTAGTAGTTGTGAAAATATCAATTATCTGCATCAAAGAATTGAGGGGTCCGGTGGAGGTGAAGGTGCTGAACAGGGTTGCCAGACAAAATATACGATGACCAGTTAAATTTGAATTTCAGATAAACAGCAAATAACTTTTAAGTTATGTTTCCTGTAATACTGGGGACAAGCTAATAAAAATTATTTTTTATTTGGAATTCAAATTTCACTGGATATCCTATACTTTTCTTTGTTAAATCTGGCAACTGTATCCCAGAAGCACCCCACCCTCCCTGTCTCCTGCCCCAGGTTCCCCCATTGCTGGAGCAGGACAAGTCCTGTGGTCAGCCAGTCTCACTCTCCCATTTGACAGGTGGAAAAGTGAGGCCCAGGGATGGGGAAGGAGCTTGGCTCAGATACAGTGATTCAGCTGCAAAGCTGGGGTTGGACTCCTGACTCCCGGCCCAGGCCCTTTTCACCTAAAGGGTCTCATCTTGCTCATTAGCTTAAAAAGCAAAACAAACAAACAAACAAAAGCTGAGCCTTAATGTACACACAAGACTACGGACATTTCACATTCTCTCTCCATCAGCATCATTTAAGAGATTTGACTCAAACCGTCCTTTGGTGACCTCTGAGTAGCCTTTATCTCATCCTTTTGGAAAAAAAGGATGCCAGAAAAGCCGCTTTTCTCTCCTTCTGTGAAGGGTCTTGATGGTTGAACACAGACATCCCTGATGTCATCATGAGAGGTGCAACATCCCTATTGGTCCAGGGTGGGGCGCTCTGCTGAGCGGCTGCCTGCAGCCTCAGGGAAGCTTTCAGAAGCAGAGGGACCAAATTCTAGCCTCAACCTGCCACTTGGGCAAGTGACACTCCCTCAGAACCTCAGTCTCTTCATCTGTAAATTGGGGCAGAGGGGAGACTTGCTCTTTCTGCCTGCTGGGGTGCAAATGAAAGGCACACAACTATATGGGAAGCGCCTGGCACACCATATGTGCCCAGACTCCAGGCAGAAAACCTCTGAGCTCAAATGCGACCTCACACAGCACTGAGAGCAGTGACAGAGCATTCACATCTTTTCCTTGTCTGTGACCTTGAGTGGCCCCTTTAGGGATGCAGGACGAACTCGTCTGCCCCACCCTACCCCATCACCCCACTCCCTCCAGTATGCTGGGGCTGCAGACAGAGGGGCGCTAAGCGCACACATCTGTGCTCTCTGGGGATCATCACTTAACACACGGAGCTTGCATTTACCTCTGGCTGGTCTGTAAGACAAGGATTACAAATTCCATTTTGTGGATGGGAAAACCGAGGCTCAGAGAGCTCAAGTGACTTGCTCAAGGTCACACAGCTACAGCTGGGATTGGACCCCAGGTCTTTGAGGATCCACGGCTGTACTATTTCTGTATCATGCCAGGGTGCCTATTTCATGGCCCAGCAGCTAAAAGTCACTAACTCCACCATTTCCCCTGTTTTGGAGACAGCCTTGAGCTAAAAACACAGGCTTGGCAACAGACAAGAGCTAACTCCCAGGGATCCCAGGCACCTGAAGAAAATGGGAAAATTTAGTCACCAGGCTCGGAGTTGTTAAATGTTTGTGTTGTCACTGCAGTGTGGGTACCTCCATTAGCATAAATAAAAGTCTTACATTTTGAAAGGAAAAAAAAAAACAGCCATGAGCCCTTCAAAAGCTATAACATTTATAGAAAAATGCATTTCCGTCTTTGGAAAGTGAGTGGGCTAAATCCACCGTGGCGCATCCAGCCCATTAAATATTATGCAACAATTAGAAAATGCGATCCATTTATATGTACGAATATAGCACAAACTGAGTGAAAAAGGCAAGTTGCAGAGCAACGTGTACAGTTTGATTCCATTTATGTGAAACAGAAAACTCAATAAAGCCATAGNCTCAGTCTCTTCATCTGTAAATTGGGGCAGAGGGGAGACTCGCTCTTTCTGCCTGCTGGGGTGCAAATGAAAGGCACACAACTATATGGGAAGCGCCTGGCACACCATATGTGCCCAGACTCCAGGCAGAAAACCTCTGAGCTCAAATGCGACCTCACACAGCACTGAGAGCAGTGACAGAGCATTCACATCTTTTCCTTGTCTGTGACCTTGAGTGGCCCCTTTAGGGATGCAGGACGAACTCGTCTGCCCCACCCTACCCCATCACCCCACTCCCTCCAGTATGCTGGGGCTGCAGACAGAGGGGCGCTAAGCGCACACATCTGTGCTCTCTGGGGATCATCACTTAACACACGGAGCTTGCATTTACCTCTGGCTGGTCTGTAAGACAAGGATTACAAATTCCATTTTGTGGATGGGAAAACCGAGGCTCAGAGAGCTCAAGTGACTTGCTCAAGGTCACACAGCTACAGCTGGGATTGGACCCCAGGTCTTTGAGGATCCACGGCTGTACTATTTCTGTATCATGCCAGGGTGCCTATTTCATGGCCCAGCAGCTAAAAGTCACTAACTCCACCATTTCCCCTGTTTTGGAGACAGCCTTGAGCTAAAAACACAGGCTTGGCAACAGACAAGAGCTAACTCCCAGGGATCCCAGGCACCTGAAGAAAATGGGAAAATTTAGTCACCAGGCTCGGAGTTGTTAAATGTTTGTGTTGTCACTGCAGTGTGGGTACCTCCATTAGCATAAATAAAAGTCTTACATTTTGAAAGGAAAAAAAAACAAAACAGCCATGAGCCCTTCAAAAGCTATAACATTTATAGAAAAATGCATTTCCGTCTTTGGAAAGTGAGTGGGCTAAATCCACCGTGGCGCATCCAGCCCATTAAATATTATGCAACAATTAGAAAATGCGATCCATTTATATGTACGAATATAGCACAAACTGAGTGAAAAAGGCAAGTTGCAGAGCAACGCGTACAGTTTGATTCCATTTATGTGAAACAGAAAACTCAATAAAGCCATAGTTTATATTTCCTATAGGTACATATATATGTAAATATGTAGCAAAGGTTCTGTTAAGGATCTGCTCCAAACCCATGATGGTGGGGCCTCTGGGAAGGAAAAGGGCAATCTGATAGGTTGCAGTGGTCAGGACTCTCACTTGGACTAAAGTATTTTTATTTTAACCCACATGTTTTATTTGAATGATTCAAAGTTTAGTTTAAAGGGGGAAATCAATATGTACTATAAGAAAATGTACACTTATTTCCATGTAACCTTTTGATATGAGGGGCTTCCTAGGCGGTGCTAGTGGTAAAGAATATGCCTGCAAAGCAGGAGACACGGTTTGATCCCTGGGCCAGGAAGATCGCCTGGAGAGGAAATGGCCCTCCTTTCAGGTATGAACTTGGAGACAAATATTCTTGGGTTAAAAACTTGGCTTCATCACTTACTACCTGTGTGTCCCTCCACTCAAAGGAATACTTACAGATCTGACCACTCCCCTTCACTGCCTGCACGTCAGTCCAGGAGGACTTCAGTTAGCCACCTTCAACCCATTCTCCACCTAGTGCTCAGAGGGATGTTTTAAAAGCATGAAGTGCACTGTGTGAATGTCAGGCCCTTGCTGAAGATGCTCCCGGGGCTTCTGTTGCACAGAGAGACATCTCTCCTTGCCAAGATCTTGAAGGCCCCGGACAGTGTGACCCCTGATTTCTCCTTAAGTCTCATTCTTCCACCCTGCCAACACACTCCAGCGCCACCAGCCTCTCTAGTAAAGCTTCAGTACAGACACCCTCCTGCTTCAGGGCCCTTGCACACACTGTTCCTGCTGCTTGGACTGCTCTTCCCTCTCATTCACATTCTACTTGGCTCAACCTGTCTCTCTGCCTCCTTCAGATTGAACCTGTGTTTGAATGTTCTCATAGCTCACTGAACATCCCTTTCATTTTTGTTATTTTAATCATTGATAGTGAAAATTGCTAAGTCATGTCTGACTCTTCGACCCCATGAAGTATACAATCAAAGGAATTCTCCAGGCCAGAACACTGGAGTGAGTAGCCTTTCCCTTCTCCAGGGGATCTTTCTGATCCAGGGATCGAACCTGCGTCTCCTGCACTGCAGGCAGATTCTTTGCCACTGAGCCCCCTGGGAATCCTCCAAGGGGATAACTGGTCCCTATTTTGTCAAGTGATGAACATAATGGACGCAGCATAGCCCTTAGAGCAGGGAAGCACCTCGATAAATGAAAGCCATTGCTGGCACTATGATTATCTCATAAGGAACTGTGGCGAGAGTTTTTGTGCCCCAGCCCCGCGGTCCTCCATGACTCCACCCTGCGGCCATGGCGGGCAGCTCCGGAGCACGCTGGCCACACCCTTCACGTGTCCTCCAAATCTGTCTTCAGCTCCAGGGCTCTTCCTGCAGCTGCGGGTTCATCGGGTGCCACAACGCAGGGGGCCCACAAGTGCCGAGAATTACCCTAGACCATACCCAGCGGGAGCTGGGCGTCAGGATAGACGCTCCGGCCCTGTACCCTTGGAGGAACAATGCTCAGGTGCTTCCCACATGCTCCGTACCAAGGTCAAGTGGGCCGTAGCCCTGGTCCCCTGCAGCGTAATCAGTCACCAGCACACCCCAGCGGCATTCCTCTCTTCCCTGCTTTCTTCTCTTGCTCTCTCGCTCCTGAGATGACTCCCAAACACACCACCTGTGCCATCCCCTTGGCTCACACTCTGCTTTGGGGAACCCAAACTAAAAACTTTCCCTGGTGGCTCAGATGGCAAAGAATCCACCTGTGATGCCAGAGACCTGGGTTCGCTCGCTGGGCTGGGAAGATCCCCTGGAGGAGGGTATGGCAACCCACTCCAGTATCCTTGCCTGGAGAATCCCCATGGACAGAAGAGCCAGGAGGGCTACAGTTCACAGGGTCGTACAGAGTCGGACCCGACTGAGCGATTAATACACACACAAAAACAGGTCGTGACGAGTGAGTGTGTGAGGCTGGGGCCTGGCGTCCTGTCTGGTCTTCCTCTCATCACTCACTGGCCCTGGGACCCCGCTGGGCCTCTCCTTCCTCTCAACCGAAGAGCTTGGCCTAGTCCTCTAAGGGCCCTTGGCACTCAGAAATTGAGATCCATTTCTCCTGTAATTGTGTCATTCGTTCATAAAGCCATTAAGCTTCCGCGAGGGGCCTTCTAAGCCTGCCGGGGGAGCCTGTGGCCTGCTCCCAGCGGAGGTGCTGCCCACTGTCGGAGGGGGCGAGCCTGCCCTGTGTGAGGGGGCAGGACAGCTACAGGGAAGCCCACCGAGGAGGCCACTTTGACGGCAGGCCTCTCATCTCGTCTTCTGCCTCCAGTGCGCCTGCGCTCCCTCGGCCTGGCCGTCTGCATGCCTGGCTGCCTTTCCGGTCTCACCTCCCAGGACGGGTCACAGCACCTTCCTCAGGAAGCTGCCCCTGGCTGGCCTTACTCTCATCTAATGGCCCTTCCACGTAGCTCACCTCCCCTAGTACCCCCCCACCTCCTTACGGAAGTTATTAAGTGGTATTTCAACGGACTCCTGGGATTACTTAATTTTGAGCTCCTGAAAGGCAAGATCTGCATCTTTTCATTTCGTGTCNGGATCCCCTTCCTGACCTCCTGCTCCAGAGCTGCCCAAGGATTTCCTAGAAACAGAGGTGCAGAGCTGGGTTGTTAATCCCCCTGCCTTGAAGACTCTTCCAGTCTAGCTGTGATAGAACTGCCAGCTGAGATTCCAGGAACAGCTGGGATTCCAGGTACAGCTGTGGTTTCTGTTCCAGCTGTGATCCCAGGTATAGCTGTGGTCATGGGTACAGCTGTGGTTCCAGTTCCAGCTGAGATTCCAGGCACAGCTGAGATTCCAGGCACAGCTATAGTCCCAGGTACAGCTGAGATTCCAGGTACAGCTGAGATTCTAGGAACAGCTGGGATCCCAGGTACAGCTGTAGTTCCAGTTCCAGCTGTGATTCCAGTTTCAGCTGTGATTTCAGGTACAGTTGTAGTCCCAGGTACAGCTGTAGTCCCAAGTACAGCTGTGGTCCCTGTTCTAACTGTAATCCCAGGTCCAGCTGTGATACATGGTTCAGCTGTGGCCCCAGAGACTCCTTAACGTGTATTGAGTGCTCACAGAGGGCCAGCCTGTCTGCTGAGGCTTCGTGACATTATATTTGTTAATCCTCTCAAACCCATGTGAAGCAGAAACTATTTGTATCCCCAGCTTTCCAGAGAGAAAACTGGGACTCAGGGCCCCACCGCTAGCAAGGGGCCCAGCCAGGATGGTGCCCAGACAGGCTGGCACCCGAATGTACCCAGGTAGCCCCTTTCATCTTCTGGCTGCTGTCGAGAAGAATGAGTCTACAGCAAGAGGGAGGGCACTTCGGACAAAGGCGGGGGCGATCCCTGCCCGGCTGGAGATGAGTGAGGAGAGGCGTCCTTTGAACTGGGTCTCCTCCCAGGCAGGGCTGGGGGGAGTGGAACACGCAGTGACCAGAGAGGGAGCTCGTTCTCAGTGAGAGGTGCTGCTTGAGCAAAGGGCCAGGACATGCCCAGGGAGAGGGGAGGGGCCCGTCGCGGCTGGGACCTAGCCTGTATCTCAGTGGGAGAGGACTCCAGCCCACGGGCTGTGTTTAGCCCATGTGCTCATGCTGTGTGTGCAACCCATCAGCCTGCTGGTCGTGGTTACATTTGTCTGCTCTACTGTCCATGTAAGTGTGAGGTGGGCCATGAGCTCCACGAGAGAGGCCTGAGAACAGCTCCTCTCCAGGGGCCTGGGGAGCCAAAAGCTTGCTAAGGGCAGGGGGACTGAGGTTTGGATGAGGTGGTTCTCACACTGATTTTTCTGGAGTTCCATGGAGGTGCCCCAGGGGACAGGTAGATGCCGAGTGGCTGGAGCTCTGGCCTTCCTGCCCCACTGTGTTCCAGAGCAGCTTCTTCTTTTTTTAAAATCTGTTTTGCATTGTGGAGCATCTAGTAAGTTTTCTTTAAAAAAAAAAAAAAAAAGAGGGGGAACTTTATAAAAAGAAAAGAAAAAATTTGAAAACCTCTAATATTATAGGAAGATACTAAACTGTGGTATCTTAAAGCCTGGGTGGGAGCTCTGGTTCTATAAATTCTCAGTGCCTTGGTTTTTACATCTGTTAAGTGGAGTGGGTAATCTCCAGCCCCCGGAATCCATACTGGTCTCTGGATTGAATGAGAAAATGCACGGAGAGAGCCTGGCCCACAGTGGGACCTCAGAAGGTTCATGTTGCCCCCGCCCCTCTGACCACAGTCTGGGCTCCTGTGTGTAGCCCACCCACCTGTGTAAGAAGACTCATGGGGCTGGTAAGCCTGGAGTGGGGACCAACCTCACTTGGCCCCTCTTGCCTGAGAAAACCAATTGACAAAGCCCCAGTGCCAATGCAGAGAGCAAGTCTAGGGGTCTCAGGCTCTTCCAGGTCCTTGGGACCACCACCTATCCCAGTGGTGCAGACGTCACACTGGCCAAAGGCTGAGTAGCTCAGAGCCAGTCCTCAGATTCCGCTTCCTTTAACAGACTGTAACAGCACATCCTTAGGGTGTGACTGAGGCCCACCCCAGCCCTGGCGGGGCAGCACCCTTGGCCCTGCACCAAGCCCTCACCCAGCGTCTCCACCAGACTGTCGCAGAGTCCTGTGCACACTGGCTCCCAAAGGGCCATGGGCAGTCCCGGGCAGTCTGCCTCTGGCTTCAGAAGCCCAGAACCCTGGACACCAGGCTCTGGTTACTTTGCCTTCCTGAGCCTCAGTTTCCTCGTCTGTCAAGTGGGCTGAGGGACGAGAGATGCTGCTCAGCAACCACAGGCTGGACTGTCTTAGCGTTAGGGCAGTGTCAGTTGCCCACCCGGCCTGGGTCCCACAAAACTCAAGAGGTCTAAGGCCACGTGTCCCTCTAGGCCTGCCTGTCACAGGAGAGGCCTTGTGGGGCAGGTGAGTTACTTACACTGCCTCTCCTTTACCCCCACAATGATTATCTTACTCCTCCTGGCACAGCGCAGGCCCTGCTGTGGTTTCAGATCCGTAGTTATTTATAGTCAGTGGAAATTGGGGCCTCTACTGATGGTTCTCTCATACCCACCTGCCAGCATCAACCTCCACCTCACAGGGAGGCCCCTTACAAATTTCTGTGGTCCCAGAAAACATTCCAAGGGACCGTTTCTGAGCAGAGAAGACTCTGCTGTTTCTCTAGGATAGCTTTGGACAAGATGCCAGAGAACTGAGAAGCAGAAGTGAACCCTTCCAGCATTGGCAGGGTTGGTGGGGGGTGGGGGGGTGGATCTTGGAGGGCTGCATGGAGGAGGTGATATTTGAGCAAGACGTTGAGGGGTAGGCAAGGTTTGCAGTGGAGAAGGGCACTCCATGTGGAGGGAAAGGTGTGGACAGAGACACAGAGGCAGAGAAGAAGGCTATGTAAAAGGAAGAGCCAGTTATTCCGTTTTGGTTGGGGCTTAGAGGAGGGAACCACAGCAGCAGTGACAATGATTAAGAGGGGCAGAGCAGTATAGATGCCCCAGACATTCTTCCAAGAGCTTCACACGCGTCGTCACCTCATTCGAACCTCCCAGCAACCCTACAGAGTAGGCACTGGTAGTAGTCCCATTTTCATAAGACACGGAAGCACAGAGACATCAAATCACTGGCCCATGGTCACGCAGCTCATGAGTGGAAGAACCCAAACCAGGCGTCAGAGTCAAACCCAGGCAGGCAATTCCAGAGTCCGTGCCAGGCCTCCAAATATTCAGCCACAACTTCTGTGCTTAAATGAGGCAGGAGGGAGTCCCTGACGGTCCTCAAGCAGAGGACCAGTGCAGCCGGGACAGCCGGCAGCCGTGGGTTTGGGTTGGATGGGGAGATACCCCATGAAATACAGCCTGCGTTGCGGGGGGTGGGGGAGGGAAAGGCGTCCAAAAGAGAGGTGACGGCTGGACTCGGCCAGGAGTGGTGACGGAGAGGAGGGCCCAGCCTGCGCTAGACAGTCGAGGGCGAGAGAGGGTCGTGCAGACTCGGTTTTCAAGACAGAGCTGGCCGCTTGTGGTGGAGATGGGGCAGCGAGGAGAGGAACAAGGCTGCGGTGAAATGAGGCTTCTGCTGGGCCCTGAGGGATGGGACAGCAGGCCTAGAGGTGGAGCGCTGGATGACAGAGACGCCTACAGAGAAGCCTGGGACTACAGAGGAGTCTGGGACTCTGCTAAGAAGCCCCAAACCTGCCTGGGGGGCGGGGCAGAGGTCTGGGCCCGTGCTGTTCACTGCTGTATTCTGGGGCCTGGAATAGTGCTGGGCAAGGAGTACACCTGGGGCTTCCCTGGTGGCTCAGAGGTTAAAGCGTCTGCCTGCAATGCGGGAGACCTGGGTTCAATCCCTGGGTCGGGAAGATACCCTGGACAAGGAAATGGCAACCCACTCTAGTATTCTTGCCTGGAGAATCCCATGGACTGAGGAGCCTGTTGGGCTACAGTCCACTGGGTCGCAAAGAGTCGGACACAACTGAGTGACTTCACTTTCACTCACATAGAGTACACTCCATGAGCATGCAGGAATGAACTCACCTGGGGTGCCCATCAAGTGCGGCTCCAGCTGGTAAGGGAGCAGGCCACCAGCAAAGCAGGAGGAGTCAGAGAGGTAGGAGGAGAGAGTCACCTGCAGGCAGGGTATGATCAAGGTGTCTGACACTGGACAGGCAATCAGACATAAGAGCTGCCAGGAAGGGTCCAGAGAGGACAGTGAAGGAGTAACAGGCCCGGGGACAGGCTGCTTCCTGAGCTCTTGGGAAACCTCTGCTGGACAAAACAGCAGAATGGTGTATTCCCTGGGGCTGCCTCCCCCACACACACACCAGCTCAGTAGGGTCAGGATGGTTGGGACAAGAGCCGGAGGGACTCTCAGACTCATGGGGATCACAGGTCTGGAGTGGCTCTCAGGGACCATCTCATCCAGCAATCCCAGAATGCACTGAGGCCCAGGAGGGAAGGGGCCTGCCCAGGTATGTGGTGGATGAGGTCCTCACCCAGGACCAGGGGCCCCAAGGCATCGCTGCATGTGGTGAAGGGGGCAGACGTTGCTCTTTCCCACCCCCTGCCTCATGCAGGCTCTCCACCTTGCCACAGAACCTCTGCTCCCATCCATCCCCACCCTGTTGCATGGACGTGTACATTTCCAGGGTCTGCCATAACCAAGGACCACAAACTGAGTGGCTTAAACAACAGAAATGTATTGTCTCACCTTTCTGGAGGCTGGAAGTCTGAGACTGAGATGTCGGCAGAGCTGGTTCCTTCCGAGGGCTGTGAGGGGAGGGTCTGTCCCAGGTCTCTCTCCTTCACTTTGTCAGTGAAGAAGATATGACCATTGTAAATAGCTGTGCACCCAACATAAGAGGGCCTCGATCCATAAAGCAAATGGTAGCAGACATAGAAGGGGATGTCGACAGTAACAATGATAGTGGGGGCTTGAACATCCCACTTCCACCAGCGGACAGATCATCCAGGTAGAAAATTAATAAGGAAGCACAAACTTTAAATGACACAGTAGACCAGTCGGGCCTAGTTGATATTTACCTTGTAGGTGGCCATCCTCTCCGTATCTTCACACCATCTTCCTTCTGTGTGTATCTGTCTCTGACTGCAGACTGCCTCCACGTAAGGACACAGGTCATCCGCGAATAGGGCCCACCCTCAAGACCTCATCCTAACTTAGCAACTGCTCACCTCTGTGGTGGCTCTCTATAGTCGCATCCTGAGCTTTCAGGCCTTACGGCTTCAGCATATGGACTAGGGCAGGGGCATAATCCACCCAGAACATTCTCACTTGAGACAGTCCTTTCTGTGCTTGAAGCCCCAGTTTCTCTCCTGTAGAGTGGGGACACACAGGGGGACAGATGAGGACTGTGGTGAGAGCTGATGAGCCCTCTCCCTGCGGATGTGTGCGCCCCCGAGCGCCCATCACAGCGGG